>VZTN01021092.1:21765-112069 GCA_013400515.1 Erpornis zantholeuca
GGCAGCAGATTTTGTTGAGGTGCGGCGGGGTCCCCGCGCAGCCGGGGCGGGCGCTGCCCCGCGGAGGGGATGGAGCGGGCACCGCCGCAAACGTTGCGGACATTGACGGAAAAGATATTTGTGTTGTCGCTGCCAGCAGAGCACCCGAAAAACGGGAGATTCTGTTTTGCTCCTCTACCTTCTCGGAGATCAGACCTCTGCGCCGTCCGCCGCCACTCCAGGTGCTGCATTACCGGGTCCAGGTGTCGGCGGGAATCCTCATCGAACTATCGCAGTCTTCTTATTTCTGTTCAAAATTAGGCTCCCTCTTTCGAATTTCGACTCCTGCTTTGAAAACCGTGTAAACCTACGCTTTTGGGTTTTATTTTAAGTCGCTCAAGTATTTTATATTTATAATTTCAGGACTTATTTTAATGCTAGAATACACACCAACTCCTGTTAAAGCTAGAGTCTTTATGTATCAATCTGTAACGCTGAAAAAGATGTTCTTCTGAAAATAGCAATGCTTTCAAATTAAAGTGCATTTCCAGCCAGATGAATGTTCAGTAACAGGGAGAAACCATCCACCGAGTTTCAAAATGGTTTAGAATGCAAAAACGGTTTAGAGACTCTAGTAAAACAAACAAAAAAACAGCAAAACAAAACAAGAATACTCAGATAGGTTTTACTAAACTGTTTCCACCGGCATGGTTCTTAAAACCTCTTGCTTAAAAATCCTAAACTAAAATGCAGAAAACTGAATCTGCTTTTGCGATCCACTTTCTCTTAGTACATTTGACTTTACCAAAATAGTTTCATAACTTCTATTTCATTGTGTGAGATGCTTTTTTTTTTTCCTTAAGTCCAACGATTACCTAGAGAAATTTTCCCTGAAAACTGCTGCACAATGACTTGAGATTCAGTGAATATTTAAATTCTCCAAGAAAAATCTTAGCTAATGGAAACAAAATCTCAGAGAATCATGTTTTGTTATTTCAGCCTGTTTGTTTAGTAATTAATAATTTCTTGTTAGAAAAAACTCATGTATAAAAATGCTTAAATTGAAAGAGCTAATCAGATTGAAATGACTGACAAAAACAGCCAGGCACCTGAAAAAATTAAAGCAGGTCCTTCAGAAAGATTAGCCCCAAATTGTTCTGTCAACATCAAGAGTAAATTACTGAAACTTTACATCGTCAATTTATAATTGTAGAAATCTTATTTAACTATGCTAATCTACACTAAATTCCTCAATTGCTGTTCATCCAAACTGCAGTTGTTCAAGTATCACTTCCTCAAACTGGATATCTGTGTGTTTATACAAGGCATATCAATTGTACATGCATAAATATGTATCTGTATGTTCATCAAAGAGGAAAAATACATTTTGATTTGTAAGAAATCATGAGATATACTAGAAAAGCAACTTTCAGGTTAAGGGTTATTTACACACTATTCATTTGATTACTATTCATTAGCCTTTGGCAATTCATACCTGATTGGTCACCTGCTTCTTGGCTGGGCAAACAAAAGCAATCAAAGAGAAAAGTTAGATGACAGTGAAAATTAATTTTCAAACTCCCTACATACATATTTGTAAATTATATAGATTTGCAGACAAGTTAAATATGCTTCATGGCCATCGCAATACCTGGGCATTAATTAGTGGTGAATCACATTTGCTCGTCAATGTCAATCCGGGTTTTCATTCCTCAGTCAGCATCCAAATTTCCATTGCCACAGAGCAATGAGGTCACCGATCCCACTGTGGTACTAACCATATACCCACGTCATTTACCAGAGACATCTCACCCACTCCAACATGAAGCAGTGAGATTTGCTCCATCATCCCCCCACACACCCCCTCCCCCTGAAGAAAAATGGGTTTTAAAAACTCTGAAACACAACAAAATGCAAGTTAAAATACTCTGGTGCATTCCCTTGCACCAGGTGCAAGGGTTCTGGTACAAATGTCCTGTATCAGTGCAGCCACGAGCAAAGGATTTTAGTTGTATTTACATGGGTAAAGGTGATTTCACAAGAATTCAGGAGTCAGAGCACACTGAAGCCATCAGGAGGTCACTGAAGCCATCAGGTGCATTGTACTTACAAGCATAGGCCTGGTTTGAATGCAGCAAAAAAGCCTGTTCAGCAATAATTTGGCAATATTAGTCAAAATACTTCAAGGAAAACATTGTGGGAAAATAGTAAAATCAAGTTATAACAAAGGTTTTTTGGTATTAAATACAGCTTAAAACCAAACACCTGTTCTTTCCCAATTCTGTCTGCTCCATTTTAAGAATGACAGTGATTCATCTTTTATCTGGTCCCACTCTTTTGCCTGGTAAATTGTCTTAACTCATCTTTATATCCTGAGTCCATTCTACAATGTATGATCTATTCCTTGAAAAAAAAAAAAAGAAGAAATAGGACAGACTATGGGTAAAGAGAGTTTATAAAAATGTGGAATGACAGCGTAGAGGAACTGACAGAACCAACCACCTGAATGTGGGTGAGACAGAAACAGTCACAATGAAATAGAGAGAAGGCAATCTGCTGGAAAAGTGGGGCAGGGGCAACAAAAGGCTAAATGCAGCTAAAACCCAAGCTCTGAGGCTGAATAGATACAAGTAAAAATATTTATAGAAAAGTCCTGAGCAAACTGATAAAAATAATTGTTGGGGTTTTTTTCCAGGGATTTTCTGCTAAACGATCTTACAGAATACAGTAATTACCATCCAGCTACTGAATTGCTATCACAAATTAGAAACCTCCAGAAAAGACATTTTTCCCTAAAGTCTTATTCTATAAACCTTTAGAGTAATTTATAGAATCTCTAACTTCATAAGAGTTTGTTCTTACAAAGGGCTAGTCTCAAACACCATACTCATGCAAGGAGTAAGTTTGTTTTAAGGGTATGTATCAGCCATTTTCTTTGATTCCCACAAACACTCATCCAAGCCACCTCTTCTCCACATGAATGTTAATTGCAAATGTTGGTAACATGCAAACATGTGCTAGCAGCCATCTTGAAAATATTCTGGGGAATTACCTACTCCAGGTACAGGAGAAACACCATGAGATACAAAATGAATGGCAATTCTTTCCAAAAATAAAAAAACCCATTTTTTTTAAGAAGTCCAGGTCTGTTTCAGAGATAACTGACATCCAGAAAAATAATAATAAAAAAAAGTAGATAAATATCTTGTTTACTTTCAGTATTTCGTTCGTCTCTGCTATGTCATTTCACTTTCTGCTCAGCTTTCAACACAGCTGAAAGGTTCTGTGGCTGGAACTATATATGATAAAAATTCCTCTGGAAGTGCTATGCTGTGTGATGCACGATAGTGGGTACATTAATAAAGCTGTGAAGACCATGTCTTTTCCTGCCAATTTTTTTTACTTCCTTTTAGAAACACACAAAACTATGGGAAGTTTTCAGCATTATTTTCCAGGGAAAAACTACAATTCTTTATGGAAAGAAGATACTTCATATGCAAAGGTAGGACTTTTTTAATCACAAAATTTTCAGGTAGACATATTACTAAATATTGTGTTGTAATAAAAAAAAGAATAAGATTAATTTTAAAATGGAAAAAAAAGCCAGTGTCAATGTACAAAGGGAGACATTTACAATAATTGTACTCACATTTTTTCCTCTAAAGGCTATGAAAGAAGCCAAACAAAACCTTATAAAGCCATCTAGCATTTTGTGCTTTCCTATGCAGAACAAAGAATAGCTATTTATTGGTTTTATTTAGAGGGTTTTCAGAGAGAAAAATGGCTTCTTGGGTTTAAGTTATTGTTATTACAGTTGGAGACACTCCTCCAGAAAAACTGTCCTTTAAATAAGTTAAAACTCGAGTAGCAGCTCTCTTTACTGTGATGCTTTATTATAAACCCAAAGCACCATAAACATTGCAAGTTCTTTGATACTAAAGCCATAGATTGAAACCTGTCCAAATTCAAACAGGCAGAGCAGGATCATGGCCTGGGACCAAGGCCTCTGAAGCAGTAATGAAACACAAACAGAAAAGGATGTAATGATTGGCATGGTAGGCAGTAGCACTGTTGTTACCTAGAACTGTTGGATGCACCATTTTTATTGCAAGAAAAATAAATAGCATTATCAGGATTTTTGTAGTTCTACTTTTCTCTTTATATCATGAAATCTAGAGTTAATTTATTATTGAAATTTGTTATAATTTGCTACAAACAAATAAGTTATTTCTATTTTGTACTCAACTGGAACATAAAAATTCTATTCTTTACATGAACTAAAGAATAGATTTAACAAAAATCCAAAAGGAAAGGTTAATACTGACTTATATTGTACTCATTCACCATGAGTTGTGTGTGCATCTTGCTAGCACTTCTAGTATACACTTCTAGTATACTTCTAGTATACACTTCTACTGTCACAACCAGGGATGCCACCTTTCCCTTATGACTCTCTCTTGCAACCCCTTTCTTCAGTTTCCCAAATTTTACACCTAATAAAAAGAAGCAGACTTCTCCCCAGCATGGGTTGAACAATTTGTGAAAAGTCCTAATGTTCCATCACTGGCAAATTTTTGATGCAACTAGCAATCTCAGTTCTTAGTTTAGCTGTAAAACTTTGTTCTAGACTAAACCTACAGCTGGTTCCTCTTTGATATTAACAACAGGTGAAAAAAAAAAAAAAAAGAAAAAACTGAGTCCAACCTCTAGAATTACCTACAAACAAACCAGCTTTTTGTTGAGTGCAATCACCTTGTTGTGATGTCTGATCATTGCTCAAGGGAAATAAGCATTTTTTTAGAACACTTCATCGTTTTCACTTTAATCCCTTTCCTTCAGTTGCAGTGACTATCAAGCTACCTCCTGTGAGGAAGAGGACTTTTATTCCTGCTCTTCTGTTAAAAGTCAGACTCAATTCTGTGGCTGTTGATAGTGAAATGCAGTCTTTAGCTTTCAGAGTTAACACCTGGATGAGACAAAAAGTGCGAAGAAATGCATACCTCTAGTAGCCACGGATTATTTAATGTGCTTTCTAGAAAGTTTGGTTTCAAAACCATGACCTGTATCTATATAGGAACATACATGTGCAGTCCTGAAAACTAGAAAGCTTGAATTTGAAAATAAGAGCTTGAACTCTTCAAGTTTGTTGTACAAACATAACTGTCCCACATGGGGTCTCAGACTGCTCTAACATGCATTCATTCAACACCACAACTGAGCTGATAAAATTGAGAAATGTTTGTTATCTAAGAAACTTCTCCATCCCATCCTAACTTTAGGGACCAAGAAATTCAAACCAACTTATTTCTTTACAGCAACATACATGTGCACACTATGAACATGTACCTGCTGTTTTTATATTCCAGCATAGGCACACTTGCTATCTTTTTCCTGCCTGGCTCTTCCCACTTCTCCCTCTATTTTTTTCTCTTTTTCTTTCTCCCTCTCTCTGTCTCTCCCACACAGACAATATTTCTCTAGCTGCAGAATCAATGTAGCAATATAGATTTTCTTTACACTATATTTTAATGTCAGCATGTGAAACCCACCACGTAGGGTATTACTGCCATCATCCCAGAGAAAACACTCTCAACATACACAACCCTAGACCATTGCAGACCAGCTTATTTGATTCAGTACAATTCTTCTCTTGAAATAAGAGGAGAGTTTTCATATCTTTTTATTAATTTTCTTTTATCTCTTTGTTTACTTAATCACCATTTTCTCCTTTGCCATTATCCAGCAGCTCCTGTTATTCCCATAGCTTTCTCTCCCTCATGCACAATCCATCATTCTCTCCAGTTTACTATTTCTTCCCATGCTGCCACATCTGCTACAACTCAGTAAACATACTTCAAGCTGGCAGCATCTTTGTTCTCTCAGCTGCAGCAAGCTCTTCACCTGTTTTCCCTTTACTACTTCCAAAGCCTTCTCCAACAGAAACACATCTTTCTGCCCTTCTGCTTTCCAGGTCCCACAAAATGCTCTGGTCCTCAGAAGAGGAGGGAGATTCTTCCCAAGCCTTGGGTCTAAAAAAAAGGTTAGCTGTTAAAGAAGGGGAAGGACAGGAACTGCTTTTACTCTACCAGAAGCCTGAGGTTGCCTGTGGAGGAGGCTTTAGGATGGTAGCAATGAAGCAGCATTATCTTATCAGCTTGCCCACAGAGACAGGGAGTTTTTCATCTCTCCTGCTTGATATGGGTTCTCTGAATGACTGGGAGACTTGAGTAGAGACCACAGAGCTCAAGCAGAACAAATAGAACACATCCTATGCCTATGATAACACACAATCAGCAGTCCAGAAATAAAATAAGCAGAAATAATTTCTTTATGTGTTCTCATTAGAAAGAAAGTAAAATTAAATTCCATAGGTATAATTAACAGGAGTCCTGCTCAGGTTGGGAATCTTTGTATTCATGCTAGCTAAACAGTCCAGGAATTTTAAAATATATTGATTTCTTTATTATTTAGAAAATAAATATGGAGCAGTATACTGCTGTCATGTTTGTAAAGAACAAACCTGAGTACCTACAAAATTTTGAAAAAAGCTTATTTGAAATTATCTTTTTTTTTCCTCTTTTCTGTTAATGTCCTGCAGCTTTAGGACAAAATCAGAAGAGAAAGCACAGTGTAACCCACTTGAAGCAATCTCTACAGCATCCTCAGCTCAGCTTTCTCTTGATGGGTACAGTCTGCAGGGATGTAAATGCTGAACCTTGGATCTGACTACTTTAGAAGCAAAAGAACAATGGGGTTCTCACCAAACCCCATAACTCAGAATCTCTACACTGACAAAGCTTCTGGCAAGCCCCCTAATTCCCCAGAGCAGAAAAAGTAAATCACACAGCAGTCCCAACACTGAAGTCAATCAGACCATCTCCACATCTGATATGGCTCATGCACACTCTGATATAATTATCTGTCATTACTTTTTTTTTTTTCAGTACAGATTGACATCCAGACAAAACAAACCATTAATGCAGGAGCAACTCTGGGTTTATTTCTGGAGGAAGGATTCCTTTGTGAGACTGCAAACCTCCAATTTAGCTAAAGCTCTGTGTGAGGTTTTCACCTGTGGTTACTCTATATAATTTGACTGGATGGGGCTTCGCTAAATAAAATCTGATTAATTTTATTGGAAATGCAGAACTTTTTGCTGAAAAAAGCTTTTCCTGCTTACCAGCACATGCTCTGTGCACAGCTTATCATAATACAAACTCAAAATTGAATATAATTTTTCTCACCTAGAAAATTGTGGGGGTTGATATTTTGACTATTTCAGCCCCATGGAGCTCTAAAATAACAGGACAATATTAATGTAGCTGTAAATTATCTGTAGAGCAGGGCTTTAAATGCAGGGGAAAGGGAGCCACAGGAGCCTTTAAATGGGATAGGAAAAAAAGGAAGCAGGCAAAATTTTTAAAATATATCTTCCCCTTTTTTGGCATTTGCTATTTAAAGGGAGTAGTCTTATCTTTCTCAGACCATTTTCCTTGACTAATCAAGGCACAATCTTTTAGCTTTTTCATATAACCGTTGTTCTGTTTCCTGGTGTCTTACCTTACAAGCCCCTCACTATACCTCTTCTACTTAGAATTCACTTTTCCTCAGTGCAGGTGACTACAGTTGCAGACAGGCTCTTGCTAATTTTTTCTCAGACAGCTTAAACATTTGCCAGTTCTTTGGGAGACATTTTGTCTGATAGATCATGACCATAGCACTGGTGGGTGGGAGGAATCACTGTTGCCCAAGTCATTTTGTGATGAGCATAGCCACGAGGACTTTCTTTCCTCCTGGTTGTTTCCAACTGATGAGCTCAAAGACAACATTCATATTCGTCCCTAGGTGAATGATATTGCACTTTGCACTGCTATGTTTCATTCTGCTTCCAGTCATACAGATTTCAGAGGTCTCTGAATCATTCTAAAGCCTGCACCAGTTCCCCTCTGTGCAAAAAATGACCTCTCAAATTTTATAATCTATAAACTCTTCTAACACACCATCACTTGCATGTAGGAAAGTTATAATTAACCAGTTCAGTCCCCAAAGAAATTCTTGCTAAATTCAATCTGTAACCTTCCTTATGCCAGCAGAGCCTTTGTCTTCCCTTTAGCTATAAACTTCATTCTCAGGTGGTCCACAGCATTCAATATTTCTGCAGACTTCATAGATACTCAAGACATTGCCTGACAGCTCTGCAAAACATAGAGGCATTTTTCACTAATGCTGTCTTACAGAGGAAGAAACACAAAAGTTTAACCTTTTTTCCCCCTAAAGTTATGCAGGAAGTTTTAAAAAAGAGTTATAAAAGACCACTGGAAAAATGACAGCTATGTATTCTGGTCCTCCCTCTGTTTCTCTGCCTGCAGCCTCACCCTCTCTTTTCTCATCCGTCGTGCATAGGAGGACAGAGCCCAGGCTGGGGCTGGCTTCAGGCAGAGGCAAAGCAGATCCTGAAAGCCGCAGACTGCCGGAGGGCACCTGGCTGCCTGCTCTGCCTTTTCAGGAAGGCAAGCAGACAGCTCTTCCAGCAGGGTAGCCACCCAAAGAGCACAGCTCCAACCCTGCCTAAAAAGCCTCCTGCTGTCTCAGCCACCAAGAGCATGATCACAATGCGTGCCTTGTCCTTAGTGCCTGCTCTCCTGCTTTTTTAAGGAAAACAAACTTCTGCTCTCCTTTGTTCTCCCTCTTCCCATGGCCATTTTTCTTTGTTATACGTGACACTAAATGGTTTTAAAACAAACCCTCATATTCAACAGAAGTGTAATTTTTCAAAACCACACTCATGGCTGAGACCAAACCATCCCTTCTTGTCTATGAAGTGCCAGTCTTCTATGCAAGGCCACTCCACCAAGCATTAAATTACAATGTACATAAATGACTTCATTTATTCTGAGAAGACATTTAGAAACTTCAAACAACAGCAACTGACCTGTTATTTGATTAAAAAAAAAAACAAAAAAACCCCAAACAAACAAACAAAGAAACTCACTGAACCCCCACCCACCTCTTAGTTTACTTTTTGCTCACGAGATGTAGAAAAGCCCCCACCTCCCCAGTTATACCTACCTTCTTGTAAGTGAGAACTTGTTCTTTGTAATCAGATATCTGGCCTGGCCTGGGTGTAGAAGGAAGATTCCCACCTAGAGATTAGTGCATTGTTAATATTAACAGCTGTCATGAGATCACTGCATTGCTCTGCCAAGCAAAAATATTTGATTCACATGAACTGTGCTGAAGCCTGGCACACAGTTTGAGGTGCCTCTGAGGTTTTTCTTAGATTTTTCCAATAGCTGGGTTTTAGGCAGCAATATAAACATAACTGACACAGCAGCAGCTACTGCAGTCACACTGGCCTGTACTCCTTTTTGGGACACAAATTGCCTGACCTGAGCAGGATTTATTACAGCTTCTACTTCTGTGTGCACTGTGTGTCAGTTTCAGTTCTTCAAATGACTTTTTGAAACCGATCTTGTTTTGAATAACAGCAATGAAAAGTTAACTCACACTGCAATTCTTCCATGAAAATCAGCGAAGCTGTGTTTCAGCAAAGATATTTCTCTTTTAGAAAAGAGATATCAGTGTATACTATGTGCTCGATTGTATAGCATTTTCAGGGAATGCAAGAATAAATGTAGGAAGGAATGGAAAAGATCTAGAAATCTCATGTATGAAAGTACAAAACAAAAAGGAAAAACAGCTGTGCTAATCAGATGGCATGTTAAAATTCAGAAAGAAGGGAAATGTAGAGAAAGGTAATGGAAAAGTAAGTGGAGTCAAGTGGAGTCAAGCTCCCCCTTGGAGCTCTGGGGGAGATTTTTGCCATTTAGATAGTAGTAATTTTAAATCCTACCACACCCCTGCAGCAGTTTCAGGCAATCAGAAATATGTCCAATGGACCCTTCAAGTTCTTGTTTCCCAAACCATAACACAGTCTTCTTGGTGAGAAGTCCAAGCTAAACAAGACTAATTCACTCATTTACCTACACGAAAAATTGTGTCCTTGCTTTGCCTGAAACCTTGCACTTCATTTTTTCTGCTTTGTGCAAGCATAAAGCCATGGACTTCAATGGATTGGGTTATTTCTGCAGCAATCAAAGCAAAGAGTCAGACTACATCATTTTGGTCTTTTCTTCCAGCCCTTCCCTTGTTTGACTGCCTTATATGTAATTCTATTTTTCCCATTTCAAAGCCTCTCCAACTGCAGCTTACAGGGATCTGGCTGAGATGAGGTTCTCTTCCTTCCAAGGGCAATAAATGCAAGAAGTTATCTAAGCCTTATGCTGCAGGTGAGTATTTGCTGTAGTTACATGGGACAAGGAATATTCTCTATGAGCAGAGGAAAAGGGGGAAGTCTAGGAATCCCCATGCAGGGGTGAATGCATGAAATGAGAAGCAGCAAATAACTTCAAGCCCACCACTCCAATTAGATGAATCTACCAGATGGAAAAGCACTTAAAAAGCTAACAAGACTGTCATATTTTCCTGATTCGTCAACATGTGCCTTCCAAGCATGTTTCGAAACAAAACAAACAAAAAAATCATCCTCAGAAAGCCAGGGAAAGCAGAATTACAATTGGGCTTTTCATGCATGAGGCCAAACCAAACTGCCCACATATGTAGACACCGTCTCCACTGGCTGTTTAGACATAAGGTGCACTTTTCAAGCCCTGCATTAACTGCATAATGAAAGGGATTTCTTTACAGTTCTTTACAATGAGTATAGTTTTAAAGGAAAACCACGTGGGACAAAAGGAATAGATGCTATATGAAAGCACCTTGCACTTAATACACCAGAGAAATTGTTTAAAGTTCCTTCCTCCTTGGTGTCACTGTTTGATTAGGCTACTCACCATAAGTTACTGTGGGAATAATTCTGACTTTGCAGATAACTTTTATATCCTGCTGTTTGGAAAATGCCATGTTTGCTTGATAAAAAGATATTCTAAATTTCTTTACTTTTGGCATAATTATTTACATTCTATTTTCCATAAAAGCCCAATGAAATGGTCTTTTTGACTCTACTGGTTTGCATTATTGTTCATGGCTCTTTAGAGTTTTACATATTCCAAACACAGTCATTGACTGACCATCCTCAGCTGACAGGTCACTTCAGCCCATGTTTAATCCTTGGAACATTTTGTTCTTGTGTGTTTAAGGACTGTGTGAACACTATGTTTGTACAAATGACTACTACACACACAGAACTAACTAAATAATTAATGCTGAATGCTGAGGTATGCCTAAGCACTTGTGCATCTTGATGGTGCCTGGTTGTTTTCAGAAACTTGGGGAGCCAGGATAGTGTAGTATAGTTAACGATTAAAAGGTTTGCTTCTTCTCCAGAAATGCTAAAACTGTATAACTGATTAAAAATATTTAGAATATGCAATGTGTAACCACACTGTGTGAATCACTGTTATTTTAAAAATCAGCTAGCAAGGTTAAGCTTGAAATTAGAAAAGAAGTTCACCTAAGTTTCAGAATTTAGGCTGGTAATTCAATGAACAAGGCTAGGAAAAATCCTCTCCCATGAGCAGTTCATTCCACAGTTGACTTCACTGAAATTTCTTGCAGATTTTTCCAAACATTTCAATAATGCACTCTCTCAAAGCAGGGCAAAAACGGCTTATCTACAGGCTTATCTACAAGGCTTCTTCTATGTTCCTAGCAACCCTAACTTTGGGAAAAAACTGAGGGAAATGGGGAAACATGGTTTAACCAGAGCTTTCCACATGAAGAAGAAATTCAGCAGAACAGAAGGCAAATAATAGCTTCAGAACAAAGGCCGGCAGAGTGCCTTCCCAAACCGGTAACTGGCTGAAAGAGTTGCTTTAACCTGTCCTGTGTGATAAAACAGTACCTAAGAGTAGGAAGCAATCTAAAAATACTAGTTTTCATATGTTAGCATAGTGGTTTTGTAAAACCTTAAAATACTACCAGAAAGTAAAGATTAAAGCATGCAGCACACATGTAGTTGTTGCCAAATGTCTCTGTCCCATGTTGTTAGAAACTCTGAAACATGCCTCTCACAAATGCCTTCTGGACACTGACTTTCTGCCTTACTGTCGTGCTCCTTCCCCTGCCCCCAGTCATCAGTTTTCCTTTGCTGTTCCATGAATCACAAAACTGAACACACTCTGAATCACCCCCACACTCATCCAAAAGGTGATTCCCCAAGCAACAATTTGCTTGATGTGGTGATTGCAAACAACATATATGTGGCAGAGGGACAAGGAGCTGCCTGTTGCCACCACACAGTTTTGGTCACCAAGGCCAGTTGAGCTCAGCTGGGAAAAATATTCCACCTTTTCAAAAGTTTAGTTATTGCTCCCCTTGATTTTTTTTTCCAAAATTTATATGTTTGCAAAAACAAAAAAACAAGAAAAAAAAGAGACAAAAACGAAGTTATTTTAAAAAAATGTAAACATGAAACTAAAAGTGACTTATGCATATGAACTTACAAAGATCCCCAAAACCCCTTGAAATATTAGATTTTCTTGACCCCCATGTTGATGTTCAAGAACCTGAACTTCATATTCACACAGGGAGATATTTTTTTGACAACTTGATACATCTAAACATGGATAGCATCTTTTTCTGATCTGTTGCACATATTGAATCACGCTTAAAATGAGAAATAAAAGAAAAAAAATTACTTTCTCTCCCAGTAAAGCAGCCTCTCTCAGGGGTAGGTGGTCTGAGAA
This sequence comes from Erpornis zantholeuca, assembly GCA_013400515.1. NCBI lineage: Eukaryota > Metazoa > Chordata > Aves > Passeriformes > Timaliidae > Erpornis > Erpornis zantholeuca. Next base: position 34,452 of record VZTN01021092.1, read on the forward strand.
AGCATACTCAGAGGGGTGAGAGGGCACTCCTGGGCTGGGGATAGCACTCTGTTCCAAAATTAGGTCTCCCCCTGACAGCCCTTCTCCCACTGCACGGGACAGGAATTCCTCTCTACTGCCCCTCCTCCTCACTCAGTCTCGCACACTCATACACACCTCAGTATCCTGCAGGTACCCTGCTCTCTCACCCTGCTCTCTGCTAACAGGAGGACCATAACATTTTAGCTAGTTGTCCCAACTGCTAGCAGTTTGGTCCTCTTCCCTCTCCCTTAATAAAGGCCTGCAATGATGAGGCAAAACTGGCGACCCAAGTTTGCTCTGCCTACTGCTGATTCTTCATGCAGGCAGGCAGGCACCACCTCTACCTGGAAACAGGAGGTATTCCTCAGCAACAGGTGACGGAACTTCTTACATCTTCTTTTTATGTTGGAAATTTTTTAGGCATGTCTGCCCTCCCACTTCTGTAGGTGTGGGTGTTACTGAGATCATTTTTATCTCCTTATCTTTCATGTCTTTTTATGTGGAGATTTCCCTTCTTGTTTTTCTGAGCTGTGCCCTTGACAGATTTTGCATGTTTGAGTTACTAGGAGCTGGTACCTTGTTTCATTTTAACATCTTTATGACTGTGCATGAATCATGGCTGCAATGCTAAGTACAATGAAGGACTCTCCAGAAAGGTCTTAGATAAATCCTGTTCCCTGTACCTTTAAACAACATTATGCTTTCTCTCTGTGCTATCACTGCAGCTCTGGAGAAAGGCCTTGGTCTCCAGGGATGTGAGGTGGGCTCTGGCTCCAGGAAGAGGATTCAGCCCCCTCCAGACCCACTTGAACTTGTCCAGGGTGCCAAGCTCTGCATTCAACCCCCAAGAGGGCTCTCTGTGCTCTCCATTCCCCCACCTCTTAGCCAATGCCAAACTCCTTACTTTTACTTTCCAGGGTCTCTCTACAAGGAAATCCCCTTCCCACTTGCCCATCCTCCTCCTCTTGCTGTCTCCATCTGCTCAGCCTGGCCCTCCCCCATCTCCATTCACTCCATCCCTCCATCCCCTTTGTGTTCCACTCACATGCCTGCTTGCAAGCTCTTTTCATGCTGTCTGTGCCTGGATTTCTCTTCTTAAACCCCATCTGGCATTTATTCACTCTTTCTTCCTCCCACCTTATTCCCCTTCACAAAATTAACTTCAATGGAACTTAAACAGTAGCCTCTGCTACATTCAGAAAAATGCCTTAAAATTTATTCATATTAATCTGGAAAACTCACAAGTACAAGTCATCTGAATAAGTTTTTCCAATAATCATGCCAGCCTCGCCTCCATTTCCTTTCTCCCCTCTTCCCTGTCACCTTCCTCCATGTTGCCCATCTCTCTTGTTTGCTCTCCTTTTAACTTGGGCTGGAAGATTTTCAGGGCATCTTTATCTCCATCAGAAAGTGCTGTGCATGTTGATAAAAGGAAGGATTGAGATGAATGGAACAAAAACATCTGCTCACTCCAAACACTATTGAAGATCCCACAGCTGAGCTGTGTTAGTAAACACCAGCCAGAAAGGGTGAGTTGAGAAATTACTGAAAACTGGTGTTTTGCTCTCCCAGCAAAATGCAACAGAATACACCAGGAACTTTGGGCAAGCAGAGAGGGAAGACACAGAGGTTAGGGACAAGAATGAGAGGCAGGGACAAGCTCCTGGTCAGCTGTGAATGGGGAAGGAACCAAAAGTCTTGTGAGAGAGGCACAACTAGTTCTCCTGCCTATTTCTTCATCAGTCCCCAATGACAAACTGAAACCACGCAATTAATGCATAAAGGTTATGTCAACATAATAGTCTAGCATCAAACGCAAAGAGCAGCATGTGTTTGCATGCTGGCAGTCCAATCCTGAATTAGCATTTTCAGCAAAAATAAAGGAAAAGATATCAAAGCAACTTCCTTTGCAGGGTAGAGCATCAAAATCAGTGCAATGGTACAAAACTAGAGTGGAATGGGTATCACAGGAGGCTGCTAATAGCAAGAGCATTTTCCCTTGAGACTGACCAGACTAACAACTGAGTTATTAATGTCCTAAAACCCAATACAGCACTCCTCACCCCTTAAGAAAAGGTTTCTCATTGCATATGCAGGGAGGTGTTTCTGTCAAGCACAGTTCCAACTTTTCTGTGAGCTCTGATGGCATTAATGGTTGCCAATCATAAAAGGATGGGCAACCACACTTTGAAAACACATCTTTGGAATGAAAGATTATTAACAAGCCTTATCAGTAGTTTCAGTGGGAGAAACACTAGGCTAAATTGCTTGCAGATTTAACTCTCTTTTTTAATTTGTAAGAATACTTCCAGCTAGAGCAGAAGAAAACATGACACTGCTTCTGAGCCTAAATCTCAGTCCAGTCCTGCCACAAGCTATCAGTGAGAAGCAAATGGAGTTTCCACAGATGGGATGACTTCAGCATCCCAGAACAGACCCCCTGTAGTCCAGGAGGAAGTAGCTAGTGACCTGGTGTGCCATTTAGACACTCTCAAGTCTAAGAACAGATGTTATTCAGCCAAGAAAGGTGACAGGAGAGCTTGCTAAGCTGCTGTTCCTTATTCATCATAAGTTCCTGGCTAACCAGGGAGGTCTCTGACAACTGGAGTTGGCCAATGTGATGCCCATCCACAGGAAGGGCTGTAAGGAGGATCCAGAGAACTACAGGCCTCTCAGCCTGGCCTCAGTTCCTACCAAGCTTATGGAATGGATCATCCTGGATGTGTTCACATGGCACATACAGGACAAACAAGGGATCAGACCCAGCCACAGATGTGGGAAAGGCAGGTCCTGCCTGACCAACCTGATCTCCTTTTATGACCAGAGGACTCACCTAGAGGCTGTGGATGTTGTCTTCTTGGAATTCAGAAGATTTTGATACTGTCTCCCAAGGCACTCTCTTTTCCACACACTAGGAAAACCTAGTAACCCATGGCTTGGACAGGCTGAGTTAAGAACTGGCTGGACAGCCAAGCCCAGAGAGTGGAAGTGAATGGTGCCACATCCAATTTTCAGATGGTCACCAGTGGTGTTCTCCAGGGCTCAGTATTAGGGCCAAGTCTTGTTCAATATACTTATTAAAGATCTGAACAAGGACATCAAGTACACTCCCAGTAAGTTCTCAGCCAAAATCAAGTTTGGTAGGGTGTTGATCTGCTGAAGCATAAGTAAGACCTGCAGAGGGATCTGGACAGGCTGGATCACTGGGCTGAGGCCAAAGGTATGAAGATCAACAAGGCCAAGTGACAGGTCCTACACGTTGGCCACAACAATTCCGTGCCGCACTACTGGCAGGGGAAAGTGTGGTTGGAAAGGGCCTGGCAGAAAAGGACCTAGAACTGCTGGTCAACAGCTGGCTGAACATGATCCAGCTGTGCCAGCATTGCCAAGAATGACATCCTGGCCTGTATCAGCCATAGTGTGGCCATGGACTGTATCAGCAATAGTGTAGCCAGCAGGAGCACTGATGTGATTGTGCCCCTGTACTGGTGAGGTCACACCTCAAGTTCTGTGTTTACTTCTGAACCCCCCACTTCAGGAGGACATTGAGGTGCTGGAGCAGGCCCAGAGAAGGGCAAGGGAGATGGTGAAAGCTCTAGAGAGTGAGCCATGAGGAATGGCTGAGGGAGCTGGGGGTGTTTAGCCTGGAGAAAAGGAGACTTGGAGGGACCTAATCACTTTCTACAACTGCCTGAAAGAAGGGTGTAGCCATCTTCTCTCAGGCAACCAGTGACAGGATGAGAGTTTATAGGTCTAAAGCTGTGACAGGGGAGGTTCAGGCTGGACATCAGGAGGAATTTCTTCTGAAGGAAGTGGTTATTAAACATTGAAATGGACTGCCCAGTGGAGTCACCATCCCTGGAGGTGTTCAAGAAATAAATGAACGTGGCACTTACTGCCATGGTCTAGTTGACACGGTGATCTGTCAAAGGTTGGACTTGATGACCTCAGAGATCTTTTCCAACTTAAAAGAAATGATTCTGTAATCTTATTGGCATTTTTATGGTCCAGAATTTCTATCACAAAGCAATCACAAGCTTCCATCTGAAAACATATTTAATTTTTGGGAGATTGATTATCACTAATCATTACCATGAGAGGAAATCTCAAGACTCCTCCTTTCAGTTTATTGACTTTCAGTTACTAACTGGTTGTCAAGAGCAGCATGTTTTTTCATGGAGAAGTTTAGAGAGGTTGTAATTAATCAAAGCATCTGACTGCAGGAAAGTACTAACACCCACAAAAGCTAATTTTTATGGACTTGTAAAGCCTCATGCAGATTTCCAATAGTACTACAAAACCTAATTCATCAACAATTCTTCCCTGAGTTTTTATCTCTGCTAAACCAGCAGAACCCCAGGGACAGTCCTGGAGTCTGAGAGAGTGATGAAAGTTGTTTGTTCAGCAACCACCATTCATTTCCTAAAAAGATCACTAGAATTCTACTAAATGTTTTACTCTCTTTCATTAAGAAGACCACTGAGTTGTATCACTATGAAGTAGCAGTTCCCTCAACTTATCTTCATATATTTATTTTTGACTTCATTTAGACTACATATTTACCAGCTTACTTGTCAGGGCTTTGAAGGAGGGACAATCTACTGTTCTGCATTCAAGCACTATGACCAGCTAGCACAACAGACCTCTGTTGTGGGTTAGTCCAAGGTAATTCTGTAAAAAAAATAACAAGTGGTCAGTACAGGTCAGTACATGTTTTGAAAAAAACATTTTGAACTGACTTTTCTTCACTGGAGTTTATGCCCCACGTAAACAGCAGCACAGTGGTCTCCTCCCAGTGTTTACAGTGCCATAGTGACAAGACCTTGGCACAAGCAATTTTTTTGTCAGGGGAATGCTAGGCTGCTCACTGAGCCTACATGCACGTACACACAGTGTGTACTGATGTCAGGGGACAGGAGAGATAAATGAAAAGCTGATCTAAACCACCTTGCTACTTTACAATAACAGTCCAGAATGCTGTAGCCATAACACAGTGTTAAGATGTGGTCGATTTAGGCACTGCTCTGAAAGACTAAGTTTTATTTTGGTGCTTTTTAATAAGAGGGAAGGAAATGCCTCACATTGCTCAGCAATGATTCCTTTGGGCAATTAGGAACAACATCAACAGGATAGAGGGAGGTTTGCCCAGAAAAAATGAAGGGCGCTGGCCAGAAAGCAACAGCAGCAGACCCTTGGAGGTTTGAAAGTAACATGAAGGATACCTAGAGGCAAGACTGGGAACATCTGAAGTCAGGAAAACAGCAGTAGCTGCCTAAAGCCCATTCTGTTTTCTGTTTGCAGGTTTACAAAAGCTTCTTCAAATGAGTAAGCCATGTGAAAACCTTAAAAGGTTACAGATAAGACATGGAGTAAACTCAGCTGTATCTGTGTCACAACCAGCAATATGCTGCATTCCTAACGAGAAGATCCTGGATACATTTTGGAAAGGACTCAAGCTGCCAGGCTTAAAGCCAACACAATCTGTGGGTGGGTGCTGGATGCTTGCCTTGAAATTCTCTGCTTGCCAGCAAACCTATGGAGTAACAATGGCATCAGTTTTGGAGGGAGATTCATAGTGTTTAAAGCTAGAAGAGACCACAAGCTGATCGACTACAAGCCTCCTGCTGTTAAATTTCACTGATGCCCTTTCTATTGAGAATAACAATTTTCATTATAATAAAGCAATTGATTCTTCAGTCAACCAAGCTGTCTGCATGCTCCAAGACTACAAGCAGGAAGGGAAGACAGAACTCAAATCCTTGCAACCACAGGTGTGGTACAAGCTCGCATTCCTTGTAGGTGATCCACATACCTATCCTAAGAGAAAATCAAGTTGATTTCCAGGTCTCAGCCAAGTGACCAGGAGAATTAATTTTTTCCCCTGGAAGATCCAAATCTGATCAGCAGTTTCACATGAGATATAAGATTGTGAGACACTATACAGGTATCTTAAAGTGATAACTCCCTCTACTATCTACCCTATAAGAGACCTATGAGGTCTCTTATCTACTCTTTCCTGTCCTTGAGGAGCCAAAAAAAGGTGAAAACCACTCCCAGTATGCATAAATATCATTCATAACCCCTGTGGGCAGCCAGATGAAGCCCTAGAGCATGAGACTTTATTTTAACATCAGGATGTCTTCCAGAAAGGAAATGGAGGAAAACAACAGGATGGAAAGATGAAATACAAAAATACATCACTGTATCAACTGCAAATAAACCTGACACTTTCTGCCTCCCATACACTATGTGCGAAACTTACAGTGTAGGCATTTTTGAAGATCACACTCACAGGTAAAATCACATTATAAACTCCCAATCTCTTCTAACCTTGCCCAACCTTCGAAAAGATGTGGCAGAAGGAATTTCTATCAAAGTTAAAGAAGGTAGACTAAGCCCACTGAGATCATAGCATAAGAAACAAACACAACAAAACCCTGAAAAATGAGAGAACGAACTAGGCTCATTGAGAAATAACAAAGCAAGCATTAATTTGAAAGTGGAAGATTGAGACAATTTATTCTTTATGTGAGGAAATAAATATTAACAATGAGACAACATTTTCAGGTGAACTAACCAGTGCAAAGAGCAGAAAAATAAGTCACGAATGAAGGGTAAGCAAGCATATTTAGGGACAGAGGGAGATGAAGTGCTATGTCAGCATGAGTTACCTGGAGATGAAAGATGAAAAACATGACTCATTCATCATTTGTGGAAGTATTTTCCAAGTACTTGGAAACAGACACCATAGTTCCAGCATTTAGCAAATAAAGATTCTAAAAGATAGGCTGACATTATCTTTCTAAAAGACTAACACCTACATTTTTTTAAACGTTCTGAGATATTTATGAGTAGCCAGGGGGTGCACTTGGAATTGTGAAATTTAATTAGTGAGTCACTACAGAATTATGAAGCATAAATCAGGTCAAGTTCATTTTTTTGCATTAGCTGTTGGTCTTGATTCAGGTGAGGAACCAACAGATCTGACCTAACAGACCTTCAAGGATATTTGCTTTTCAATCAGGTTCCACATGGACTGGATTGCCAAATAATTCACTTGGTTCATTAACAGCAATTTTAAGAAATCAGCCTGATTCTGTAGCTGGTGTGTTAAAAATCCCATCAGCTATCAGCATCGGGAAAGGTTTTTATATAAAAAAAAAGGGAGCACAGAGGCAGATACCTAAATCTGGAGGGTTTGCACCCTGCCCTGGAGCTGGTGAGGTGCAGACCAGCAGCAGGGCTCTATCATCACTATCCATTGATGGTTTACATCAAATGCTAGAACTTCAACATCCCTTGCACTGTTCTCTCCAGGCAAGGCTCCCCTGGCACTTTCCAAAGGTGGCTGTTAAACACAGACAGCCAGAGCTGGGAAAGGCTTTGCCCTTCATCTCAAGCCACACAGCAGGAGTCTGGGTTTGTGCCTGGGACGCAGTCATGGTTTCGCCAGTGGGAGTGATGAGAGTAAACTATCAGTGGCTTTCAAAGATATGCTTGCTTCTATCAAGGTCATGCTGAGTTTTGTTGCTAGCATCATTATCACTACTGTAGGGGCAGAATTTTTTCCTCAAATCCCTCCTCTGTTTCCAGCTCCTTTTATTGCGAAAAATTCATGTGGTCATGCTCTCATCACCATAAACTCTCTGTGCTCATATTCCCCATGCTCATCAATCTTTTCACCTCCCTCTAGCAGTCTATCCCCAACCTGATGATTTTGGCAGGTTCTGTCTCCCATTCTCTGCTCAGAGCAGAACAGCATTAAGGAAGGATAGCAGCTGCTCAACCGTAACAAGCATACCATGCTTTATAAACCCAAGAAATTGTGAGAGTAGTGTGGAAGTAGCATCTAATCACAGAGTGCTCTGGTTGTCTGCCATCAAAAAGTGGTGGTATATGAACTACCTGATCAAGGAAAGGATTATTTCAGCTTTTCATATGTGTCCACCTGAAACTTTTTGCCAAGTACAGAAACACTGAATGTAGTAACTGCTCTCAAAATCACAGCTATTTGGTTTTCTTCATTTAATGGAGCAGATGGTGGTTTCTATATGCTTATGTATTCCTCTTTTTTTCTTCTGTCCAAAAACACAGACAGAAAAATTCCTCTTAGAATGTTTTATTGTTTTAAAGCCATGGTAATAGTGCTTGTGTTGAGGATTAAAAATTAATCACTCAAGTTTTAAAATCATGTTAAACTTCATGATCCAAAGGAATTTGTCAAAAGCATAAGGCAGGGATATTGGTATAAAAACTGAATAAAACTCTACCAAAACCAAAAACCATCCAAACCCAAGAAAATACTTTTATTTTACATGAAGCTGTGAATAATTGAAGCTGATATCTCCAGCTGAATAGCAGGATTTATGCAAAACCTGGAGGTCAAAACTGTGTGCACCAAGAAGGTACTTGCTGCAATCAAAAAGACAAAATACCATCCTTGTGGATTTAGCAAATTTTGTGTATTTCTACCACCCAACCCAACCAAGTCTCTGGGTTATTTCACATGGCAGAGTTTCTGTGATTGTTCTTCCAAAGATGCTCTAGACAACTTGATTTTCTGTTGATGACTCATTTTACTTTCTGACTACAAGGCATTAGCATGGGGCTCCTGTGTTTTACTCTACAAGATTAAAGCAAACATTTTTAAAATTTTGAACCTACTTTCTGGCCCTTCCCGCTGAAAATGAAGATTTGAAAATAGTTTTCTTCAGACCAGTTTTGCAATCCAAGGTTATACCTTAAACTCAACAAGTAAAAGCTAAGCCCCAACTGAGCTAGTACTGTCACCTTAAGTCTTTATAATCACTTCTCTCAAAAGAATGAGAAAGTTATAAGCAATAGTTTCAAATTAGAAGGTAAAATCTACACATTGCTAAAGGAACACCACTCAAAAGCAACTTCTGCAAAGAATCCCCAAGGTATTTGCATGTGCAATAAATAGGAGACATCAGAATTATCTCAAAACTATTAAACAAATTGCAACAAATCCCTTGAGGATCCCTGTGTTTAATAAAAAGCTGTGGGGAGACTGCGTTCTATATTTTCAGTTCCTCTGAATATTTTTATTCAGTGAAAAGAACTAAAGGATGTATGTTGCAGCTCAGCCTGTAGCACACAAGCACATTCAAAGAAGGTATGCCCAGTGAGAAATAAAAAGTGCTTTACATTCCCCAAACTCTTCTTATGCCTCATCCATTACCATCCTGGTAAAAGTGGCAGGGAAAGATACTACCCACTGCTTGACCAAACACACACACTCACAGGTGAAACAGCAGGCAGCAGCTTAGGTAAAGGCTGTGTAAAGTCACAAATGGTTACCTTGTCTCCATCAGGGCACAGAAATTCAACAGTGAGCCAAAGCCAGCAATACAAGCATAGGCAATAATAAGGATACAGCTATTTGGCCTTACACTGCAGACTTGTGCTTTGCAGGAGCTGTGCAATATAGATATGGTGAAGACAGGAGCAGCACATACATAACCTTCTTCTGACTGCCAGCCCTAGGCTTGGGGGAGGAAGGATGTCTCCCAGTTATATTCCAGTGTGCATTTATTTGGCTAGTATTTCCAGCATTTCAGTTTCCCCTTCATCATCATTAGAAGTTTTCCTCAAATTCATCAGGTAGAGAGATCATGTTGTTAAGAGTGGCATTGCCATGAGCAATTCAGGTGAAAGTGGCTTCAAAGGCAGAGCCCTGAGAAGACAGGTTTGATACCTCAGGCCTCAAACTGAATCCAGTTAATGGCTCTGCAAGAGACTTTCAGCATGATTTAATCCCTCTGCTGACACCCTTTACAGCCCAGCTAATGTGCTTTTCAGCCTTGTGAGGACAACGTCAGGACTAATCCTCTAGTGCTAGACATACTCAGATTTGGTGTTGATGGGGAGCTTTAGCAACTTCCATAATGAGTGACAGTGGGAAGTACAATACATGCCTTTATCTCTTTACAGGTATGATATTAATAAAAAGCAAAATAAAACTCACAGTTTAAAAATCACTTAAATTTTTGATTCTGGATTCCCATAATTCCAATATACAGAGTCTAACCATGTTCCTTGCAGTTTAGTAGCTATAAAAGTATAATCATTAAACACCAGCAGCAAATACTGCACCAAGGAGTGAAAAAAAACCCTCAAAAATCTGAGCTTGCCCATAAAAACTGCAAACATCCAACCCCAACCCCCCTTCCAGTCTGGAAACTTCTGGACTTTGTTCTCCGTTTCCAAACTGAATTTAATTGCAAGTGACCTGACTATTTTCTGCGCTCTTAACCTTTAATGTTATTTCCCCTTGGCTGGCAGTACTTCGACCGCAGTCCCAGCAGCATATCCCATTAAACCAGACAAATCATGACACCACATTTCCTATTTTGAGAGGATGGTGAGGGCAGTGGGGTAATGGGGCTGCACACCCCAGTGCTCATCACTTCCCTGCTTCCTGGCACACGACAGATGCAGCCGGCTGAATGCCATCTGCTGGGTGCCTGCAGCGCCAGCCCCTCCTGCTCCCTCCCCGAGACACTGGCGTCTTGCAAGGAGCCAGTGCTTGCTCTTTTCATCACAGCCAGCTTTTACACCCAGCAAGCTCCCATTCATAGGCAGCTCTGCCTTGGCTTAGTGTCTGGCTCGGAGGAATAGTTAGTTTGGGGACACTTGTTGGTTTGGGGTTTTTTTGAAACGAGTAACTATTTAGGGTAATGCACTGCCAGATTTTCCAAACAGTTAAATAAAAGTTGGAATTTTAAACATGGTGACTTACTACCTCACAGGATCACTCTACAGAGAAGAAAGTGACCATGCTGAGCTTTGAGAGCTTTGGGTCCTAGACTTTCAGTTAAAGAAGAAAATTAAATAGTGTCTCGAGACATTTCTTTTACTCATAGTGACTGAATGTGCAGAAAGATTTTTAACCATTTTTGGATCTTTTGTTGAGGATTTGGAATGGCTGGAACATTAAACAGTCATTTTCTCCAGCTTAAGAAAAGCTCCAAACAAAAACTCCAAAGACAGCCAACAAGAGAGAAAGCAGATAGTGAGGTGGTCCTCACTACCCAACACCTGACATTCGAAGGCCAGTTTGACCTGCCTGTGCACTCACTATTGGGGCAGCTTGAGGTGAAGTCTTCCTGAAACAAAGAACTTTCCTGCAAATAAAATGTGTTACTACAAAGAAAAATGACAGAAACAAGTCCTGTCAATTGAGAGATTTCCTTTATTTGAAAGCTAAGTGAGCCTTGTCTACTCCCTAAAGGGGATTCAGTATGGTTGGGCTTTTCTGGCTTTTTACAGGCAGCTCCAAGGGAAAGAAATAAAAAAGCCTTTTGGGGGGTGGGGGGGTTTCCAAAGCTTCCTGAAATCAATGTTTTCAAACTGTGTGAGTCAGAAGACATAGGCATAAAAAAATAAGAAGGAGCTTATTTTCCCCATTTATTTTTTAAAACCTTTGTCATGTTACTATATGAATAAGTTCAAGTTTGTGGAGCCCCTACCTACAGATAGGGTACCTTCAAGGATAGGAGAGGATCTCCATGCTACAACCCATACATGTGACAGCAACTCTAGCAGATGCAGCCTGGTCAGGGACATCCATCCAAGTGCTGCTGGCAACTGGCACTTATTGTTGGGGGAGTGCTCAGCAGTTTCAGTGCTGCACAGCCCACCCGGGGAAAAGCAAGCACTGCACAGTATTTGTCACTGGGAGCTCTAGCCAGCACGAAGAAACAGTGCTATTACTGCTGCAGTACTCAAAACACAGATACTCATGACCTACAAACAAAATTCATGCTATCCCAGGCAAAACCACTACAGCCCTCCTAGAAGGTGGGGAATGAACCACTGTTCTCATCTGAAGACAGGGAAGAAAGCAAATCCCCTGTATAAATTTTTATATTTCTTCCCTAATTACTGCTTTCTAACGTGAGGATGCCCAGCTGACTCTAGATGACAATGTGCATTACTTGTGACTTTAGTTTATAAACAAGCATTTTCTGTTATCATTTCCCAATATTTGGGTAGAAGCTTCCTATATACATTCCCATATATCAATAGACACTGGTCCTTCAGTAAAGCACCCTGGCACTAGAAATCATATCTAACACCTACCCAGAATTGGACTGGTCAAATATACCATTGGCTGCTACCATGTCTTCACTGTTGGAACAGAGCCACATGGAGGAGGCTGAAAACTCTCCCTTTCAGTTTGGTGAAGTTCATACTAAACTCACTTGCTATTTTTCTTTAAGTTTTTCAGAAGACTTTTCATTGCTTCTTCTCGAGACATTGAGCTCAGGAAGGAAAGATAATTTCTTTAAAACAGCATAAAAAACTTAGGTACCAAGGAGCCATGTCATTTAAGAAATTAGAAGAGTGGCATGAAGCAGAATTTTCTTTAGTGCTTGCCCATTACCATGCTCAAGCCTACTTCACACTTATTTACTGCCCACTATGAGAACTACTGAAGAGTTCTAGATAATAATTCTGCAGATAAATTAGGCTACCACAGGGGCAGCATGCTAATTGGTTTAATACTCTCATAAACTGGAATAATTTCCCAGTAAAATTGTTGAAAACAAACCAATGACAAGCCTTGTTCACAAAATATTAGTTTGTCTGCAGATTGAGTTACTTCCCTGATATTAGTTAAAATTCAGATAAATAAACTTACAAACAAAGAGTTCCATGGGAAAAGAACCTGTTCTTTATGAAGACAGTTAAGCATGCAATTACTTTTTCCCACTGATGGAAAAAAATACAAATCAGCCCTGGGATCACCAGACCATCACATGGGTGAGCAGAGCTCACTCACAGAGGCTGCAGTAGTATCACACCAAAGGGAAACAGATGGACTTTAGTCTCTTTAATTCAATAGAAAGAAAGCAGATCTTAACCTGTGTGCGAGAGATTCCTGAGCCATTAAGCTGTAGTTCAAATAGGAAAAACCCCCATGGCAACAGTAAACAGAAGTTTACAATTAAAAAGGCCAATTGCAAACTGTGCAGGAACTGCTTTTTCATAAGAAAGTACACAGAAATACAGTGCCAGGGGCCTGCAGCTGCATGCAATCCTGCAGACACCACAGATACACCCACATTACCCAGAGTTTCCTCCATAGATAGAACCAAAACATTTCTGTTATGATGTAGAGTTTTGCTGCAGTTTTAAAGCTGCTTCACGCTATGAAAATATGGTTCTGTTTATCCCATAGGAAGCCGAACTAGAAAAGCACAGAAGCCTTTTGGCCTTCATCAGTTACAGATCACCCCTGTGTGATAGGATGTTACTCTGTTTCAGCCAAGACAAGGAACCATGACAATGCACTTTGTAGAACAAACTGGACTTACACTCTGGGAAGCAGCCAAGGTCATGTTCACCCTTTGTGCACAGGGGGACCCTTAAAGTCAGCAGGAATGACACCTGCACTGAAAGCAAGAATTCTGCCTGAAAGACATGCTGAACCACGATGTGGAGCCATAACAAACTTTTACATATCCATTCTTCAAGCATCATACAACAGCCAAAATGCATGTGCTTTCCACACATGGATTCCTCACAGGCATGTTACATTAAGATGTATCTATGCTGCTGAATTTAGCATTAATTTTTTTTCATATGACACTTTTTTTCATATGACACTTTCCCACTTGGTCCCTAGACGCTGATCTCCCTTTGGAAAACTACATTTTATTGTTTATTAGACTTCCCCCATCAACAATAAAAAAGTAAAACCATAGTCTGCCTTCCATCCTGCTCTAGTATAAGCCTCACAGAAAAACACAGATATTGACAGAGCTGACTTTCTACAACAAGTGTTTGTAAAGGACGTTAGAATTACAGGCAATCTTTAGTCATACATCATATATGTTAGTTTTGAGGAAAATAAAAAAAAAGGAAGATTCATGAGAAGCTGCATTTTTATTAGTACTTTCCCACTGTCCCTAACTCAACCAAGGACTGTCCTGCACAATCATAGCAGAGACAGTGAGGGAAGGGAAGGAACTGACTCTGCCTTTTAGCATTGTATCATGCTAAGTTCTCCTTCCAAGGGCTTCTGCTAACTGGGGAGATGAAACTCTCATCCCACCTCTGCTCCCACTGGTGGAACATCTTTGCCCAGTGGAGCCCTCCTTGTTGACTTGCCTTTCAAAAAAAACCAGGAAATTATCATTCACTGTGAAACAACAATCTTGGTGCCTTCAGCATTGCTAATAACCACCTAAACAATACATATTTGCTAACTGTCCACCTACCAGTGGGTATTATATGATGATTATACTACGAACACAAGCATTATGAATCACAGACCATGAATCCTAGTCTCAAATTGGCTCCACAGCAGCATCAGCTTTCCCCTACTCCAATTACCTCTTGCTCCTGCACACCATCATTTGCTGCTACAATTCAGTGCTGTAGGTAATATCTTCTAATGCTTGCATTTTGTGTGAGGAAGGCAAAGAAGATAGCGTAGAGAGTGCAAAAGGGCAAGTTTTCTCTCCGCTAATTAAGTGCATGGGGTTTGCAGCAACATTAAGGGATGGACATGTGGGTGGAAGGTATGCACTGCCTTCATTTTCCAGATTCTTCCTTTCCTTTGGTTTTGTGTCAGCAACGCTTCATGTACATCAGCTTTTGATTTTTATGTCTTTGTGGCTTAGGGCCATCAGGGTTGCTATATACACACAAACATACAACATAGCTGTTTCACAACAAAGACTTTTGTGCATTAATGCTGCAAAGGATTTGCCATCAGAAAGTGTTACTGAGGATGAGAACACCAGTTCTAGAAACAGATTGATACAAAGAAGCATGATGTAAAACACAAACAGAAGAAAGAATGGGAACATGAGGAGAAAGGAATACCAAATTCTTTCGTGGATACTTATTAAACAAAAAGACTGCTCAGATGTATTTTGTCCAAATTGTCCAAATTGTTTTCGGATGTAAGTAACTTCATAAGCTTCAGAGAAGGGGTGAGAATGAAAGTATCTGCTCTTGAAATGTCTCATCTGTTCACCAGACTCATGTAGGTGGGCAGGTTACCTGTAAAATGATAAATTAGATATTTTCTAAAAATGGAAACTGCTCGATGCAGCTCATTGAAGATCAGTTTGTCACATCAATCTTATCTGCTCATACATGAGTCACTAGAAATGGGAATAAAAACTAATTCCAAAATTCATGCATGCTTCTGACAAACCCCATAAAGTTTATTTAACTAAGTCAGACTTATGCCTGCAACACAGGGCTGACCTTGCAAATGAGTTAACTTTCCTGTGATGTCACTTTTCGTAACAAACAGAAGTGACCAGAACTGGGGAAGGGGAACCAAAAAGTAGTGAACTGTCTCAGATGCACCACCATAGTTGTCACCTCTTCTCATTTGCCTTCATGAGAAAAGGTACACTAGTCCCTGGATTCTGCTCGTTTTTTTGTTCACAAAGGTTCTCTCCTGATTCCTAGCCCTGAGAAATCTGAGGCTCGCTAAGGAGTATTCAGGTGAACAAATAGGCGCTGTAAGGACTGTCACTACAAATTTCTATTTGTTCAAGAAGTCTGTCTTATAGACGGAAGACCACAGCAAATGTAACAATTTGGGCTGCATAGCCGGAGATTTGGATCACTTTTTATTTCGTTTCCACATTGCATGTGACAATGAAAGGTTGTGACATTCTAAGTGGTTCCAGACTCCATCAGGCTGTCCACAATGAATTAAAACACAATAAAATCCAGATGCTTTCTCAAGTAAACACTTCCTTTCTCAGCAAAGCAAACCAAATGCAAAGGATACCGCTGAAGGTTTTCTTCTAGCATGTTTATTTTATAGGAAGGTATCTTATACTTCGCTGGCACCTGTGTTCTCCTTCCAACACAGTAAAGCCCCTGGAACTCTTTTCCTGTGTTTCTGATGATGGAAGCCAAAGCCTTGAGAAAATATCTCAGTTACATGAATTATTTTAATTTACTTGTAGATATTTAATGAAGGCTACATCTAAAATAACACTGACAATTTAGTTTGGCTCCTGGTACATAGCTTGCAATGAGCTGAAATAAAATAAAAATATTAATTCTTAAAAAAACAACAAAAAAAACCAACAACAACAACAAAAAAAAAAACAAAAAAACAAAAAAAAAAAAAAAACAAAAAACCCAACAAACTTTTAAAGCCCAGAATTTGCGTCCCAAACAAGGAACATGTAAATGTTTACAAATAAAAGAAAAATACACATATTTTTATTAGCAGACTGAAAGAAGCAAAAATTAATAAACCTATAAAAATAACAAAATAAATTCATTGCCTTAAACCATTGTTGTCATCCTGTAAAATATTGTTCCTAACACAGGTAAGGACTTTCAAATTAATTTTTAGTATTATCACTAAGTAGGGCTGTGTTCTTGATAAGCACTTCAAATACGAGATTCAAGTTTTCCTTAAAAGTCAAAACTAAACCAGTCCTACCCTGTGTATGAACAGATGCTACCTTTAGTCCTTTCCTGTTGTGAGGATACTTCTACTTTTGCTGCGCTTTCAGTTCTCCTGGGCTATAATGAAGAAAAAAAAAAAAGATGGTGACTATTTGCACAGCCAGTCTCTTTCCATTAAAGCCCAGCAGCACAGCAGACAGACACATCTAGCCTTTAGTGCAACAACAGGGAATCTGCTTGCCAGGAGACAGTGGCTTCATTCCTCTTTGCCATATTTATGGTTTTCTATAGATCCATCCCTGGCCCTCTCTGAGCTTCGGCAGTGGCAACGTGGAAGGCAAGACCACTAGAGCAAATTTGTTCTAAAATACAGATCTTGTAAGGACTGTACAAGGCATTGCTTGAGCCAGAAGAAGCTCTGAAAGATTAAACAATTTTATAGCTACTCATCCTCCAATATAAGGATGTATTTTCAAGCTTAAAAGATAGCCAGGAAGATATTTTTTTTCTTTTTGATTCGGGATCTTTAGTTGATATATATCAATCTGCCTAAGGGGAAAACCAACCTCCCCTCCTGCCCCTACCAAATCCTATCCCAAATCTTGTCATCTTGAAAGCAACAGGAGATTTCAATATAAATTGATAAATAGTATCTAGTTGTATTTAATATAAAGCATGTACTCCAACAACACTCAGAGAATAATCCTGGAAACCAAGCAGAGCTTTATTTTTTATGGGACTATTTTCCCCTTTGAAGAAAACAAAGGAAAAAAAAAAACAAACAAAAAAAAAAACCAACCAAAAGTGAAACATGAAAACCAGCAATAACAAACAAGTGGAACGAGGTAATCCTTGGCAACAACTGAAATTGTGACTGTAGCCATTGCTCCATGCTTTAAGATGTTAGAAGAGCTGAAAATATTTTTGCATGCTAAAACCTGGCATCACAGGCCTATGCTTTTTTCTGATGTAGGTGCCATTGCTCCTACTAAAAGCTGAACACTTCCTCACACCCATCTTACTTTCTCTAGCTTTGGGTGGCATTGAGACAGGTTCTTTTCTCCCTTCCATCTCTTTGAGCCCACAGTGAATCCACAGTAACTCCACAGACACTAGTGGAAGGGTGCTGGATGTTCACCTCTCACGGAGGTAACAGTCCTAGTATGTCTTCAAAGGAACAAGATTTTCGGATTATTTTAGCTGTTAGACCGTCTTAGTTCTGAGAAAAGAGGTTTACAGCCTTGCAAACTGTTGAAAGCACAGCCTCAACTTATCACAACTTCTGATAAAGTAATTTGGAAAGCCTTGAAAAAAAATCCTTGAAAGGAATAAAGGGGCGAAACATTCTTTAAAGACGGCTTAGATAGAAAGAATATAAATTTCTTCTGACCGGGCCACTTCACAGAGATTTACTTGATAAAAGCAACATGTTGATTTATTCATCTCCTTTCCCCTGCTGCCCAAGCTGTGAAATGCAGGCAGATGATGCAATTCCTCCGAGAGAGAAGGAAAGGGAGCAGGCGGGGGGGCAGGGGNGGTCAAGAGATTATTTCACAGTGTAGCGTATTGCTGGCATGTCCGAAGTTACATAAGCTGTTCCTGACGGGACTGCCGGAGCTCCTGAGTCCACCGCACTGCAGGCAGGACTGGAACCGGGGTGCTCCAGACCCCTCCGTCCCAGGGCTCCGAGCCCACCCTGACAAGGCTTCCACCCGCCTTCAGCCCAGGCAGGAAAAGCATCCGGAAACAGACTGACAATCTTAAAAACCAAACAAAGCTGTCATCACCATTTGTGTTTATTAAAACTGGAATCAAAGCCAATGCTGGTGATTTCTCCTAACTAAAGATTAGCAGAAAGTCTTTTGTTCCGATATCTGAATGCATCAAACGTGCTTGCCCTTTCAAAACAAAACACAACAAAACAAGCAGAGGCAGGAAACATAGTCTCTTCTCAAACCGTGTGTGCTCTTTACAATTTCTGTATGTTTTCAGGATTAAATCAATGATATTTACTTGAACTCAAGACTATTGTTTCTATTTATAAATTAGATATTAATTATACAATGTTAATTTGCACACAAAATAACATGAACTTAAATTGACAAAATTAAAACATTAAATGATTTTATAGCATGATGGGTTCATTTTCTCAGTGTAAGAAATTATTTTAATATCACATATATATCTATTATCTACACATATGTGACATGAATTTCCCTGCAAAGTCTGGAAAGCCTTGTTTTATTTCAGTGTGGCTTTGAATTCAACAATATCTAGGGTATTGCTAAATTCCCCCACTTCTCCCATTCTCACTGAGAATTGTATTGCAACATGAGTCTCATGATATTTCTGCTAGCAGACTATGTTCTGCTTTGAAAGAAACAGCTTAGGACACTGAGTTTTCATTTAAATGATTTTAAATAAAACCTACATTAGTTTTTTATCACCAGAGATTTACTTAAAATGTGTAGTAGTTGAATCCCTTAAAAATCAGAAGAAGGGAAAAAAAATTAACCTGCATTAAAAAAAATCACATGAAGTTCTCTATAGTACAAGAATAATTAGGATCCAGATCATTCAGTTATTTCCAATTTCAAGACAAGTGCATTTATTTTAAAACTATAGTGTCTTCCTAGATTTCATCTTGCCTGTCACAGCCAATTAGTCAAGGAAAATGATACAAAAGGGCAGTGCATCATGAAAAATGAAGGGGTGGCTATAGCAGTATATACACAGAATCACAGTAATATAGAGATATCAATTATTCCTTCTCGCAGCTTCATATACTCGTGCAATCTTCCTGCTTGGTGGATATCTGAGCTGTACTGAGCAATGGCTAGATGCACAATCTGGCATCCTGCAGCAGGAAGTGAAGAACTGGCCAGGTGAAAAAGCAAACTAAAATAAGGTAGAGAGAGCATAGTGCTCAGTGGCACTCTTGCCTTAGAGCTTCATGCCAAAAGATCGTGACCAAACACATAGGTATGTCCTAGGTCATCTGAAAATACAGTTTAATGCCAGCTGTGGACAAACACTTTTTTTTAGTCTGTATCTTCTGACAGAAGGGACATCCCAGAACCCTCAAAGATCAGATCAGCAGAAGAGGTGACTCAGGGCACTGGTACAGATGTTCAAATTTTACTGCCTGCTTCAGTCCTCTCCAGGCTTCCCCATGATAACTGCTTCTTAAAAATAGTTATAATGCATGGCAAGAAGCTTGCACTGGTGAAACACCAGCTGAAGTAATCAGATCTAACTTTGCTGAACAAGTAAACACAGTGGGCTTCATATCTGCTCTCTGAACAGACCTAATGACCAACATCCAGGAAGTCTGACTGGTAGGTGGCCCAAGTATCTTGAGGAACACCATGTTGTACCCTTTGCAAGAGGAATCAAATAACAAAGTAATGGTTCTTCAAGAGAAAGCGTGGTAGTAGCTGGACAGGGGGATTGTGACTGCTCTACCTGTACTGCATTTGGGTGCTTTATTCCATCAGCAGTGCTGCTTAGACATTTCTAACCCTTTTAGAAAATAGTACAACCAGAACAACTAATCAGAACAGAATAGTCGGACCTGAAAGCCTGTGCCTAGACTTCTGAAACACTTTTCAGATCTGGAAAGACCAGCCCTGCTGAATCCATCTCCAGACATGGCATAAACACTGTAAATTGCTTGCTACCACCCTGTGACAGAAGCATTCATCATATCATCACGTGCAGCAATTCCAAAAGTCTTTGGCACTTAAATGGCAGACACAACCTTAACTGACCCTGGCCCACCCTCTGCTACCTCTGACAGCACCAGGAATGAAATAGCTTTTGGTTGGTGTACTGTCTGACTTGCAAACTTGAAGGAGGAGTTCTGTTCCTCTGCAAAGCTGGAGGGCAGAATGCACTGCTCACCCAACCCCAACCCTCAGGAGTCAGGAAGTTGGCGATGGTGGCAAGGACCTCTGAAGATGAGATGTTGGCTATACACTTGCTTACCCTCTTCTTGGAGGGTAACTAATCCCCTCTCCCTGTTACCTGCATGTTTGAGCTAACTGTGCCACAAAGCAGTGAGCAAACATCTCTGAGATGGACCATATCTTATCACTCAGAAGGAGCACTGTTACAAGCCTGAATATTTCAGGTTCTCCAAAAACCATGTTAAAACTTAATGCTGTCCAAATCAAAAGCTTTATGTTGTTCCCCCGCCTTAGTTTAAGACCTTTCCTACTTCTCAATCATATTAAGACCAATTCTGATTTAAGCCTCCCCAAACTTCCACTGCAACCCAGACACCAGAGGGTAGCTTCAAGTCAGAATATGCTGCAGCTCTTGGGCAGTTCTGAGAACTTTACTTTTTATTAGGCTGATGTCTACAGCTGTCCTCGGGAACCTCTGCATGCTCAGCAGGACAAAGAAATCTGCCGCTGATTTCACTGCTGCCATGAATGTGTCACTGATGAACAAACAGAAATTTGGCCCCAAATGTCCTGCCTATCCCCCTTCCCTTACACCTTTCCAAAGAAGGTTATGTAGGATACTTCCCACCTATTTCGGAATACTGTCTGAGGCTGTTAATGAATGTTGTTAATACTAGGAATAGGGAACAAAAAACCCCCAAGAATTAAAAGAAAAGTGATCGGAACAAAAGAGTTGCTTGATACTGCATGCCAAACCAAAGGAGAGAGGCTTAAAGAAGGTAAATCCAGAATTCAGAATGTTCTTTTGCAGGCCTACCACTCTCAAAAGTATACAACAAACAGCACCACAGAATATTTAGCCTAAAAAAATAAAATAACCTGGAAAACATGGACCTATGCATTTCTCCATGTTTTTGAGACCCCTAGTCTGAGATTTAAACTTAAGTCTTACTTAAATAAACAAAGGAGGAAATATTTAACATTTTTATTTTGCAACAAGATCATCAGAAATATAGATGGATCAGAGGTGGATAACGGTGTGGCTGCGAGCTCCAGTCTCCCAGTGTCTTGGAGATTGGGACACCCTTGAATAGGCACTGTTAGGTGTGGACAAATTCCCAGTACTGCCATAATACTCACAGGTAATGTAGTCCAAACCAACATGTCTCCACAGCTGAGAAAAATAGCTTATTGCCAAGGATTTACATAACAGGTGTAAACAGCCGAGGAAATACTCTAGCAAGCCTACAGACTCAGCCAAAAACCCATCACCAAGACAATAAAAACAAAGAAAATAAATAGGGAAAAAAAATCCAGCAATTCTACAAACACACTGACTGCAATGTTAAACAAACATCCCAAATGACTTTGTGAATTGCCAAGTCCTGTACTACTAGGTTTCCTCCTGCACAGTGTCAGTTCTGTGACCTCAGGTCTGGTTAGGATCATTGCTGTGAAAAATAAAACTTGTGGGATAGGCCACACGGTTTCTATGAACAATAAATCATATTCAGACTGGTTTGAACTGTATTAAAAGTGCATACAAAATCCAACAGGGAAATTTCTTCCTCTGTCAAAAGTCAATGACGAAAATTTCACTTGTATGAGCACCATCAGGTTTTAAACATGACCTTATATTATGCTTGTTAAAACGTTAAAAATATGGATCTTGGATAAAGCAAGCAATACATGCATCAACAAGACAAAAAACACTCTCATTCTAGGAAAACTGTCCTTTGGAAACTGCAATATTTGCACATTGAAATGATGTTGTGCTGTATTCCCATCACTGACTTTGTACCAGTCATTGCAGTTTTCTACATATCAGTGAACACAGAGGTAATAGGGAGGCAAAACCATCTCCACAAGCACTTTGTTTTTAAACCTCATCCCAACTGAGCAGAGAGGAAAAGTTATATCCAGAGCTATAATATGATATTGTTAAGCGTTGACGCTGAGTTTAATGACCAGCAAAACTTTTGCACTCCCACTGAGTTCTTTTTCTTTTCTTTTGTTTTACAGTCTGCTGAAACAGTGATAGTCCACATCTGGTTAATGTCTAGTTCAAGACAGACACCAAATAGAAAGGTCCAAGTTTGGGATGAAAGAGTCAGGGATTAACTGCACAGGGCAGAAGAGCCATTTAATGCTTTTCTGCACAGCAGCAGCAGGGCATGTGTGTGAGGTAGGAGTGGGGATGGGAAGTGTGTTGCAATTTTGAGAACACTGTTCTGCTTTCTGAACCCCAAACTGTTCAAATTTAGTTTTCTTGATCCTTCTTTACTCTGAACAGTGGCTGTGTCTAACAAAAACAATGAAATACACAATAAAAATCCAGCTGTTTCAAATATTTCCAGCATCAAAGGCCTAATGTGTATGCAGGTAAACCATTAGTTCTCCGGAGATAGCTTCATCATACACAACAGCCCAGAAGACCCCTCAGAGCCACTAACTAGAGATGGTAGGAAAACCAGGAGTAATATGCAGACAAGGCACTGGCAAACAATGGAAATAACCATCATACAGACATGCTATTAGAGAGGGACGTTCAGCAATGGTGAAGTAATGAATATACCAGTGGAAAAATAAACAGAGGTAAATGAAAGCTACAAATGAGGACAGAAACTATGCTTCCCATTGAAAACAGTGGGAAAAGCAGTGTTAAATGATATTTCTAAAATGTCCGTATGTCCTACATTATCAACACATGCTCCTTAAGCATCACTATGATAAGTTTACTTCTTGCAACACTAGATGAGTAATTACAAATGCTGTAATGGATTGAATTCAATTTCTTTGAAATGTAATGAGTCTAATAGCAACCTGGCACGTAGGAAAAGCATTAAAAAATCCAACATAATTAGCCTTATTGCTGGAATAAAGGCAACCTCATCCTTAAACATAGAGACAAATTACCCCATGAACACAAGCACATGCTATACATGCGAAAGGGAAAAAAAGATCTTTCAGTGACTGTTCCTGTAAGAAGAGGATGTACAACCAAAAAAACTGAGAGAGGAACAAAAACACCAAACAAGCCAAAGCAAGCCTGAGAGAGGGAGAGGGGCAGAGGGAGCATGACAAAGCACTGGGCTCACNTTCTGCATACTCTTGGTTGACATACACATGCAGGGCAGTGGCACACATATACAACTCACACCATCATTTGCTTATCCTCGTCAGTACAGCCTACTGCGCCTTGAAATTTTGCTCAACTGAGTCTTTGAGTCAAAGAAGAAAAATTATATTATTTGGTAACAGCACAAAAGATGCTCAGCAATTTGAAAATTCCAATCGATTGAAAGCATTTCAAAGCCATTATGCTAATGATTTGTTAGTGGCAGGGGCAGCCTTCGATGTCGGAAATGTAGGTCCTGCATTAAAAAACCAAATGTAGCTACATAATTTCTAATGTGTTTAGAAATGGAACTCATGATTTTAACACTTCTACTGAAACAATTTTCCCCTAGGATGTGATTACAGGCACTTGAGGAACAAATATGTGGTCTTAAGACGTAACATCTCTTAAACTTTTCTAGTGCTTTAAAATAAAACACACTGCACTGTATTCACAATTCTCCATTGTACCTGCTCACTGTGATCCTGTTAATGTCACCTTCCTCACAAAAAACAGGCAATAAAATGAATTGCAAGAACAAAAAATCCTGTTACAATAGAAGTGCATTTGTAGGAAAATTCAATATTCTGCCCATGAAGACAAGAACTGGGTCAGAGTTTCTCCCAAAGATATACTTGTCAAAGCTATGTTACAAATATACAGCTATAAAATGAATTAAGCAATCAAAAGAGACAAGATCTAAACTTTGTTATCCTTGTTTCACTCTACAATAGAGAGAATAATGAAGGAAGAGATAGATGCTATTGAATAAGGGACGCGTCATCTTCTCCCGCATTATTCTTCATCATGACATACCACGAGCAGAGATTAAATAGAAGCCCAGATAAGTTCAAATGATACAGCTATCAAACTCAGGTGTTTCTAACAGGCCCTTCACATGGGTACTTGGACTATTAAAAAGAGGTAATGCAAAGACTGTAAAATGGATGAGAGAAGAAAGACAAAGAAAAGGAGCTAATCTGAATCTCTCAACAGGAAACTACAGGGAAATGGGGACAAAAAAGAAGAGGCAACACTGTGTTCATTTTTTTCTTCCCCCAGTCAGCAGTGCACATAAGAACTACTTTATCTCTCCTTTACACCAATGTAAATTATAAGGTACTCCACAGAAGAGCAGAAAGTTACACTAGTATGAATGAAAGAGATTTTAAGGGGTCCTAGATTATTCAGATTGTCCAAATTACATTCTTGCTGAAATGAAAGGGGCTTTTCTCCACAGGGGTGGAGAAAACTTGGCTTTATTCACACTCCATTCCAGTCATGGTCCAAGAGGCCTCCACACAATGAAGCAGGAGGAAAGCAGGACATTATTGGTGCCTTTCCTGACAGCAACCATACCCTCCAACATACCTTACTAGACATCTGAAAACCTACCAAGGTGCACAATCTTTCCCAAAGACAAAAATCCACAAAGAAGCAGTCTTCATTATTGCAAAGGCTGCTGCCTGTGGACTTATGTGTCCTTTTAAAGGGGATAGTGTAGGAGCCCAGGGCCACTGTTCTTCCTGTCCCAGTCACCCTTCGTTACTGCTCCGTGTCACAGGCAGAAAAAGAAGGGGATGCCACTGAGATCCTGGACACCAGTAGCAAATTAACAACAGCCTGGTGTTTAATAGCAACCCTGGTGTTAACTACAGCATATGGTTCTTTCCCTGTGAAATGGGATTTCTTTAGGTTAGAGATTATAAAGTATTGTGTTTGCTAAAGAACCACCATAGTCATATAAACAATAAAATAATACAATCAAGCAGTAAAGCTAATAATGCCTTCTAGTCACAGATCTGAAGTTTAATGACTCAAACCTGGCAGCACCCTGGGAGACTTGAAAAAAAAAGACACTTTCCTAGCTGTTAGAAGAGGCAAAATGAGCATGCACAGGCAGATTAAATCACAATCCCTTCAAAGGCAAGACAAGAATCTGTGCCTTAGTGGGTAAACTCACAAATTTTAGACCCATGGCTACATGCTGCCCTTCTCAGTAGAATAATCCTTTCAAGGAGACTGTATTACTGAGCATCTGTATCTGTGCCACCCAGAAAACTTTTATAAGCATAAAACAGAGAGCTGAGTTAGAGATAGTCCACTAGGACTCCCAGATTAAAATGATACTTCTTAATTTACTTTAGTCATTCTAAGACATATAATCTCTGTCAAATAGTCATCATTACACTGGAATAAAAACATTTATGCAAAGAACATTGTTTCTAACGATCTTGCTATAATTATGCAAGTATGACTGGCAAAATTTCCCAATATGAATGAGCTCCTACTGTCTCTGGTAATAAATTTAAGGAATTGAATAGATAGGAACTAAATTAATTTCCAGGCGAATTAACTTTTATCAGAGGGTCCTAAGTGTTAAATATTTGCCATCATTGTATTACTCTTCCTTGATAAGTGTATTTTATATCTATGGCACCAAAAGCCATCAACACATCAAGTTTTCACCTGCACCTGCAGGGAGCCGAAGCAGGTTAAACTCGTGGGGCACCTTGCTTGCCCTTGGGATTCAATAACTCTGCTGTCATAAGCTGAGCTACTCCACAGTGAAATGACAGGAACCCATTTCCAATCCTGTTACACATACTGGGTCCATAATGCCTTGCTTCACCTGCAGCTCCATTTAAACTCTTCTATTTGTAGATACCATGCTTTAATTTGAGGTGCAGCAAGTCCATCACGTGCGGGGCCACCTGACAGGGAGTTTTTGTGCTTTCTGCATGTAGGAGGAAGACGTGGTAGGACATGCTACTAATAGTCTCATAGAATTATAGAATCATTTAGGTCTCAATGCATGTCACCACAGTGAGCCAAATCCAACAAGAAGAAAAGAAGAAAAGACTTTTCTGAAGTTATTTACAGCTGATGTGCTTATAGTCTCCCACGGCAGTTCAAAAACTGCATTTTACAGAGTGAAAAAGGAAATGGTGAGGGGGTTTCTGGGCTATCCCATGCCAATGGTGTAGGTTGGGGTTTGTAGGACTGGCTTAGATGCTTCCTCCTCCCTGTCCAAAGCCACAGCAGCCTCACTGACAGTTTGCAATATCCGGGAGACAACTACATGGACAGGAATCCCTAGAAACATTCAAGGTCAGGCTGGATGGGGCTGTGAGCACCCTGACCTAGCTTCACTGCAGGTGGATTAGTTGACCTTCAAAGGTCCCTTCTAACTAACTATTCTAAGGAGGTCAGGGAGGATCTGGAGCTCCCTTTCACCATGGGGGGCACACCAGAGCATGCCACACCATGACATTGTCACTGATACTCACCCCACATGGCCTCATAACAACTTCAGGGAAGAGAAGCTGTGCTCTTGGGGAAAACCAGACCACAGTGCATAAAGCCTGGGGTGCCCACTTTGATACTACTTGTTCATGTCCTGCTACTTCCTCACCAAATCTCTCTGTCCAATGGACTTCAGGGCAGGCAGAGTCAGACATTATTGGGGGACAGGAGGAGGAAAAATTAATAGCATTTGTAGCTCTTTCTGGCTGTTAAGTATCCTTTATGCATAATGGCCATATGTGCTGTAAAGAAGTGCACATGGGCCAACCACTACACGCAACTCAGCCAAAGATTTTTCAGGTCCATGTTTCCTGTTGCTAGATTGAAACCATTTAAATCCCCCAATACCAAGGGACTCTGTGACAATTTACAGTGACAAGCAAAATCAGATCTTAGAGAATCAATGTGAAGCATTGCAGGTACAAGAAATGCATCTCAACAGATGTGTGAAACAGATTCTTGTGCTTAATTACCAAGTGAGAAGAGGTTTGGTGTGCTCCTACAGGCAGTTCACAGGCAGCTGGGCACAGCACCAGGCCTCTGTACCATGCCTTGGGCCACCAAAGTCGTTTACACTCTGTCTCAGTGGTTTCCCAGTCAGCAGGGAGGGAGACTGTGCAGGAAAAGAGGAGTTACAAACTCACTGTCATGGACCAGGAAGATGTAATGTGTGGGTCAACATGGGGAATGATTGGTTTCCTTTCCCTGAAGCAGATCTCTGCTCTGAAGCACCAGTGAAACACTAATAAGAAAAATACTGCATCTCTAAGTACCCGGGAGCAGTATCACCCCTTCTGTGGATACATCCCCGAGGGAAGGTGGCTAAAGGTCACTCTTAATCCAGTAAATCAGCTGGCATCACAGTCAATCAGGCAACTGCTGAAGCCAGAGGGCCAGACTCAGCCTGCCTGCTCCCACTCCATTGCACTTTGCATCCCCTTTACTCAGACGTGGTGCAGGAGCCACCAGCTACCCCCTTGGCACCAGAGGTGCTCATCTCAGGAGGCTGAATCCTACCACTTGGCACAGCTGCTTGTACCAGGGTATGAGTGTGCACAGACCCCAGAACAGACTACACATGAAGGATCAGGAATTTGAGATCTGTGTGTTACCCAGCAGCTTGGTCTTCAGCAACTAGACCTGCTGTCCACCTCAGAACACGTGTGATGGTAATGCAAGGACTGGGATTTCAGGAGTCCTGGGATTCTGATGCGAGAGCCTTACCTTTGCCTTCACCACCCAGGCTCAGAGCCAACGCAGTGGGAGGAACAACTAGAGGGAAGACAGAGTAAAGCCCACATCCAAATAGCTGCCAACAAAGACTTGGAAATAAAAAGACTCAATATATTAAAATTTCTAAGAAAACACACCTGTAACCTCTAGGCTTTGTGAAATTGGAGATGAGTAATCATACAGACTCCTGACTAGTAGTTACAGAGCCATAGCAGAAACGCATTAATGCAGTTAGAAAATTTCTATTCTTAGTCTGAATTTGGATGCTCCTCTCTTGTGCACATAGACTTGGTTGGGAAAGTTAAATAAAATCCATTTCCTTATATAGCAGAAACCATTTAGGCCACAAGCGTCCCATGCCAGGAGGATTTTTAGCCTAAAAATTAAATTATAACAACAATTCAGATATTAGTTCTTTGTTTAAGCCGAGCAGATTAAGCAATTCTTAAACACAATTTTTTAATAAAAATAAATCCATGTATATATAGAAAATAATTATGGAAAAGTCTCTCTTTAGGAGGGAGAAGAAGAGTTGAACAGACTTTACTGAGAACTTAGAGTATCTTATAGTTTGTTTTACATGTTTCTACTATTATTCTTTAAGATAATCCTAGAGTATAGTGGAGTCTCTTTTCCCTACTACTGTGCATTGTTCAGAAAAGTCTATATATAGGTATACTTTGGTATATGAAAGCTCACTTAGAAAAAGAAACAAACAAGAGCTAGAATTCAAAAACAAACCCAGTAAATTTTCTAGAAGTGCAGCTGAGTGTGGAAGGCTATACTTTCTAAAATGCCAGGAAACAGACTTACAGTAATGTTCTTCTACGGGATGTACCCACTTAAGTTCAAGTGTCAGCAAACAGAGGGAGCAAACATCCTAATTAATCTGCAGGCCATAGTCCCCACCCATTACCCACTGACTAGTTAGTCAGAGCTCTTTTTCTCCCTGACATCGATACAACTAATGAAGAGCAACAGTCTGATGAGCAAAGGCTGACCTGGCAGAGCTGGGCAATCTGAAGAGGTGCTCTTTCCTTCTACAACACTTTTATCCAAAAAACAAAAGTTCCTTCCAGAAGCAGACTGTTTTAAAGAGGAGGAATAATAAAGACACTCAAAGGTTCAACCAGTTGCTCACGTTTTTACACCGAATGAGTAGCAATCTGAAGCTTCATGGTCTCTCTTCTAGTCACCAAACTTGCTGGCTTACTCAATATGGCAGGACTCTCACAGATATTTACTTGTATGTATGCATCAAAAATAGCTCAATAGTGCACAAAAAAACCAATTATAATCAAACTAAACATGAGCATAGGACTTGCATCTCCACACAGACAAATGCATCCTGCATTTTATTCTGATCCCAGGAAACTAATTTTTAAACAGTTCTGCTAAAGGTGTCAAATCCACACATACTGTTCCTGTGATAATTCTGACCCAATGTTTACACAAACCTCTACAGCTCCATGCAATCCCACCAGTGCCTGTGGCTCTAAACACATTCCTACTGGGAGCCCAGGTCCATGATGACCACAGGGCATAGACAAAGATATTCTCTTCTGGGACACCATCATAGCAGTCACAAAAGATGCAGAAAAATCCCTTATTTGCAGGCTATCTTAGCAACCCTTTCCTGACAGGGATCAACTACGCAGCACCATGCTCTGGGATGAAGTTTCTCCATTTGCCCCTGTTTAGGACAGGGCCTTCCCACATCAGGTATTTTTTGTGTCCAGGGGTGTGCACGGAGGAGGCAGTAAAAAGATGTTGTCCACGCTTTTCATCGGAAGAGACATAAAGCTGATGTTGTGGTATTCAAGAAATTAATCCTAAAACCGCTTCCTAATGATTTTAAGAGGTTGCAAATCTGTAGCAAGAGGCAAGGATCTCTAGAGGACAAAGCAGGTGAGAGCACTGGAGCTGAAAGCACTGTTACATGCTAGCACCTGCCCACAAGAGGGTGGAGAAAAATGGGCAGCAGGCACTGCTGTAAACCCTCTATGTCCTCCTGGCAATCACACAGGCCATCGCTTTTTCATCACTGAGTATAAAAGTAGTGCAGCAGGCCCAGGAAATCATCCACAGAGCATAAAGTTAAACCACCAACTCTGGCCAGGAACACAAGATGCTGAACAGAGCTCAGCCTGAATGAAAACACAGTTCAGCCCCAAAATCTTCCGTAATTCTTGAGGAAGGCACGTGAGAACTTTAAAGGTAATTTAGGGGGGATTAAAATTATTTTTAGTAATTTTCATTAAAAAAACTCTAGAGTTAAAAATCAGGTGAGAAAGTTCAAACCCAACCCTGTAGTCTTATCACAGTGTATGTTAAATATACGATAAAATAACCCAGCTACTTCATTATCCCTAACAGCATCTGTGAGTTTCTACAACTGACATTTCTGTCAACATCTGAATTGGTCACTGGAGGTGGTAAATAAGATGATTTGCCACAGATGCGAGGAACCAAATCCCAGAGCTGTGAAGAGAACAAATGAGAGCTCTGTTTGAGCCACAGCAGAGCCTTCTTCCCTCCCCGTTTGAGGCCAAACGCACCCACAAACAGCTGCAATAAAGCCATCACATCAGTTACGGCCCTACTGCTGCAGGGGAACTGCACAAAGTTGCATTTACTTGTTAAAAATGATTGATTTTAGCTGCCCTCCGTATCCACGCTCCACAAAATTCCCCTGCACGCTTCTACCATCTGCTCAATTCTCTCAGGTTGGCTGTGGCGTACCGTGACATACAAAAATCAATCAAAATCGCTCGATTCGTCAGCCGCCAGGGAAGAGGGGCTGCACGTCTGCTCTCACAACTTGTTCTGCGGAGCTCTTCTGCTGCCTGCCCAGCTAGCGAGGAGACAGTACACTTCTCCCCTTTCCAACAATGTGATCTTATCTCCGGCAGCTGGCCTGCACTCTGCACTTTCATTTTTATTGTGTGGGTTCTCAAACTCTGATGCAAATAGTCTGCTGAACATCCTCCCTCCACAGCATGTAGAGGTTTTTTTTCCCTCTTCAACCTCCTTCCACGCGGCGCACTCCAGCGTCAGGCTGGCTCCGGCCAGCTCCCATTGTTCACATTGTTATTTTCATGTCAAGGGCGTGAGAGGAATTTTTTTTTTTTTTTTTTTTTTCTGCCAGAACAGCCATTTAAAGCCTAGGCCTTGAAAATACACTCACCATTTGCAGGAAAACAGTTACTGGATTCTCTGCAAGGCCAAAGGTGAGGGACAGAGCCACATAGTTAAAAAAGTGAATGCTGATACAAATGAAAAGCTGAACCAAAGAAGGAAGCCATTTGCAGAAGAAAATGAAAACACCAAAAGTTTAATTTGTTCTGCCGTGGCCTAGATAGAAGGCGAACTGCCACAGCAGATTAGATGAGCGTCCCACTGGGGCTGCCGTGCCAGCACCGCCGTAGCTATCTCTAAAAGCACGAGAGAAATGATGCGTGTGACCTGGAGTGACAAATGGGAAGAGGTAAGTAGCCAGCTAATTGTGCATGGCTGTGCACGAGTTCTACGGGAGGCTCCTTCCCAATACCTGCTTGTGAGCAATACCATCACTTATTCCTCCAGGTGCTATGATACAAATGCTGCAAAATTGCCACTGTTTCAATGATAAGTCCACAGCATTTATTTCATGTGCCTCCATCTCCTGCAACTGCAGGTTGCAGCAGCTGACAAGGTGTTGGGAAAGGATTAGCTCTACATTTACTATAATAACTTTACAGTAAAGAGTGTAAAGGGGCTCCATTCAATAAGAAAACCAGAAGGGCAGTGAAAATATTTCACTATTCCCTTCACAGGTTTTGGGGTTATTAAAATATTTTTAGATATGATCTCTTTCACAGTTCAGAAAGCCTCAGGCCTGTCTCCGGCAACCTTGCTTTAAAATCTCTTACACACTGATCCTGCCTCCTCCTGTGACCGCTTTTATCACATCTATTCCAACTGCTGCCACTGAAGGAGATGGCAACCTTTCACATGATATTCCTGCCTGCCCTCAATTCTATGCCATGTAGGTTTACACCTTCTAGTTGAATTTTAATCCCCTCTTTAGTATAACTGAGTATCCTAGCAACTCTGATGGCTACTGTGGTGTCCCTAAATACCCCCACCAAGTTACTCATAAGAAACTCTAAGTGTTTGAAAGAAGGAAACCCATGAGAATTCATGGAAAACCCTGGACGACAGTAGGGTTTTCAGCTAATATGGAATCTCCTACTTCTTTCTGTACCTTCAGTGTTCTTCATGCTCAGAGAACCAGTTCCCAAATTACTTTCTACTCCCTCTTAGAAATCCTTCAAATCCTTACACTGCTCTTGGTTCAAGCAGCAGCTTCTCCTAATTACAAGTTCCCTCTTAACTTTTCTCTGCTCTGAGTTGCCACCAGTCATCATTTGTTTATTCTGTGGCTTCAGAGCATGCCCCTTGTTTGGAATAGCAGAGACCTGCACTTCCAAATCTTACCTCATCAGTTCAGGATAAGCTCCTTGCCTAGAAGCTCGGTATTTGCTTTCAAAGTTTTTATCAGAGAGGTACACTAAAAAGGTCTTAAAAGATAGAGGCACTTGGCCAGGAACTGCTTCTCCAGGACCCTACACTGGCCTTTCATCTCCCTAATTATGCTCTAAGTGACTCAGCAAGCAGTCAATAACAGGCACGACAACAACAACTTCCCCTCATCACAAGCAGCTAGTTATAACTGGCTAAAATACAACAGTTATTCATAAAGCTGTCTGGTCCTTTAAAGAAACCAACAAGTCTATTTCTTACACACTTGGGATATCATCCTCCATCTAAAGGAGCATGCTGAGACCTCTCTGGACTTCACCAGGATTGGGGTGAAGCCCATAATTAATTATTTTTGCGACTCCACACTATTTATTCAAAATCTTTAGATGTTTACTGGTATCTTCTAGTCCTGTTTTTTTTTTGAACTTCAGGTTCTCAGGAGGCTTTGAATTTCCCCTCTTAGATACTTCAGTTTCTGTTAAAGAGACACAGATAATTTAAAAATTTATTTACAAAAGTCAGCTCTCCCATCCTGTACCAAGCAGCTTCTGATATGGTACTTGGAGTTTTAGCTCATTTTGAGCAATTCCAAGTTTAAATCATGCTCTTCTGCATATTTCTAGCCAGACTCCATCACGTCACTTCAGATGATCATAGAAAGCCATACTATTGACCTTTCTCATTTCCACTGGTAACACAGGCATCTAGACTACTCATCCCTTTCCAGAACAGAAGCTTTTTGCATGCTCTTCCCTCACCCCATCCAGCAAACCTTCCCCTTGCACTCGTGTTGCATACATCCCCCCACATGTTTTCTGGATGGCAGCCTACAGAGCTATGGCGATGGTACGGGGGCTGGCAGCAAAGTCAACACCAGCTCTGGCTCTACAATGAGTAGATGGATCCCAACTGTGCTGATGGTGGCTACCTTAGGCAAACAAATCAGTCTTTATTTCACCCTTCCAGGGCTCAGACTTCCAGGTGGGAGGGAAAGGAATGCTAGGTACCTCCTCACTAGGACAGGGCTGGGAAGGTAAGTTTGGAATGACTGTTGGGTAAGGCAGATGTGAGGTAGACAACAACCCTTCTTTCCTCAGAGGAGCAACCCACCATCAGTGTGCAGTCACAACTATTGCTACAGTCATGTCTCTCAGGGAAGCTTCCCTGACTATCCCATCCTCTCACCCCACAGAGAGCATATGGAAATTATGCCATTTGCCCCCAGAAGCGTAAAGGAGCCAACACATGTGTACAAGGGCATGTAGGAGTCCAACATGGAACTATCAATGCTCTCTCCTAAAACCTTCCCTCATGCTGGGGAGAGGATGACCAAGAGACTGACTATAGGGGAGGAGCAGTAAATCCTCTCAAAGTGCTTTGCTACTGTTATTAAAAATAAGACCAGCAACATTATACAGGAAATTGAATTCCCCCAAATTTTGAAGAATTTATGTGGAAAGACATCAGGTCATCTCCCTCAAGTAAGTATGTCCGACACAGCCTTTCAATGAGATGTACTGAGGCAGCTAGGGAAGCACCTCACTTTAAACAAAGGCTATAACCACAGTTTGTTCTTACAGTCATCAGCCTTCTAAGCACTAATACTTTTGTCTTGGGCTTTGATTAGTAAACCATTGCTTTCTTTTACTGCTAGGCCTGTCCAGCTCTGTGGAACAAGATGAATTCTGTTAGAAAAGCAATAAGGGAAGAAGATAGATACAGTGCTGAACAACGTGCAAACTGGAAGTATGCTGCAGGAGTTTGAGGGGCAAGTGGAGCAGGATGCTTACTCTTTGCTGTAAGAATACAAATCTCATCTAACCTGTGCCTCCTCTCCACATTCTTCCAAAGCAGCTACTGGGGTACAGACACAGAGCCCACAAGGGACACCTCCACACCCCTTCCTTCATGGTACTTGCCACAGCACTGGCAGAGGCAAGCCAGGACATCCATTCATTTCCTCATTAAAGAGGAATAGATACATTTTGG
Organism: Erpornis zantholeuca; assembly: GCA_013400515.1. NCBI lineage: Eukaryota > Metazoa > Chordata > Aves > Passeriformes > Timaliidae > Erpornis > Erpornis zantholeuca. The sequence continues at coordinate 68,973 of VZTN01021092.1, forward strand.
TAGGAATCACACAAACACGTTGTCTAGGTGACACATTCCTCTGATGGATGTCAGGGACATCAGCTCTCCATACCCTGAACACATCCAGAGGAGGTATGGGACTCCTGTACCAGGTACTCCCACCCTACTCTCTTTTAGTAAACTTTCCTGCTTCTTTTAACCTTATCCTCTGTTGTGCTCATAAAATTCAGTTATGGCCACTATTGAAGTGTTAGTAATTACTTAATAGTAATTAGCCACGCTAGCAATGGGTATAGATCCCCAAAGAGTACTCTAATTTATTTTCCTTTTGGACATTTTTGACACTCACTGAGTGAGAGTTATTCCTCAATAAACCTGGGGCTAATCTTTCCTGCAATTTAACTCATGCCCCAGAATTTTGAGCATGCAATTGATAAAACTGGAGGGAAAAACATCAAAAGAAACCAAACAGAAAAAGTGCTGAAAGGAATCAAAATAAACCAAAAAGAGCACTGGATTACATTTTCAAAACTGCTACTAAATACTCCTTGGATTTGTCAGCCCTCTAAAATAACTTGGGCTGAAAAATTTGCATTCTTTTTATTCCACCAAGGAATTGTGCCCTTGACTACTCTCTTATGTATTTGTCTGAGGTTTTTTTTGGTGAGGATTATGTGAAGAATTAGACAAATTTATGAACTATCCAGAGAACACAATCATTTACTCACAAGCAATATGAAGAACACATGCAATCAATCTGATGCATTCACTGCAGACCTATTCCTGTCTAACTAGCTCTTGGGAGGCCTAATTGGCAAGGGTTCCCTTATGAGCTAGAAAGCAAGAACACTGAGGAGAGAGTGGGGAGGCCTACTCTGGGCTTTGGAGGCAACCACTCTATTTCCTTGGAGGACTGGGTTTCTGACCCTTGAAAGACATAAGAGGGGAGAACGTTAAGAAAAATTAAGAATGAGAATGGACCTGACCTGCCACATTAAGAATTTCCCATGGGAAGCCAACAAACTCCCTGCAGAGGATTTGTGATTTCTCCCTGTCCTCCCAGGTAACACAGTGCTACCAGAAGCATAGTCATGCCTCTCATTAATTTTCTTCTTCTTTGATACAGAAGACTTTCGTTCTCAACCTCTGCATTTTACTAGCTGCAGAGGACGAGGCATGTTTTGTGCCATATAATGACTTAATTTGAAAGGGTTAAGTTTAACAGATGCCAATATCATTCTTTAAAATCACATCCAATCCTTAATTGCTGGTAACAAATACTATTTGCAGCACACACGGTTGCCAGGAATACTCTTCTGCTTCAGTGTTGCTGGCAAGGAAAAGGCTTGTCAACAATGCTCATTTTTCTGTGGCACACTGGTTTGGGTGATGCTGCCAGGGTGGTAATACTGATAAGAGGGGCACACAAAATGCCTAGAAGGTAGCACAGAAGGCTACCTAATCTAACTATAAAAATGAAAAGACCGTGGCCAGAATAACCAGCTTCAGACACTCCAACCCCATGACATTGTGGGCTGAGGAAGGCATCTAGGCAAACTGCTTAGTCCCACCTTTCACAAAGCAGTTGCTAGTTAAGACAGAGCTATGGAGATGGAGAGAGAAGGATGAAGAAATGAGGGGAGATGTAATAAGGTATGCAGACTAGGTGGTTGGGGCTGTCTGGAGGTACCTACTGAGCAGCCCTGCCCTTGGTTCCTGCAGCTTGGGCAGGGCAATGCAACACACCAGACCTGTTGCTCAGACCACACTCATCAAACTTGCTATGCTATCATGAGGAGCAAAGGGAGGCAGCTGACTTCTCTGACTAGCAGGGCAACATCCAGGATGGACAGAGCAAGTGTGCCACAGCATCAGCGCCCATCCAAGGCCCCTGTGTGGCAAGCACCCCTGTCTTCTGTGCCCCTATTTCATACAAGCGCAGCTGGCCAATGAACACCTTATCATTATCATCTTCCCATATTGTTTTGCCTGAAATGAGACATCCTACCCAAACTGCAACAGGAAATCTTGGGCAACATAGTCTCTCCACAGAATAAAGCAGCAGGTAAAAATAAAAAATAAATAAATAAATTATAACATCAATATTTTGGCAGCATTCATCCCTTGTAAATTTTTTTCTCACTAAGTTTCCTGAGAAACAGAGACATACACAGGAACTACCACCTTTCATCCATCACCACCACTGTCCTTCAGTCCTGCTGCCATGTACCCCAGCCCAAACACACAGACACTACTTTTCAGAGTAAGGTAATGCCTTGCTCCCAGGAGGGCACTCTGAAGCATTTGTAAATGAGCATTAGTCACCTTTCTTTCCCCTGAACAACGCTTTGTCCTCTTACATGCTTTTTCTTGCCCTTCCTTGCTCATAATCTTCATGGCCTCCACTTTCCCCTCCCACAGCTCACCAAAGAGCATCCCTGCCCCATGTGAAGGCCTTCTGTATCCCATTACTGACCATGGGAACCTCCTAATCCTTTGTACTCACTTTTGAGACCATTACAGATCCAATGCAGACTGAGGCCTCCCAAGGCATCACACTAAACACATCCTGCGACTTTCAGCTAACCTTCCACTGAGCAGCACTGTAATACTCACAGATACTGTAAGTGCAGAAGCACTTTTTAATAGCAATAAAAATAATGTTCTTTTCACCCTGCTGAAAACATGGAAGATTTCCAGCAGCAAGTCAGGCAGTCAGCCTCCCTTCAACACCCACTCCTGCAGGAGTGCGTAGGGAAGAAGTTCACTTTCTGACATGGAAGCCTGTCATTCCTCCAACCCCTCTCTCTTCTTTGATGCCCACATACACACTCTTACACTTTTTTCCTGGATACCTTACCTCCCTCAGAGACTGACTAAACCACCCAAGCAGATCACAGGCCTCTGTATTCAAGGTGCGGCTCAAAAAGTAAAAAGAGCATCTTTTTATAAGGCCATGGTAACACACTAGGGTCTGGCTCAGTGAAAGAACAGATCCGTCACCCTCTCCACACCATCATAAATTAACTTAAAGTGATAAAATTATTCATTCAGTCTTTACTACCTCCTCTGATGAAGACTGCATTGGACAATTATTTCAAGGAATGCCACATTACAAATGGGAACTCATTCACTGAATTGTTTTATAGACCAGTGTTCATCAATTTTGCATAGGCTACTTTGTTTTTAGAGCTAATTTCTAATCCTAACTCACATCACAGACACACATCTCTGCTTGGATTAATTAAGATCTCAGAGAGAACCTTCTGCTCCATTACCCTCCGTTACTGATTTATAAAAGAGGCCATGAAGCAATGTTCTTAATGATAATGAGGAGGATATTTTATCCCTTAATTCCATTCCTGGTTCCTGTGCTTAAAGTGCAGAGAGATGTAGATATTTCAGGGAATAAGGAGAATCTGCATGGCATCCTTCATTGGGAGATGCAATCCTTAAGTTTTCTCTCCATAACAAGCATTTTGGTTAGTGATCCTTCACCCTATCAAACAGTGACTAAAAAGAGGAGAGAGACCACCACCACCCAACACTAAGATCATCAAGAGCAGGAATTCATTTTTAACACTAATGATGTGAAACAGCTCCAAACAGGACCAAAAGTAAAGGTCATAGGAAACTAAGGCCTGTACCAACAGATGGAGACAGGATGGCTATGCAAGCCCCAAGATCAAGGACAAGAGGAGTTTGGAAAGCATTGAGGAAAGACTCCAGGCTAAGTGAGTTCTCCTACAGGCACTAAACAAGCTGCTTAGCCGCCTCAGAGGAGACAAACCACCTAGGTTTATTTTACACAACCAATGTAAAAATGTCCACATCAGCTGTGAGCCATGGATCAAAAATTTCAATAAGGTGGGTAACGTAACATTGAGGATTTGCCCCTACCAAGCCTCCCAGTGTTTGATGGGACAGAAATCCAGCTCCTGGCAGAAGAAAGCACCAAAGGGAAGGCAGAAAAATTGAGTTACAGCAACAGGACTGGATTACTGAAGTGGCCAAAACAGCCACAAACTCTCAGAACTTTTCCTACAACTTTATTTGAGCTGAAATCCAAAACAATCTTATTCCCACTATGAATTTCCCATAGACAGGAAGCAGGAGTGACATTGATAAAAATGACAGCTTCACAGCATCATGGAGGGGAATCCCAGGATGCTTTTCTCACATGCAGCCACTGCTCTGAAAATGCAGGAGAGCTGCAGACCTTGGGAGGACAGTCTGTATTTCTGTGGGTAAAGAGATACACTTTTTCCCTGGTGTGTCCTTCATTGCCTGCTTCTCTGCACCTCCCAGAATCCACCCACACTTACTTTCACTTAGAAAATTAAGCTATCAGAAAAGGTTATCTTGATTTTAAATGGTTTACCTAATCTCATCCAACCCTAATTTTAATCATGTTATTTTTGTAAAGCAAAAAAAAGTGTTTGTCTTTTACCTATCTACAGCATCGTCACACACAAAATACACTGCCAAAAGCAGGTCTGATCTTTCCAAAAACAGCAGGCTAGGTGGGTAGCCCACAGAACCTACTGGAGGACTTACCTGGACTTATCTTTGTAGCATCCAGAAACATCTGTCTCTGGATTTTATACTAATTGGGCAGAAATATGAACCAGAAGTCATTTCCATTATATCACACAAAAAATTTAACAGAACAGAAAAGCTCTGACTCCTTTGGAACCTATAAGTAACATCAAGGAGGTGAATGGGCCATGTAGGTAGTTGTGTGCACAATCAGGCCTATTGTACAAACTGGCCTTGCCAGTTTGTACAAGTCTGCTAAAAAAGTTTATCTCAGAGTGAAAATGGATATTTGGCATTTTTGAGAGATTTTTAACAAGATATTGTGTACCACGACTCAATTAATGCCCTTATTTTCAGTCTCAGGGATAAGAGGTTTTATGATTTCTGTATTAAATATTTTGCTGTATAGAGAAACTTATTCTGCTCTGCTACATTTTTTCCATATTCTTTATTTCTTTATACCAGCTTAATATTGGTAAATCATGATAAGAGAAGCACAAACTGAAGCACACAGCATTTACATTAGTAGCTATAAAACAAGAAAGATATAATCCACGTTGTTTAGCATTTCTCCACAAAACTGAAGGCCAATTTTACTCCTGCTGAAGATCGAATCCTGCCTGAAGTCTTCAAAAGGCAGAGTTTCTCTGTCTTGTACCATGCTGAAGATATACATACTCACAAGCAATTTGGTAAACAAATTATTTTGCAATTAAGATGAGTTTGACAGATACAAATGGAATCAGACTAATTGTGTCTGATTGGGTCAAAATAGTATTCCATCTTGGCCGCTAAAGGAAAATGAAAGGAGAACCTGCTTGCATTTTACAGAGTACTGCCTGAAGGCCAGATTTCCTTCCCACGAGTGCGAAGATGCAGAACTCTGATTCTGTAGGTGTGCAGAGCCAGACAGGACACTTCCATCAGACACAGCTTACAAGAGCACCACTCTGCTACCAAGGTGACAAAAGAGGATGGCCTTTATTCCATAGGACTGTTTCATTGACTCTGATAAGGCTGTGACTTCTGCAGCTGAGTGAAGACAACGAAGATATGCACTTGTAGAATACTGCTGGCATTCATTTGCCCCCACACACTATTACTTCTTATCCACCCCCTGTCCCTGCATCTTTGCTAGAACCTCTCAGTTCCCAATAGCCAGGTCTTTCCATCTGTTGCTGAGAGCAGTGACTTGTAGGAAAGCTGTTGAGTAACCAGGCCCTCACAACAAGGAATACTTGCAGGAAGGACCTGCAATGTAAATATGCGCATGCCTGCACACACGTAGGTGGTGAATCAGTGCACACCCCACGAATCCTATACTGCCCATATGAAGCACCACACAGCAAACACTGAACTACCTAATCTGTGCATGGAAGTCCTTTTCCAGCTTTAGGGCAACACCTGGGCAATATGAGGTGAGAGTTGTTTCTGCATCAGCGCCTCAAGCCTTTCCAGGACAGGAAAATCAAAGCCAGAACTAAACATTTGAGAAACCACTTCAAGGGATCAGACACAGCAGCTCAGGGACAGATCTATGAGACAAACACCAAATCAGACCCCACCATGGCTACAGATCCCCAGAGACCTAAGGACTGCCCAGCTACCTGGGCACAATAAGCCCAGGGAGAGAACCGCATCTACCTTTTCCAGATTCACTATAAGGATGGCAATTTCTCATACATACTCTGCCACAATAGCTCAAAAGCCATGCCACAGAGCAAGCAGAGCTGAAAACACCCTTCCTGGCTTTATTACTACATTGTAAACAATCACCTTTGCTTCCATTATATTCCTACCCAGACACTCAGAATTCTTTTTTTGTTTTATTATTTTAATAGAAGACACGTACATGGTCTATTTTCCATTAAGCTGTTTACATACATATTTTCCAGACTCTTTTGATGATCACAATTCACATCTTCCTTCCCAAAGAAAAGGTTATTANTCTCCCCATATTTACCACAATTCTAAAGCTGACAGTTTTTTCTTTAGGGTTGGTTGGGGGTGAGGGGGGTAGGGAAGTTATTTGTTATTTGTTTGTTTTAAAATGACAACAGGCAGAATGGGAGAACAGAGAGAATGAAATCTCAGAGGGCTCAAGCAGCCTTTAAAAAATTCCTCACAAGCAGTTTAATGGCACTAAAGGTTGATTCACGCAAGAAATGATGCATCAAAGGCATATAATTTTTACTGTTACATCAAGAGCTCCATGTATGTCCTCATGCATAGTCAAGGCCTGCAATACAACTTAAAGCTGAGTCAGACTGCAAAAAGGCTTTTTCATTCTCTAACATGAAACATATGTTAAGAGCATGCTCTCTTTACAAATTTCAGCATAAATTTGTAGTACATTGACTTAGATACCAACATGAATTATGAAATGAATTGAAGAAGATATCTCTGTTTGAATCTTTAAAACTTCTGCTGTAAGTGGCTGCTTCCCAGCAAAGAGAAAACGGGTAGCAAAGTCAAAATTCTAAGGCCAAAAGCTTAAAACTATTTAGCAATTTTAGATGCCCCCTCTGAGATGCTTTGGGTGCGTCAAAACTGCAACAAAATAGAAGCTCATAGTTTTCTAAATGTCAAACTCTCTCCAAATTCAGATGTAAAAGCTTAGGTCCCTAGATCTATAGTTGGTCACATTCAAGTGTAAATACTGACAGTTTCAGCACATAGTAATAAATCACAAGATCCTGATTCCTATAGTCAACATAGTTGAGCACTTTAATCTATGGAGCATGATAGGTTTCTTTTCAGTTGTATTTGCTACCCATCTCTGAAAATCATACTATTTCTATTTAGAAGTCCTGACATGGGATGAGAGGTAGCATGATATTTAAGAGCCATACAAGTCCTACTGTCCAGAGGTTTCAAGAGTTTGTCACAGTAATGAAGTACTACAATCCTTTCACAGATGAGAAAAAATGAGAAAGACATTTTATTACAATGGAGATGGTCTTAAAAAAAGATTGCTGCTTTAAGTGGGAAATGTGCAGACTGCAGTATTACAGCCTTCTACAAAGATAACACATTAAAGACCCTTCAATAGCCAAACATGTCACTGAAGGTAGGCAAGAGATTAGCCAGATACTTAGCAGAAGCAAGGCTGTCTTGGAAAACTAAGAAAGCTGCAATTTCATAGCAAGAGATCTGAATGCTATCAACTAAAAGCAAAAAACACAAATGTTAAACAATTAACCTTCTGACAAATAGTCCTAACGGGGAATTTCCATAACAGAAAACAGGTGACTCAAAGAAATTGTGCAGCAATTAAGTGGCTCATTGGGGAAATTTAATCCTTTGACAGTACTAGTGTATAACACCAATCGCCTTAGAGGGTAAATTTTATTAAGTCCTGTGCACCACCAAGGACTCTGACTTAAAAATCTAAGGATAAAAAGTAACACTGGGGACTCCATAGAGGCAGGCAGTCTTCACCTCTAAGCAAGAACCCATGAGATGGTAATGATTCAGAAAACGAATTTCCACTGCTGCAAACAAAATAGCGGTCAAAGCAATATATGTTTCAGATCTTGCTTAAAGTTATGCTGAAACAGCCAAATACCAGTTCATTTACGTAGCTTGCTGATTTGCTTTCTGCATTTCCACATTTCCAGTTGAATGTGAAGATGTACTTTTCCCAATATCTCTGCTGCTTCATCTTCTGCATAAAGGAGAGCACATCACAGCAGCTGCATCCTTCTTCTTTTCAAACTCCAGGCCAAGGTTCTGTTTACACATGTTGATAAAAATTCTTTTGATAGGTATAATTTGCAATATTAAATGAACAGAAGCCTGCCTTCCTGATGAAAATTTGCAAACGATAAAACTAACTAACAAAACTTGGCCAGAGAATCAATGCTTAGCAGACATGGCTTCAATAACAGCTCCATAAGAAGATTTTGTTTTGGTTGGCCTCTTTAGAAAGCAAACCCATGAATTTGAAAGTGGCATATTTTATGGAATTGTCAACAGTTTTCTGTTGCTTTTTGTTTTGTTGCTTTTTAGTATAATAAAGAATGATTTGTCAGGGAAAAATTGAACTTTTGGTGCAAAGGAGGTACGCAAGAGCCTGTAGACTACATAGGATGGGAAAATACTTGCCTAACTCGTAACTCTGAGAAGTGAGAGATTAACAGGTGGTTCTTGTTTCTGCAGCATCACCACGCCAGTGCAGGGAGCCCTCACTCTTCATGGCTCCAAACAGCTCAGAACAGGAGTAAGATCTTGCAGCAGGAGGCCATCTCCCCATACAAATCAACATACTCAGTTGTTAATTCAACTATTTAAATCTAGATTAACTCTAGAGACCTCAGCAGACATGCTGAAGATCCATGTTAGCACATATGAATACAAAACCTCTTGTTCTACACAGGTGACCAATTTATTAGAGAGAATGTAGCAAACTAGACATAATGAGTTAATTGCATTTTTTCCACACAGGTCTCCACCCCTCACACTAAATCTAGACCTGAGAGCTAACTCAGTACTTCTACTCTGGAGCCCAGGTAGGAAGGCAGGTTGGTGGCTCACTGGCTGGCAACCCCTCTGCCGTGTTTAAAGGCCTTTATAAATAACGTCAATATTCCACGTAGTTGTTTTTTCAACCTGGTCAGGTTTCTGTGCGCTCTAATTGTTCTATATCAATGTGGTAAACACTTCCTGCAGACAATTTGTTAGGAAGTTTGGATTTTATATAACCCAGGAAATGAAGTCACCAGACCTGTGGGCTGCCTGTAGTGATTCAGCCCCCTGGTTCCTGCAATAAGCAGGCACCTCAGATACAAAAATCCAGAGGCAATGCCAAACTAGTGGAAGGAAAAAGGGCACATACTAGTTTCTCCATACACTCTATTCATACTTAAAAATTCAGAAAGTTGCAAAGAACTTCCACAGACTTTCAGCCATTTATTTTTATCCCTGCTGCTAAAGTTATAAATAAATTCTGATCCCGCTTCTCCTCTTGTATTCATTGCATTGGGGAACAGAATGGGACATGATGTGTAGGAGGGGATTGAAGTTTCTGTCTGTATCTTTTCACTAAGGGAGGAGTACTTTTTCTTCTTTACTTCATATTTCTATTGGTTACAAAATACTTGTGTCACTTTCTATTAACTTCCCTGTTTTTGCATCATCAATCACTTATCAATGCTCCAGAAAAATGCTACATAGCTACAACTAATACAGCATTCCATGAAATGGCCTAAGGGTTCTGAAAAGTTCATTGCTTTTAGTTCAAAATTAACTTGGCTTTGGAGCTTTCTGCTGGTTTCAATTGTTTCAGAAAGCCTGTGAGGAAATTCAGGAAAAAGTAAGATCTATATAGTGGAACAGACTACCCAAAGAAGTTGTGGACACCCCAACCCTGGAAGTGTTCCAGGTTGGATGGTGCTTTGAGCAACCTGGTATAGTGGAAGGTGTCCCTGATCATGGAAGGGGAGTTGGAACGAGATGATCATTACAGTCCTTTCCAACCCAAACCATTCTACAATGTAATCTTGAAAGCTATTTTACCAGTCTTTATGAAATGTACAATTTTTCTCCTTCACTGCGAGTGGACCTCCTGAGCCATGCTCTTTGGCACCCAAGGAAGTTCTTGTTTAGCCTTCCCCATCATACAGCTGTGGTGTGTGACCTCAACACAGTCTTCCACCAAAGTCCTCTAATTATGCAAGAGGAACCAAAATATTAGCTAAGCAGAATAACATTTCCTTCCAATGGTCATAAGATATGTCATTGCAAAGAAGGAGGAAAAAGAGAAACAAAAGAGAAAATGTAAAATGTCTAAAGGAATTTCACACTGCAGACAAAAGAATAATCCTTGGCTGAAAAATACCCTGGAAAATATTTCCCATTTAATAAAGGTTTAATTCAGGAAATCTGTTCTATCCATATATGTTCCAGTGGTAACACCAAACCACAAAATCATCTTTTTCTGAACTGACTGGCTCTGGGGACAGTTGCTGGAACATGAGGACTTCTGCATGTCTAAGATTTCTACAGAGGAGCGATTACTCTGCAAATCCCTGTCATATGATCCTTATTGTTGATGTGGGCACACTTAGGTATGGTTTCCTTTCTCCTTTCACCACACAGGCAGAGGGTTGCATTGGTGCAGCTCCCACCACCAGCCAGCCTGCTGCTGCTGTTACACCCTTCTCCCACAAGTACACGGCAACTGCAAATCTGTGTCTGCTGCTGGCATACACAGCTTAACAGTGCTACATTACCCTCACCCTCCTGCAAACACTATCAGGGATTAGCACAAGCCAGTATTTACCTGTGAACCCTGACAGACTCCAAATTCAGCAAAATGTAGCCATATCTAGCACATTTCTTTTCTGGCAGGAATGACAGAAAAGTCTGAGTTGGAGATGAGAAGAAGGAGAAATCTTAATAATAACACATGGGCTAAACAACCAGAGTGGTATCAAGCAGATGAGGAGAGAGAAGGAAAGTCTGAGTCCCCTTTTGCACACTTAAATACTGATGGGTCAGATCAGGCTTTGTGCTATCCCCATTTCAACACTGCGTAGGAAGGGAATGAGTAAAAGACGAGTACTTCTGAATTTCTTGAAAAACAACAGTAAAAGCAAAGAGCAGAAAAAACCAGGTGGGCCTACCATGTGTGGAGACAGAAAGCAGTTAGTGAACGATACAGCACCAACAGTCTCGGGGGATAAGGAAAACAAGAGGACTTTGGCTCCCCCCATCACAGAACATAATCATCTACCATTAGGCACCATTTAGATGTGCTTACCCTACTTTGATTACATGCATGTAGACACTTTCCTTTTACTGCCTTTGATATTTCAAAGCTGTTGGATATACTGCAGAATTTACTTTATTTTGTTCACTTTTACTCTCACTGACGTTTTTCTTTTTAGAGATCATTTGATCCTGGAGCCAATGATAAAATTTATCTTCAAAAGATGACTGGAAATAAAATTTTAATTTAAAAATAAAATCCTTCTGGAGACCATCCTGGTGACAGGCTCTCCCACTGAATTTAATGGGAATACCCCTGGAAATTAATCAAGCCTAGTTTATCCTTCCATTACTCTCAATACTGGCATTTATTAATTCCCAAGCATAACAACAATTCTGCTAAATATTTTTACATATTATGCATGCACTCAGGCTGCTAAGTTCTTCACAGTTGGAAAAGAGATTCAGAGCTTCAAATGGGTAAGAGAGGCAACAGTCATAAGAAAATCCCAAGGGAGAAACAAAAGGACTTAATAGCAGGCTATTATTAAACTCTATTTGATATATTAAAAAATCACAAGGAAGCCTGTCAAAAAAATTACCATGATCAAATAAATTGCAAGGCAAAGCTGCCAGTCATGCCTTGCGAACTGGTACGGCAGAGACATGAAGGGAAATAAAATGCCCAGAGCCCAACACAAAATCAGGTTTGCACTGCCAGACACACTCCTGTCCTGCTTGTGGCCCCTCTGCCTCCATCCAGCCTGCAGCAGCTGCCCCCTTGGCTGCTCATCCACTCCTGCCAGGCCATGCAGCGGCTGAAGGTGCTGCAGAGGCTCAGCACTGGGGCTGGGAGCCCCACTCCCACTTCGCTCCTCCTCCTCCCCAGCGAAACCGCTCTTCTCCTCAGCTCCTTGTTATCTCCTGCCTACGCACACACTGTATTCATATGTACTTTGCCACTTTGAAAAGTGCTCTTGGGAGTACTTAGGTATTGCACCAACCCAAAGTTGCTCCATTTTACAGCACCACAATCTTCATAAAACTCAACCTCACACAGCAGAGAACTGCCAGAGACATTAACATCAAAATGTTCTCTTTAAAGTGTACCAGGTCAAAACTCCACACCATGGATGGCAATCAGTGCTTCTTCAATGCAAAAGCCATTCCTCCTTCAAGAGGTTTGGTGGGTGAGGCACCTGAGGGGCAGACACGGGAGAAGCCAAGGCTGGACGTGCAACCTCTTCTCTCTCCTTTGCTACCAGTTGTGCTAGTACTGCCCAGGTGCAGCTGTATAGCCTGAGCTTTTCTTTGTGCAGTCCTCCATACATGCATTTCCCAGGGATAAGTGACTATGAGTTTAAAGCAGTAGCAGTATTACTGGTGTAATACTTTAATAATAAATTACTGGTGTACCAGCAGCCTACTGGTGTAACAGTATAGCAGGGCAAAGTTTGGAGAAAGAATCAATACTTTTCCAGATAAGCTGAAAAAGCTAGAGAAAAAAGAAAAGCCTCTAGGCACTAAGGGCCTTTTTCAGATTTTAGGAACCTAAAGGCTGCACCAGGGGAATTTGAGAGCTAAAATACATTTTTTTATTTTCAGTTTGTAATATCAGTGTAATCTCAAGTAATTTGTTCCTCTTCATTGCATTTACTAGACCTCTAGTTTGCATTTGGCAAGCTGAACATCTGAAATCCCACAAATCCCAGTGAAGAAAAAGTAGCCAAAAGCCTGGGTGGCTTCAGGAGGTGAGTGCTTGCACACCTTGGTGTCTCCATGCACTTCTTTAGTTATTACACTGAAATAGATGTTTAGAAAGCAAAAAACACTGCTCTGCTTACATTTCCAGATGTTTCTTGTTCCCTGCTCCCCACCCTGCCCCATGCCCCCCCACCAAAAAAAACCAACAAGCACTGCCTCAGTTTAAGGGGCATCAGGAGCTTCTGTTTGGCTGGGGTTTTTACCCCCCTTAAACAGTTAAAAACCTTGATAACCTCTAACCCACCTATCAAATCTGGTATGCTTAAGTGAGAAAACCCACTGACATCAAGAGAACTACTCACATTAATAGTTACAGTTTGATTTGGCCTTAAGGCTTTAGATGTGTTTAAATCATTCAGATCAATTCTACGTCTTGGATTGGTTTTGCAGTTTAGACCATTTAAAACAAGAAGGAGCCCAAAGGAGGCCACAAGGCATCATAGGAGAGACAGCAGAGCTGCTACCACTTTATTCACCATGGAATGTGGTTTGTAGCAGTCCAGGTGCAGTAACATCATCTAAGGTTTTCTGCACCTGCCTTGAAAATCCCTTCTCCAAAGTCGAAAAGTCTGACAAACTGCTTGCCACTCCTGGACTGAAAAGCAATAGGGGACTTACATAGCGAAACACAATCTGAATTTTTAAGTCTCTTTTTCTTAGGCACCCTCCTTGAAATAACAGGGACGTTGTAAATTATCCCCAAACTAACCACTGCAAAGATAAGAAATGCTCACTTATTACAATGCATATTGAGATACAATTATGCAAATATATTTGACAAATACATAATAACAAAAGTGCAACAATATCGCCCAGACTCTGAAATGATGCAAGGCAGTAAGTCTGGGACAATGATGTGGACATCCTTGCGTCAGTACAGGCCAGGTGACAGAGGGGAGTACTGTGACTACCTCAAAGAAAGTACAACAGCGCTGGTTCAGTGTTATCTTTGACTGGACCTATCTATCATCACAGAAGCCAGGCCATGAAGCTCTATTTTAATAAGGTCTCACTGAAAGGCATTCTTTTATCCACTTCCTCTTGTTTATTATTCTTTCAAATATCTGATAAGATACTTTTCAAATGTGGCTATTCACTTTCTGTTTGCGTAGGTCTTGGGTTCATCACAAGTTACAAGGTCAGCATTAATCTAAACAATGGCTGGTTATGGGCGATTTTGCCAAGTAGAGAACACTCTAAAGGCTAGATTGTTATCATCAATAGGGCAACGCACAGGCAGGAGAAACAAGCCCTACTTACACGCGTGTGGATTAAGCAGAGCTACTCAGATGCCAGGTCATGGGTGTAGCACATGCACCAGAAGCCACAGCTCCCGCCCAGGGCTTGTTAAGGAGAAAAAGCAGGGAAGGAGGGCGGAGCTTCTCTCCCTTCTGCTCCGACGTGTCAGCATGGCCAGCTGGCCAGGTACCTGTGAGGAGCATGGAGGAGCCATCCAATAGGGGCAGAAAGCTATCTTAATCCTGCAGAGCATATTTAAGGCAAGGAGCGAGCCTGCAAAGTGCGTCTTTTTCAGCTGTGCTCTGTGCTGTCATCCAGCCCACAGCAATATCATTTATAAGCAACACACTGACAAGGTGCCCTGCGGAAAATTCCAAAACAAAAAACCAAATTCAGTAAAACATGGGAAATAGTAAGTCTTTGTGAAACCTTTAGAACTGATTTCTTTGAGGACTGCTGGTTGATAGCTGACGCAAAAAACTAAAGCTCAATTGGCTTGTAATACAAAAATACTTTAACTGTATTTAATAATAATTTTGTCACTTGTAGAGCCAAAACCTTCCAAAATATACTCCCTGGACCTGGAATGCATGCAGCTTATCTTTTGGCCTTTATGTTCCCTTCTTCAAAACACACCCCTTCCTGCACTCTCACCAACAGTGACTCACACCAACCTAACGAACAAAAATTAAAACCCCAAGAGTAAAAAAAAAAGAAGACAACTACTAATCAAACCTTGCATATGCAAGCAATTTTATAAGCCTTTTTTACACAAATCTGTTTTCTGTAGATGTCCTGTCCATGAGGTACACTGTATTTTCAGACTGGGGCTAGGCAAAATGAAGACCGTAACACTAATACCCATCTATTACCATTAATGGAACAAACTGCAAAGTGATATTTGTTCTCCATGTCTTGTTTGACCTCCAGATTGGCAGATCAACCTTTCCGGAGCAAAAGCTCTTTGCAAAGGGAAGGTAGATACAAGCACTGGTAATTGTCAGCCCAGCCAGAGTGTTAACCCTGACTCAGGAAAACAGCAGCTCAAGAGGATAAATCTCTATGGTGATGGAATTGCTGGTCTCTCTAAAAATGGTAGCTAGCACTTTTCCAGGGCTGTTATTCTGAGAGCCAGAAATCAGTTAAATAATTTCTTTCCTCTGCTAAATATTCACAGTTTGCAAGAGCTGCTACCTTAAATGAGATCTGATTTGGAGACCTTCAAGGGAACCATTCTTAATTCTCTCATTAAACACCTCTGAGATATCCTGTTCTCTATGTTACTTTTACAAACACCTGAAGTAAAAATATTTACATTATGACTTAACTATTCACTGTGATTGTGCAGTAACCTTGGGCTGACAATCCATATTGTGTTTTTTTAAATCCCATTTTGTTCAGCAATTGTTCAGCACACAATTGTCTGATGGCCCAGCTGCAGCAAAGAAGCACACCATAAAGCTGAGGAAAAGTGCAGGCACCCAAAAACTGATTCTCTGACCATTGTCATGCCACAGCCCAGCTAGCAAGATCAGTTATCTAGTCCTTCTCAGTGAGACCAGCTGCCAAAATCTCCAAAAGGTCAAAAGATCTGCTAGGAATGGCAGGGCTGAAGGGAAGTCTTCATGACTTCAGCCACCATGAAGAGTGGAAGTACGGCAGCTGTTAAGTTAAAGTTTTACAACCATGGAAAATTTTTAAAGGCTGAGATAAGCCTCCAAAGCAGCCAAGGATGAGAAGTCACCTCTCAGAACATCAAAGCTGTTGTATCTGGGGTGATTCCTTTGAAATGGTGAACTTTGAAGGGAAAAAGGTGAAGGGCTAATTCAGTCTGTATTACAAGTAGCTTGCTACTCTTCACTTCTGCAGTTATATGCATCTTCATATACTTCTAGCACACTCACTAAAGCATATTTCCTACAAGGATATTTAATACTGTTTATCAAGAACAAGGTCAATGAGAGAAGCAAGATTAGATATTTCAAAAGATATGTTCCCTTCTGTTGCCATAACAAAGAAAGGTACATTAAATCAACAGTGCTAAGCTGAATTCAGATTTAAGCAGCCCTCCTTGCTGCAGAATCACACACAGATAGACACACACCCTCACCCCACAGTGCCTCTCTCTTGTTACAGGATGGGCTGTGGCAGTCAGGGTTACATCACAACTCTACATGGCCTTCCCTTAGCAACCATGTTACCTTTATTGATTCTATAGTTGATTATTATGGCAACAAGCTCAATTCTGATTGTTTATAAACTTTTAAAAGGTCATAAAGAAAACAGAAATAAAAGCTGTTTTTCTTGATTATTTTTGTGGCATGCAGATCCATGGAAACTTTGGGAGAAAACCAAAAATGCAACAGGAAGGAAAGATGAAACCCAAAAATACCAAACAAAAAAAAGGGAGGACATGTCTGTGGCTGTGGTGGGGTTACCTGTATTCTCCTCTCTGCTCTGCCATAAGCTTTTTCAGTGACTTTGTATGCAAACTGGGTCTCCCACTAACATGTGCTCATTGGAAAAACTCCCCACCTCCAGTTCTGTGGACCTGACCTTAAAATTTTGATTTTATAGGCTGTTTCATTGTTGAGGTTTTTTTTAATCTCAGGAAGAGGTCATGGATAACTTCTTTAAAAAGAGTGAAAAGAGAGAGAAACAAACATGAACTTAATGTTTTAAACAAGTGCACAATTTGCAGGCAGATGGTTGCAGGATTTCATCATCAGCTGGCAAAGAAACCTCTCCCCCTGCTCCATAGCTGCGAAGATACCTGAGTTAAAAGTGCATGCCCAGTGGTACTCTGAAAAACAATGATCTGGCTTTCTTCAGGTCTATTCCATAGCTCTGAACTGAAGCCCAACACCAGTTATAGCAGGGAGCTACAAGATCACACATCATATTCCTGTTCCAATCACTCAAAGCTGATACTCCTTTAACAGCACTGCTGTATTATATCCTGGTCCCACCTACACACACAGAGTCCTTCTTAATCCCACAAGAAACACAACAGCAAGTTTGCAATGTAAGCAAAGCGTAGACTATGCGGTGGCCAATTTCTTGTTCGGAGGTTTTTCTGGGAAGAGTTCCAACTCATGTGATGCACAGGACCCTGTCTTATCATTAAAAGGAAATATCACTTAGCAATATTTTACATTTCGAGACAAGAAGCAGCTAACTAAATATCAACATTTTAAAATAAATGAACAGCATTTCCTCTGCTTTACCTGAGTTAGTCAAAGGTAGCTCCTATCCCTTGTGTTTTCATATAGAGTTCTCAGAAAATTATTTGATACTATTTTAGAAATTAAAATAACAGATAGTTTGATAGCATCATTCAAATGAGGGCTGTGTGAGCAAACAACTGCATTTCCTGAACAGCACGAATATTATCCTTATGAATGAATCAGCTACTTCCAAATATGGATTGGAAAATATTCAGCTACCAGATATTTGGAAAAGCAAGCACCAAAACAGGCTCAGAAGTCCGATACAGATGTCTAAGACTCAAGAAAGCATTCCATCCAATCAGACGCTGGATTTAGAGTCAGTCATTACTCTGAGTCACCCATTTCATTGCTATTCTTCACTTATTTTGGGTGTGGACTGAAAGCAGTTGCTCTTAGTTCCTGAAAACTCAATGATGTGAAATTCTCACACCCCAAAGCAAAAGAAAAAAAGAAAAAATATCACAGTTTCTGTCTGCAATGAGCCTATGTCATTTACGCTGCACCTTCTTTTCCAACTCCCATTTTGCTGCTGATGTACATGGCCAATGCCTGCTGCCAACCCATACTGTCCATCTTCCAAGCTGTTCAAGTTCCTACTTCTCTGCTCTGCTCAGCAAGAAATATTAGTTGCTGGGTTTTGTACTGATGCCTGCCACCACAGACTTTGAGGTCTTGCATCTGTTAGCCATGTTCTCTCATTAAGGTTCCCACAACAAACAAAAGCCTCAAAAGTCTCTTCTTTCTGCTCTTTTCATAATGATGCCCTTCATTCTCTGTCCATCATAGCTCATACTTCATCCATCTTATTTCCATTATAAGTTCAAAATCTCAGCATTCTGAAACAACATCCAAACAAAAGACTCTCCAGATATAAATGCCATCTCAAAAGAATTACCAAGGCATTCATCCCTCACAATAATATCTCTATTATATTCCCTTACTATTGAATTCAAAGATTACACTCTTGACATGCTTTCAGAGTTTATGGAGGTGGTGATGGGGAAAGAAAAAACACCACTTTCATAGCTGGTCAAGAGAATCATCTTTTTCAAGTTGCTTAAAACTTAACTCCTGAGCAAGAGGAACAAGGAGCATCTTTCCTGTTCCATGTGTACACTGTACATAACACAGAAGAAGCTGACATGCCCACAAGGTATTGCCAGAGTGCAGTCATCATCAGGCAAAATCAAATTCAGCTTTAGGAGAATGACACTTCCATTGGGGAAAATTAGAACTGCACCTGCATTTAGCCCTCTTTGAATCGCATTACTCCAAAGCAAATGGAGACCACAGAGAGCACTTGCCTCTTAAGAAAAGTGCAACAAACAATGAGCAACCAAGCCCTACTTATCATAATTATCAGTTTTAAGATTCAGAGGTTTTTAAATTAAGGGGTGGATAGTTTCAGTCATACAAAACTAACTAGAAGATTCAATGAAAGAGTCTAATAATTGTTTGTTCCAGGAGTATATTTTAACACTTTGATTATGCTTGAAAATATGTTACCCATGATAAATGTTTAAAGTGGTCAAGTGCAAGCATGAAACCATTTTTGTATCAGACTTAAAATAATCCATCCCCTGCTATAAAACAAGCAAGATTATGCAATAGCTCAACAATACAGGTAACACTGTGCTGACAGCTAAACCAAACTTGCCCTTTTCCAAATACTTTCAAAAATGTTTAACACATTCCAAGCTGTACAGTCATGCATGTCAACTAGGACTGGGTATACCGAACCCATAAAGAAATATATGCAGCCTCCAAAAACCACATGCTTCATGATTCATTCTCCTATATCAAAGTTTATTTCATTTCTTTCCTCTTCCTACTGTTTCCTGCATCTTAAGCTAAAGCCCTTCACAGACAGGATTCTCCCTTTGATGTTTTGCACTCCTACTTCTAATAAAGTCCTTTGGAACCATATCAACACCAACAACAGGAAAACAAGGAATAAAAAGTGCTGATTATAGGCATGTTTATCAGACCTCTGAGCCCAACATCCATTAACCACCGTCTTCTATGACACTGTCAGTATCTCTTTGTAGGCAGCCAAAATGATATGAGGTGCTGCAGAGGTGCTGCAAAGACCATGCCATGAATCACTTTGCCAGTTCACATGGCTAATGTGTTTGGGAGCACATGAATAGCAAAGAGTCCTGCATGGAACCAGCTGACACAGGGCTCCTGCAGCTAGTCTGTGTTAGAAAGGACTCATGGTTAACACCTACTAGTCAAGCATTGATTTATTCTGTTTTAAATCTGTTCTCTGGATGAAAAAGAAAGCCTTGAGGAAAGGACCATGGAGAATTTTCTGAACAGCATTTTACACTTCCTTCCTTACCAGAGGAGCATGCTCAGCTCATGTCGAGGATGGGTGCACTGTTCCAAAATGTGCTGACAAAAATAAATTTATTCTTTTACAGACTGTAATTCTTATTATATAGAAAAAATTATAAAGGACCAGGAAGTATCCAAAATCTTCTTCTGAAATTTAACCTTTCAAGTGTACTCAGAAGCAACTTTAAATTTGCCACGTGGTATGTCTTCTATATTTCAGGTATTCAAACTTCACATATGTTCTAGACTAGAAGAAAAATTTTTAGCTAACCCAACCCTCCTCCCTATCATAGTTTAGCAAATAATTTTAATATATTAACTTTATTCACTGTTATTTAAGCTGTTATTAACTTCTATAATTTATTGTGGTCTTTAACTCACATTTCCAATACCAGCCAATAAGATGTAGCTCTTCTATGCAAGTTACATTTTTATTCCTTGCAAATTGTAAGTTTTACTAGAAAATTCAGAAGAAAAAACAACCTTCTATGAGGGCAGGATAAATACTTTTTTTTTTTTTTCAAAAAGAAAGTTATAAAAAGCAACAGCCATGGGCTATGATAAAAATAGTTTGAAAAATTTTCATGTGGTATCGTGAATGCTTTTTATATGGTGTGATGGCTGTTATATTCTTCAACAATTTCTATGTTGAATGTTTACATGGAACTCCTCAGAAATTAAATCAGAACTTGATCCAATTCTTGATGAATTAATGCAGATTTTTTTTTAAGACAAGACAACTTTCTACACATTTGAAAAGTGTTCAATGTATCTCCAATAGGCAATCTGAGCAGTAATAAGCTTAAATTTTAGCAAGAAAGACATTAGGAAAAACTCCAGAGCTTAGGCTAGTGAAACACCAGAGCAGATTGCCTGCAAAAGTCACTGGATATTTGTCACAGGAGGCACTGAAGAGAAACCCCCAGCAGGATTCATTGTTCTCAGTGATCAGCAGCATTCAAAGAGAGGTCCTCCAGCAGCTCCTGCTGCTTTCTGTGAGCCAGTCTTCCTGTGAAGCCATGACCCCAAGGAGCAGTTTTACAAGTAGAATTACTGCAATATATTATCTGTGGGTTTCTAACCTACAACTCCTAATTCTTCTCTGCTTATCTGACTTTCCCTCCTCTGTGCCAGGTGGCTTTCCTTCTCCTTGTGTTCCCCTGTACAATCCATGCTGGACTAGCTGAGTGATAGCGCATGCTTTGACATGTCTGGAGCTACCTGTGCACACTGCTGCTGACCACATGACTACTACTCCTGGGAAAACAGAAAGTGCGTGATTAAAACCTCCTTTGCAGTGGAGAGATTCTTTTGACTCTCTATAGCTATCCATCTTCTTTTTTTCTTTTTCTGTCATCTCTATTTCTGCTAGCCAGCCAATCAGATATGTGGAAAAGGGCTTAAAACAAATAGAAAAGTTATCTGTAGATAAGTGAAGGAACTGAAAGGCAAACATAAAGACAAATATTACATTAGCCCTGTTAAAAATGGACTTTGGATTAATCCTCACTTTGAAGAGGAGTTTCTTAAAGAGTTTGTTAAAACCTTTGAGTCTTTTCAAACTAAAAATTAGAAAAAACCAAACCAAAACAAAACAATAAAAACCCACAGAAACCCAAGGAAATTGGGAACTAGAGTTCCTCAGTGAAGTTTCTGTAAAACACAGAGCCTTAAGTCATCACATGAATCACTGACAATTTAATCAGCTTCTGCGAGTTTGTCATCCTCATCAAGAGTTGAATTTAAGACCTTCAAAAAGTTTCTTTCTCTCCGTTTATGAACTGCTGCACCTACTGATTCAGCCACCCACACTACACTTTAGACTACCAGAGAATCAACTCAGAATCCAGAAAGCTAATATTCAACTTAAAAGCTAAATGAGCTCCGACGAATGTAACCCTTAGGCCTCAAGATGGGAAAGCTTTAGGAAATCTTGCTCTAAAATGGAACATTATTGGGTGACAGCCCTTTTTGCCCAAATGCAGCAAACTTCACAGATGTTTTTGAAAACATTTTTATGTCAACAGCAAGAGGCAGAGCAGGTATAGAATCCAGTGCTAGATTCATCTCATCTATCCTAGAGCTCTCCTGGAAAAAACTTTAAGCTGTTAACACGCTTAGACCAGAACCTATTTTTTAAGATAAAACTACTTTGCAAGAATGCATGTGGCACTTAACAGGGAAAGCTTTATAAAACTAAAGCTCTGTAGGCCACAATCTGCTCTTTCGTCAAGTTAAATGAATACTGCCATCAGTGGTAATTAACCCTGAAGTTCAAAGTTCTTGGGATGAGAGATCTTCACACCTTATTCCATTAAGATCTCAGATACTCAAAAGTGAGCAGCGCACTTCCTGATTTTTCTGCAGAATGATGATGCCAAATAATAGCACCGGCACTGTAGAAGCCTGATTTTAAGCCTTTTTTATTATTTAAGTAATTTATGATATATCAGATGATGTCTTTGCAGAAAAGCCCGCATTGAGATTTCTTAGCATCTCTAGGTAAAGAATCCTACTGAAGTACAAAAAAGTGCAACAGTAAACAGCATGTTAGCTGTTCCTTCTGGCTTCTTTGGAAGCAGTATTTTATATCAGCTTGAAACAAATGGTGACCCTTTCAGGTGAAGAATGCCACAGCTGCACAACTTTTATGGTTCAGTTTTGGCCACAGTCTGAAAAAACCTTGAGACTTTTTCTAAGAAAAGGAAGGATTTGCCTGTCATTGAAAAGACAAGGGCAAGATGTTCAGTACCCCATAATTCCAGTACCTGGTACAATGTCATTCATCTGCCTGAAAATTTGTGGATAACAATTGACTGACATTTTTGAAAATGAGATCAACATATTTGCAATACTTCATTTTGTTTTCTGTTCCTTGACTTTTACTGACATCCAGTGGAGACACACTCAAAACCTCTTTCAGGGGCTAATACCAACTTACTTCTTGGAAAACACCTCTAAGTCAAGTGAGAAATAGAATGGAAAACCTGCCTTGAATGAATCTGGTTTCCAGAAGGCTTTTCCATGCTATGTTCACAATACATATTCCTTTACAAATTCAGTCCTAAAAACTGTTTCATTTCAAGTGTTTCAAACACTATGCATTCCCAAAATGCATAGTTCTGACAAAATCATTTTCATTATTTAGTTTCTGTTGCACTGGTACAAATCCATATTCTCCTCCTTCTTCCTCTTATCAACCTACAAATACAGGAAAACAGACCAGAAACAATGCCTGCTTCAAAGACTGTCCTCATCACTGTCAAATGAAGACATCTCTGTGTTCTCATCATAATTTGAAAGAAGGCCAGCATATTATTTTTGTATGTGTGAATTCTGCTTACCGACTGGAGGAATTTGTGAATACCATAATTAAACCCCACATAAGTACATACAAAACACAGATCTTAACAAGGGAGCATGTGGGATCCATTAACCAGAATCATCTTAAGAATAAATGGAAATTAAATGATGTTTCCTGAGCTTTTTTCTTATACTGCTCAAATAACAGTAGCTTCTAGTATCCACACTTATTACTGACAATTTAAACCTCGGAAACCCAACAAAGTTAAATGCAGCAGATCCAGACATGCTGAGATGCTCAGCAGCAAAAAGCAAACCTAAAGCCCACACTTCCATATCCTATCAACACTACTGACTGCTACTCAATAGACACTCAAGAAAAGCAGAGGTGCTCTGAGATTTACATCACCCAAGATATCTACAACCCCTTCAAGAAAATGAAAATGGAATCACCTCCAGACTGGAGAATATATGTTTGCCTCAAACTAAAATACCCATATTTAAAGGTGCAGCATGTTTTTCCTGAATACATGCATGCAAATCCCACTTAGATTACAAGGAAGCTGGAAGTTAACACAGCCTTGCTTGAAAAGTCTTAACCATCTAAGAGGGAAAAGCACGACAGAGCTCATTATCCATGGTGAGTCACCTTTTAGCATGGAGGTATGTTCCTTGCCTAGGCAATTGTTAATTAACAGCAGGAGTGGGAGAAAATTTTCTTTCAAAACACTTTTTTTGTTTTCTAAATACATAAAATGTCTGCATGTTGGAAACGTAGGTTCAGCCCTGATTTTCTCAGGTAAGCATGTTTCACCTAGAAACCTAGGCTTCAAAACATTCATATATCTTACAGTGCTATATGAACTGTTGAAAATCTGCATCAAGTGGCTAGCAACCATGGACACGATAGCTCCCACAATATAGCCTGCAGAACAGGAAAGACATGAGCTCACACTGTGTGAGATACAGGTCTGGTAAATGAACAGAAACAGGAAAACTGCAATTGTCCTTACAGTCATTATTGTAAGGCAAACTGACAAGAGTGGGTCCCTCACTCTTTCTCTCTTAAAAATATTAAAAGATAGAATAACAATAGATACATCAAAGATGGGCTGAACCCATCTGAATTAAATACTACTGATAATCTCAAATTCAGGCAAAACTGATTTATGGCCATGTGCCCAATCTGTGAATTTCAGCTGCCTCTGAAGAAAAAGTAATTTTACTAGATTCTCCTCATCTCAGTTCCAGCAAGGAAAAACAAGTGGGCAGTATAATTACTCTTGTGTGTGTCTGTGAACGCAAGAGCAAGAACATGTTCTCTGAAATACGTAATCACTCCCAAGACAGTGTCCTGGCACGTCTCAGATAATCCATATGACCTTCTGGCCTGTACCTCAAATAGGAACGCCTTCTTCGTTTGTTTTCTTTGGCATGGATCTCCCTCTTACTTCACCTCCAGTTTAAGCTTCCTTCTTTCAGAAACGATTTCTCTGACAGAGTGTGTTATCTAGCAAGGTTGGATGACAAATTTCTCTATGGGCAGAAAATAATACTTTCTGTAAAGCCTGGGGTTGCTAAACGAAGTATATCCACCCATCCTATTTTTCAACAGAGAGAACTCCTTTCTAAAGCAGTTTCAGTGGTTGTCAAGTGTCAGAAGTATCCTGATCTGCACAAGTGCTATCTCATACCTATTAATGTCAAAACAACACCAGAATGTGGCCCTGACAAGGATTGGTCATCTCATTAGTAGTCACTAATCAGATCATTAATAGTCTGTGCACACTGTCCTGTCAGCCTCCCTGGGGTGCTACAGCTTGCATTCCTCAAGGGAAGAGCTGATAGGAAGCAGACCACCAGGAAAAAACCCTGATGAATTCCAGTAATATCCAAGTTTGTCTTTCTCTGGAACTGAGGAAAGAGAAGCAAGCAGGAGACCTTTTTTTGCTGCACTGTGAGAGATCTAACAACACCTTTCAACAGACATTTCACCCAGGTGCATAATTAAGGTTAGGAATCCACTTTCAGTTTCTGCAGTTCTCCTGCTCCTCCTGCTGCCCCACATCCCAGCTACAGATCCAGCCATGGCCATCCCTGCAGCAAGAACCACGGTGGCCATCAGCTGCTTTTGCTTTGGGCTGGGTTGTGCTGTTACATGCTGCTCTGTAATGGAACATAACTTTTACACCACCTCATAGCTTGAGCAGCTTAAATGATGTTTCGGCTAACAACAGGTGAAGGTATGACAGCAAAAGGAAAACCCAAGGAAATCTATACAAGGCTTTTCCCCAAAGCCTGTAGATTTAAACCAAAGTCTTATTGAAAGACAACAGACTTGATTTTAAGGACCTCTACCACTGACTCTATAACATGTGATGTACTAACTGAGTTAAAATTCTGAACAGCTTTTAGGAAGAGAAACACCATCAGAAAGCAGCAGCATTTCTCTAGTTTAAATGCACAGAAGCAAACAGAAGCAGTAATTCAGGTTCCAACTTCAAGACTCCATTTCCCCACACTCTATGCAAATACTTCAGTCAACTCCACCCTTCTTATGCATTTCTAAGCCCTAACATGGATATACAGACAGAGTAGTCATGTTTTCTTTATAACAGAGATGTAAAC
Source organism: Erpornis zantholeuca (assembly GCA_013400515.1). Taxonomy (NCBI): domain Eukaryota; kingdom Metazoa; phylum Chordata; class Aves; order Passeriformes; family Timaliidae; genus Erpornis; species Erpornis zantholeuca. Next base: position 94,688 of record VZTN01021092.1, read on the forward strand.
AGTTCTGAAATGAAAGCCAGAAGACTATCACAGACAGAGAGAATTAGATTGCTCTGATGTGTTTGTTTGCATACTAATCACATAATACTGAAAATGGATGAGATTTTGTCATTTTTTGCTTTCAAATGCCGGTGACTAAGGTAGAAGATGGAAAAGTTTAAAATAAATTCCAACAAAACACAAAAAATCCCAAAATAAAACAGGTAAGATTGTAGGACTGTCAGAAAGGACAAAACCAAATAGTTATTAAAATATTCATTTTACAGACAAACTGCCTCGATGCGTACCATACTTCTCAGTGTTTCAATTAATTTCACATGACAACTGTAAGCAGCATGTTAAATACATTGACAAAATGTCTCATTTCATGTAACATGCAGTTCTTCATCTTTTGTAAGTACAGTCTTTAAGACTTCCAGCAGTGTTCTCAGTGAGTTTTCGTAAAGATGCCTGCCCTTGCTGAAGAAGTTTCAACCTGGCACAGCCTAAATCCACGAGTTTGTTACAAATGATTAATTAATAACACCTCTCTCTCCAGGCAAGCCTTCAACACAATGGAGTTGAAAGCAAATTGTTAGTAAGTGCCTCAGTGTATACTCTTTGAAATACAAACTGACATTTGAATTATGTTCTGTGCAATTCAGAGCACAAAAGAACTCAACCTTCTACCAGAGTTTAGATAACAGAACACGACATGAGTGTAACATTTTAATAGTAATTGTTCTGTGCATGTTGGATTTGGGGTCCCAATTTATGAACCACATCGTAGAACAGAATCTGCCTACCTACCTACCTGAAAACTTCAGCTTCCCAGCTTGTCTGAGCATCACGTTCTTAAACATTAGGTATGCCAAATTAATTCGGACACTTCAGTAAGCATACACTCGGGTGCCCTGGACAGCAATGTGTGAGTTAGACACTGGTAGAAGGAATTCTGAACAACCAGTTCCCATCTGATCAATCCACAGGCTGATCAGGGATTTGGCAATACATTGTGTCCCATACTGGAACGGTGTATGTAGGGTGCAGCTTCACGTGAATTATGAACATCAATATTTAAGACCAGATCTTTTCTTTAAAGAACATAACAACAACTGATCCTTAATTCTTGGTACATGCAAACTGTAGTGGGATGCACAAGGGGTTAAGAGGAACTCACAGTTGTTTCGCATCCTTGGCAGGTTAGCTGAGGAGATATTAAACTAGCAAAGAACTACGAAAACACCTGCTCCTGGAATGGCATCCTGGGAGGGCAGACTAGGGAAGCCATAAGATCCACATGCCTGTTCTGGCTCCTCCCTAGAATGAGGCCAGAAGAGAAAGAGGAAACAAACTGTCATATGAGACAACCAAGCCAGTACTAGGAGCTTATATCCTTGAAGACTCCTGTGGTAAACTTCTGCTGAATAGCATTATTTTGACCTCCCTCACTTGACACTGCCTCAGTCTGGGCTCAGGAATACCTTGGCATGGCTGGCACAGTGAGGTTTTCTTTTTTTAACATTGACAGTATAGGTTCCATGAGGTAAAACTAACTCAAGCCTACTAAAAACTGTGGGCACAAGCAGCTGCCCCACAAAATTCTGCTTCATATCTATACCTCTGCAAATCACTTGTAGTGTTATGGCTAAGATATAACTGAGAACCGTTAAAAATGTCTCATCCATTCTAATACAGCACAAATTATATTGAGCAATATATCTCATGATCAGGCTTTCTTAAAATAAACTAATTATACACACAAAATTATAAATTCAGCAATACCGCAACACAATAGTGAAGTGTCACGGATGACTTATATATCACTCAGTGCCTGTTTTACTTGGGCTGTACATTATGAACCATATGTGCCATTAGTTATCGGCAAAAAAGCAGAATTTTACTCTCTCTTATAATGAAAGTATAGACAAGAGCAAATTTCCCAGGAGCTTTAAACATAATTGTGCTACCACTAGCAGAAGCGTGCAAGGAGTGCATGCCTCATGTCTAAAGCAGGTGCAGCCATGCCTCTTTTTGACACAGATTAGAGGTGACTCTAGCCTTGACAGATTAATATCTTTAGCTTAAAAGAAATTATTAGACTTCGAGAGAAGTATTTAAAACAAAACTAAACTGGTTTAACTTAAGAGTCAAAAGCCCCTCGTTCTTTAGAGAACATTCTCATGCAAGATGTGTGGAAGCAAACCAAGTGATGCAGGAAATACCTTCCTGACACCTAGAATGTATTAAAAAGACAGGACTGCAAGTAGTAGCCAAGAACATGCAAATATAAAATGTAAAGTCTCTGTGTGCATCTGGAAAGCAAATAAAGAATGAATCTTCTGATGAGTCAATACAGACATCAACTGCAAGAAATTATACATGCAGTACAAGTCAGCCAAGGGCATGTCCTACAGGTTTTGTAACATACACAAGCAATACCATTAAGATACATTTGGGTCAGATTCATACTTCACCAAGCATATGTACAAAACACTCAATGGCAAAACTAGAAAAATTGTTTCCCCTTAACCCTTTTTTACACATAAAAAGCAAATTCTGCTTTTAATTATCACAAATCAAAGAAAAGCCTATTAAATTATTTTTCCATAATACAACCATACAAAGCACAAATATACAGTAGGTAGGAAACAAAAAAAATACAGGTCTTTCTCCTAATCTACTGCAAGGAACATTTAATTCCTGCTTTAAAGAAGAGCAACATTTGCACTGTCCCAAAGCTCACACGGGCATAAACACACCCCATCAGTTCTGCATGTATGCAAGAGCAGAAGACATTTCACCAGAACCACAGAGATAGCTCATGATGCTCAGAGTTCAAGCAGGACAGCCTGGGCAGCAGAGAGCCAGCCCTGAGCCTGAAATCTGAAGCCAGATGCAAGTTGAAAATAAGGTGCAAACTCTAAACAGAGGAGATGATTAATCACTGGAATGAGCTACCAAGAGAAGCAGCAGACTCTCCACCCCTTGAGATCCTTGAATCATGTCTGAGCACTTCTCTGGAAGATCTGCTTAGCCAAACAAATGTTTCTCGGTACGGGACAGCTGAGATTGGTAACATGAAACCACTCGAGTTACAAAACAAATCCCGCAAGGAGATCCAATGTCCCTTCTGGCCTCATGTCCTGGATGATTCTGTGAAACACACGTAAGCATCTCCATAGGCTCAGGACCTTGGACTGCACCTTATTCATGAAAAGAGAAATGCTCTCCTATTTATTTGTAACACACTTCATGCATTAACATGGAATATGTAAAAAACTTAATTTCCATGGCCGTTATGGAAAAACATGGTTAACCTATTTAGTTTTTCTCCGACTTTTAAGAAGCATATTGGAAAAAAAATGGGTTTAGATAACTCAGGGGAGGATTACTTTTCTCAGTTCTACAATTTCACTTAAAATTAATGATCTCTATTTACACATAACACTATTAAAAATTTCATTTTTCTACAAAACTTTAAATAACTTCAACTATTAAAAGCTAAACAGATATTTCCATACCTCTGGTTTTACATATCATACAATTTTAAGCCTTCTACGCAAATCTTGATGTATGTAAATTCTAAATGCTTGGCAAACCTGTCTTCTGACATTGGCCTTCCAAATTGGGGCTTCACATGTCCGTTTTCAGCATAAAAAATCTGCCTTCCTTGTCTACCAAAAGGTTTCTATCTTAAAATCTTTGGATACTCTCCTACTATAGCAATCTTTTCTTTCTTCCCAGAGTTTAGTCAAGTCATCTCCAGTCATTTCTCTTGGCAGGTTGGGCCTTTTTCATAATGTTACAATTAAGAACTTAATCCTGAATCCTTCATTCACTTGTTGAATAATAACAAAAATTTTTGTGCTTGGATTAAACCAACTTTGAAGTTTATTTATTCTTTACGCGAGAGATGATGAAAGACAAGGAAGCTGCCATTACAAGAAACCCTCTTTCTCATTTCTAGTCTGTCCCTGTATTGAAACAAAAAATATGCAGCTCACACCTATGATGTAATTTGTTTTGAACCATTACAAGAGTGAAGGGGAATCAAGGGCTACACTCACAACTTGTAAGAAGTTGTCACCCATCTCTTCACTGAATATCAAACTAGTCAGAGACTGGTCAGAGCACTCACACATACACATCATGCTTCAATCTCAATACCTAGTTTGAATTCTTTTTTACTTCACAAGGTGAATTGAACGAATTTATTTTCTGTTTCAGAAAAAATGTCCAAGCTTCCAGTCATGGAATACCCATGAAAAAGTCCTCTACTAGAGCTATTCTAAAAAAAAAAAATATACATATAGGAAAATGACCATATTGTATCACTCAGGCATGGGAGTTGGGATATATGCATTTCAGACCTCTGTCAAATCACTACAACTTCTGTACAGGAGAGTGCATACTTCCTCCCCCAGAGCATCCTCCATTGGTTTGGAAAATACAAATTTTCAAACCCTCACTGCAGAGAATCTAAGTGTCCCCTTAAACTTGGAGATAGAAAGGAAATTCTTAATTAGTCCTGATCATTTTACCCCATCTCATTCCCGTCCTCAGTTCCAGTGAAAAACAAGTCCAGAATTTGACTCTGATTTTCAAGTTGTCTCAGGCCAAGAACGTGGAAGGAAATAGTTTAATTTCACAGAAATGAATCTTTGAAGGAAAGATGAAGAAGGCAGTGTATAAAAAAGCAGAAGAAAAATCTCCCTTTGTCAATTTAAAAAACAGGTTTTTTTCAGCTTTACTACAGAATTGCTGAAAATTTTGATATTTTTAAATACGTACATGACTGGAATCCTCAACATTCTGATTTACTTCTTACTCTTGCCTCTCTTCCTCATTTTTTCATCAGATGCAGCTTCGACATCCTAATCCAACTCCCATTTCAGTAACATCTAAACTCACACTTACTTTGGGGCGGGGGTTTTCAAACCCATTTTTCCAAATGGAGGGATTAAATTCTTTGAACTCTGGCTTAGCTGTACTGAAGCAGAAGTAGAAGTAAACCTTCCTAACAAGCTTTTTACATAAATAGTCAGCTTTACAGTTTCAATCTGCAGACTGAAGGAGGGATGGATAAAAAGCAACAGGGAAGGAAAAAGAAAAAACCTCTAGTCTGAAGTTTATACTCTTATTTTAGACTTTTGGCAGAGTCAAGGTTCAGGAAGAGCATAAAACAGACCTCATGAAAGGTATACAAACTGTACTGGAACATGACAGGAAAGTCATTTTTCTCCATCAATATTTTTCTTTTGCACATATAAATCATGCTAGTTCCTTTAGGACACTACAAACTCCAAATAATTGCATATACCACCAATCCACACATGCTTCAAAAGTCAAAGGAAAAATGCATTGTAGAAAAACAAAAAGCAAGAAAATAACAAGTCTTGAATTTATCACAACAAATTCTGGAGAATGGAATACATCCCTATGTAGTATACCTCAAAACATGGACAAGTTAGGTAAACATCTGTCTTTGAAGAGGCTGAAGAATTTAAAACAGACTAGTAATGATCCACAACAGTTGTGCAGCATATTACAAATATTTCTTTTAAATAGTTCAAGATTTTGTAACAGAACAGCCACAAAAAATGGTATGTTCTTTTGTTTAAAGACTTGTTTCTAAATTGCTTCACAAAGTTGAAATAACTTAATGGTCCACCATTGTGAACTGATATCAGTGTGATAAACACATATAAATTTGCAATAGTAGGAAAGAAAATACAAAAATATTTGTTTGCTTTCTTCAAAACCCAAAAGAAATCCAAAATTTAAAAATTTCATTTACAAACCTTCAAAGAAGATTCCTGCCACGAAAAGTAATTCATATTGTTGTCTTGTAGATTCAGTTTCTTTTTCTATTACTTAACTGCAAAATATACTATTTAGAAGAATTTTTTTATTTTGTCCTCATTTCATTTCCTTATTTTGTTTATGCTGTGAAAAAATATGTATAGCATCCTTGATTTTGAAGAAAGCAGTCTCATTTAAAACAGAAGATATAAGTTTCATTGCCAGCCAATGAGAAAAGTTAAAATCCAAACAGATTAAAAGAAGATAAATAGCTAAAAGTACCACAATTGGAAAGTCATTTTCCCCTGCTGGGGACAATGATCTGTATGTCTTAAATTTCTTAATAGAAGGAAGTTTTAAATAACCTGCTTTAATATCCTTCTCTCAACATATTGGTACACAGTGCTGCATTTTAATCATAGCTTCTATAACAACTTTATCATCAAGTCTCAGCTCCCAAAGTCAGGTGAGTCAGGTGATTGCATAAGATTGAACAGTCCCTTAAGAAAGTAGTAACTTCTAGTTCCAGTTGTTGCAGAGAAAAAAAAAATAAAAATTCAGAAGTCTGGTTCTGTTACGTCCTTATGACTCAAAACTCCAAAGTATGTTATCACACAAACTGTGTTACTTGGGTCATTTTGAAGATCCCTTTACTTAGTTACAAGCTCTTGGAAAATGGCAAACTGGCACATGGCCTTCAGCCTAATTCCCAAATGGATCTCCCAAAACCCAGGATATTATTGTCAACACACAAATCAAATTTCGGTAAAGGAGAGAAATACTTATAAGTAATAATTTCTACTTGTAGCTAATAACTTATGATTTATCATCCTCTAATTTCTCTAGATGTTTATACAAATGTACAGAAAGAAATTGGAAAATAAAGGTCTTTGCCACCTCTAACAAATCAAACACTGCAATTGTTACAACTACTTCTTCTGACAGAAGTAATGGTGCTGAGAAATTCCTGTATCAGAACGGTCTGAAAATTAAGTGCATTCATCTTGCCTATTTCCCTGAACTCCTGGAAGAACTACTTTAGGTACTGCCTTCCCACCCACATACCAGATGTTTCTTCCTTTAGTTAGGGATTTGAAATCCAACAAGATTGGTATTTGACTCAAATGTGGTCACTGCATATTTTTAAAGTTACTTCATTGAACAATAACTGCATTTAGCAAAAAGAAAGTGACAGTAAAACATGTTTCAGTCCCTAAGTGTTGAATAAATTTGGTTTCAGTGTGCATTACGGAGGTATTTATGTATTGTTGAAAAATTACCACAGAAACTGAGTCACAAACCTTATTTACACAAGGGCAATCAAAGACAGTCCTTGATAGAAATTCCAGGGTAAATTCCAGGGGGTTCCATGCAAATCACTTGAGAAGTCAGCAAGAACATAATATCCAAACATAACTTATGTGAATTCTTGGCTCTAACACGGATGCTGCATGTGAGAATGGCTGTAATTGATGACCACATGGTACACATTACCACAGAACTTTAAGGATCTCAAAGACCTGAACTGTCACAGCAAAGGAAGCACATTAAATTTTAAAAAAGCTAACTTGCAAAAGGCTGCTCACTGAAAGTAGTAATTCCTCCACTAAAAGAGCTATATATATTTATTATCACAGAGGGTCTTAACAGCTGTGGTGAAAGTTAAAATTATGCAACAAAAGGGAAAGCTTTGCAGAGCACAACTAAGTTGATTATTGTAATTCATATCTGGAAGTGAAAACACACATCCTTAAAACCCCTCCATCTGGCATGAGAGGTGACAGCCGGTTCAGAAATGCAGATAACACTGAACATATCATCTTTATGCTCTCACTGAATTATTTAATCCCACCAGAGTGGTGACATTCAAAGACCTTCAGGAAATCTGGCAAAACAAATCATCGTTTGATCCAGACCCATGTCTGCCACCTACATATTACTGAAATACATCATTATTGGCCAATAAGGAAAAGACAGAAGATTGACCAGAAAAAGGCCTGAACACAATTGACTGTCAGAAGGTAAATCAATGAGCAACAATTCTTGCTGATTCCCAGATACATGGGAGTCAGATTTATCTTTGCAAGATTTTAATTTCCTTTCCTATGAATAGCTCACAATAATGACACATTAAGGTTTACATGCAAAACAGTGAATTAGTAACAACTGAACATGTTCATAGTCAATAAGCTAATACTATGAGGATTCCATCAGTTTCTTACCAGTATCAATCTGACTAAAAATTCCACAATTACTACACAGTCAATAGGAAATATTACATGAGGTCTAATATAGACAGTTTTGCTGTCATCATCAGACAGGCCAATGACCATACCTATAGTCTTAATTTTTGCAATTACAAGCTAATGCCTACACCTGCTTAAAATGTATGAGGCAGATAATCTATAAGATTTCATAGATCAATGTAATGCAGATCTGAACTGAAATACAGTATTTTTAATAGAAATGAAAAGAACATAAAAGTAAGAATGCCATATCTGAGATGGAAAGAAACCTAAGTGTTCTTGCTGCAATTTGCAAAGTAGGGAAAAGGGAATCTGCATTTCACAACACTAAAACACCTGACATAAGAAATTGCAAATCCAGAAGAATAAATTTTTAATACAATCAGTTCTTTCTGTAGTGATTCCCTCTAGAATTCCCTTTATAGAAAGACATTGTACTTCATGTATCACTGGGGAACAACAAGCATAGCATCTTCATTTAAAAAAGAAAAACATGTGAGCGAGGTCACTGCAAATTAAACTTAAGGCCTAAGATACTTTTAGCTCATTCCCTGTAGTATAAAAATCCTTAAAACCAACATAACATACAATTAAAGGGGAATTAATACATTATAATATATCAAAGGCAGGTAGTGTCAGGATAGCCTATTTCTCTCAGAGGACAGCTAATTTTATGAGAAATAAAATTGATAGATCAGATTTTAACAAAGCATTTGGTAGCATGCCATGAGAGGAAGTTGGTAAAATGGACGCTGATACTGTAATATGGCATGGGGGAAGATAGCTATAGCAGATACTGTGAAAGTCTTACTCCAAGCTGCAGAAGGTTTAAGACAGTCCTGCAGACTTAATCTAGGCAACAACTTTTTTAATAATAACTTTGCCATGAAAATATGCACAAGAGGATGAAATCTGCTTAAAAGACCAATACTGATGTGACTGAGGTATCATTCAGGAAAAACTGAAGTGTTCAGAGGCAGTATGAAATGCAGCAACATAAAACCAAAGTAATACTCTTCAGAACTCAAAAGTAGAAATTTATTCTTTAGAAATTACAGAGAAGGCTGGGAGAGGTTAATCCCAGGATCTATTCAGAGATAACAGTGAGCCACTGTGGATGAAGCAGCCTGAAAGAGCTAAATGTGATTTACCAGTATGCCAAATAAGACATCTGACATACATTTATTTATCATCTGCAATGTTGTGTGTAATTCTGGTTACTTGCATATAAGAAGGAAAGAGTCAGACAGGAGATGATGCTACAAGAAGCAGAGGAACTGGAAAGCTTACATCTCAAGAGGAGACTAAAGAGAGTTCATCTTATTTAGCTCTGCAGAAAAGAAACAGGAGGAATATGATTATAGAATCACAGGGTATATTGAGTTGGAAGGGACCCTCAAGGATCCTTGAGTCCAACTCCTGGCCCTGCACTGCACCATCCCCAAGAGTCACATTATTTTCCCAAGAGTATTGTCCAAACATTTCTTGAACTCTGTCAGGCAGGTGACTGAGTCCCTGGGTAGGCTGTTCCAGTGCCCAACCAGCCTCTAGGGGAAGAACCTTTTCCTAATATCCAACCTTAACCTCCCCTGACACAACTTCAGGCCATTCCCTCAGGTCCTGTCACTGTCACCACAGAGCAGAGATCAGTGCCTGCCTCTCCTCTTCCCCTCATGAGGAAGTTGTGACTGCAGTGAGGTCTCCCCTCAGTCTCCTCTTCTCCAGGCTGAACAGACCAAGTGACCTCAGCTGCTCCTAAGACATGTTTGCCTGAAGGCCCTTCATCATCCTGGTGGCCATCTTTTTAATAAATATATCTTTAACATAATATTATATATATAATTACATCTATTATATTATATAATTATATAATTATATATTATTATATAGTATAATATCATATATAATAAATATCTCTTTAATAAATATCTTTCTTACATTGTGGCACCCAAAACTGCCCCTAGCATTTGAGGTGAGGCTGCCCCAGTGCAGAGCAGAGCAGGACAATCCCTCCCTTGCCTGGCTGGCAATGCTGTGCCTGATGCCCCTCAGGACAGTGTGGGACCTCCTGGCTACCAGGGCACTGCTGGCTCATGTTCAGCTTGCCATTCACCAGGACCCCCAGGTCCCTTTCTGTGGCACTGGTTCTCAGCATCTCATTCCCCAGCCTGTCCATACATCCAGGTTTATCCCATCCCAGGTGCAGAATCCAGCACTTTTCCTTGCTGAACTTCGTAGTTGTTAAATGCCCATCTCTAATCTGTCCAGGTCTCTCTGCAGGTTCTCCCTCCCTTCAATGAAATCAACAGCTCCTCCCAGTTTTGTATCATCTGTGAACTTCCTCTGTGTCCCTTTGAGTCCTGTATCCATGTCATTTATGAAGATGTTGAAGAGCACAGGCCCTACTTGTGACCTTGAATATATATGTTTTAGGCCACAACTTGGAGGGAGAGGAATAGTCTTCAAGTTAAAGAAGAGCACATGCGGACCAACTCCAAGATGATTCTTCTTAGTCCTCAGTTGGAAAATAACACCCCTGATATATCATGTTGAACATAAATTAAACTTATTTTGGTAATCACCACAAGAGAGTGGAGGCCTGTTTCAGACCAGTGAATTTGTGCAGGTTTTGTCTGGGGGAGAGTTAATTTTTTCACAGTGGCTAGTATGGGGTTGTGTTTTGGATTTGTGCTGAGCACAGGGTTGATAATATTGAGATGTTTTTGTAATTGCTGAGCAGGGCTTGCACAGAGCCAAGGCCTTTTCTGCTTCTCCTGCAGCCATGCTGGCAAGGAAATTGGGGGTGCATGGGAGGTTGGGAGGAGACACAGCCAGGACAGGTGACACAAACTGACCAAAGGGACCTTCCAGAGCACATGGCATCATGCTCAGCATATAAAGTAGGGAGAAGGAGGAAGGTGGGAACATTCAGAGTCATGGCATTTGTGAAGTGTAGTGCCAAGAAGCCACTGCACAAGACAAGGACCTGGAGATGGCTAAACACCTGCCTGCCCATGGGAAGCAGTGAATGAATTCCTTGTTTTGCTTTGCTTGTGTGCGTGCTTTTGCTTTCCTTAATAAACTATCTTTATCTCTACCCAAAATTTTCCAGCTTTCACCCTTCCTATTCTAGAACTCCCTGGTCCTACTGGTGGGGGAGTGAGTGAGCAACTGAGTGGGGCCTGGAGGCTGGCCAGGGTTAAACCACAACAGAAGTGAACTCTCGGCAAACCTTTTGGAATGCCTTCAGCTGGTTTTGACTGTTATAACCAACTTCAGAGCAGCCCCTTACGCCGCTGCAGTTCGGCCCCCATGCTTGTGCAGAAACTGCTGAATGAAGGAAGGAGCCCCAGCAGGGACTGCTGAACAAATGACTGTTGTGGGGTTAGAAAAAATGCACCTAAATAATTTAAATTTACCTCAGAAGAACAGAGTATTCAAAGATCCCATGAGGAACACTGCTCCAAGTCCTGCAGAAGCTCTGCTTTCACAGCACTCTGAGCTGCAGATAACAGAAAGCAAAAGAGTTTTTAAAATGTTTTACACAGCAGAAATGAGCTAAGAGTTAGGGACTGCTTAAGGATTGCAATTTACCACTTAATGCTGTTCTTGAAGGGCATTTAGCTAGAAATTTGAATAAAATAAACTGTGCAATCTGAGAATTAAGAATGAAATAAACAGGCAAAGCGTATTAGTGATAACGTTGATAAGTTGCTAAAGTTCGGCTAAACTTTAAAGACATGATGAAGGTGGCTCAGGGGGAGTGTGTACCATTATGCAAAATTAAGCACAAAATTTCAAAGCCAGTAAGTCTGAGTGACAAGTTGGTTAAGTTAATTGCAAGCAAAAATGGAGCTCTAAAAATTACAGGGAGCATAAAACTACAGCATTGTTACTTCTAAAAAGAAAAATCAAAGGAATGTAATGATGGGATTTGAAGCACATGAAGGAATAATGAAGCACCAATAGCTAGGAATATTAAGACTAACAATAAGGGTTTTTTTAATACACTGGAAGCTTGAAAAATATTAGAGAACATTTAGTTCCATAAATAAGGTGACAGAGTAAGGAAATATTTGCTATTGGAAAAAAAGAATTACAGAATAATTAATTCCTTTTTTGTATTTGAATTTCACGAGCAGAACATTCTCAGATGTAAGATCTTAGAGAGCATACTGTGGCCATGAGAAATTCAGAAGGAAAGAAGAACCTAATACTCCTGTTTAATGCAAATAAATATCTGAGATCTCTCTTGAACTAAAATGTTGACTCTTAAACTTGCCTTGCATTTTTCATTGCTTTGAAAATGTGAAACTTCTTTTAGAAGAAAAAGCTTCTGCGTGGCTGGCAACAGAAACCTGAATCTAGACAGAAGCTACTTTTATGTCCACAGCTGCTTGCTGCCACAATGAACATTCATTCAGAAAGGAATATATTAGGAGCAGTAGTAAATAACCATTTGTTGACCACAGCATTAAACTCAGTGAACCTTGTGAAAGTCCTTAGCAAAATCTCTAGACATTCCCTCTTCATGAGCATGCATAATTCTCTGCATCATTCCCAATCAGTAACACAGGAATAAAATATAAGGACTGTATCCTTCCCCAAATTATGATTATTTCAGTTTTCTTTAACAGAGTTAGGGAAAAAAAAAAAAACACAAGGCAAAAAAAATAAGATAAAACTCTTCTTCTGCCTGCTGTTTAACTTTCAGTGCCTCCTGGGTGCAGTCAGTCACTGCCTGCTCTCAACCATAAGCTGCTGGGCTGGCTGCACACTGGCAGCACAGAGGCAGGGTCGGCTGGTGGGCTCCTGTGCAGACAGGACAGTGTGCCCAGGGAGGGGACATCTCTGTGGGGCAGGGGTAGGGAAACAGCATGTGTGTTCACTGACATGAAGCACACAGACAGACACAATGGCAGAACTGAAGCTGCATAAATATTCTCTCCTAAATGTTTTACTATTAACTATGCCTTTAACCATCAAAGACCTTGATGGTTTGGGGTTTTTTGGCTTTTTTTCCTTTCCTTCTGTTTGACAATAAGAAATCCTTAGGTGGAAGGAACACAGTGCATCTTCCCAAGAGCTACCTGGAAGACTGCAGAATGAAAACCATTGTCATCACAGGGCTGAGCTGTTCAAATGAGACACAGCCTAGAGGGAAAACTCATTCAAAAACTGGAAAATGCATAAGCATTGAACAAGGTTACAGCTTTATGACTTCTTGCTAATGAGCAAGAACACAAGATGGTGAGTGACTCTTAGTTAAGAAGAGTCAAATGGAAGCAATGCATTTAAAGTAGTAAATGGTTATATGAGTTGCAACAAGCTTTAGTCCATTCTTTTGTACTTGCTAATTTAGCTTTTGGAGAGACAGATGGATTACGATTCCCTTGATAATTTTCTTTTCTTTCCTTTTCCTGAGGGTGGATACAACAATTAGTTTTGGTTTGTTTTCTTCCTAGCATAAATAGCTAACGAAATAAACTAATATACTCTGAATAAACAAAGTGAAAAAACCTCAAACTCAAAAAAGTAAGGGTGTGGGGTAAATACTGTTGTTCCTCAGAGGGATGGCCCTTGGCTTTCTCTATGCAACACTGGGGCTTGTGGTATTGAGCCATTAGCAGTCAAAACAAACACAAAGTCAAAAATGGAGGAAATTGAAACACTAAGCCATAAATATTCCTACTTTAATGCAGAAATTCAAGTTGATCAAGGTTAGTATTCAGGATGTGAGTGATTCTCCACATGGCAAAGTATCAAAAAAGTGCAGGATAGTTATGAAACCTACGCAGACATAGTCTTTATTACTTTCCTGCTACTTCTGGTCACAATATCCTTGTAGTTTTTCTGGGAGTATGACATCAAACCCCATGACAAAATTAGTCTAATGACCCAAACACTTGGTCATCTTCTCCTTGTTAGCTTAGCTAGCATGTTAATGTGCTGCAGAACAAACACAATGTACCACGCTGGTTGCCTCCTCCTCCTCCCTCCAGCTTTTGCTTACTTTATCTACACGAGCACAGAATGGATAAACAGTTTTCTTGCCAAATAGTAGTGGATTAGCCAGAGCAGTGGTGACGACAGCACAGTGTGCGGAAGGATAAGAGTTACAATAGATATTCCCAAAGCAGTAACGTGAGCTGGGATAAGACGGGAGTGAAATGTCATCATCCAGATGAACGTTTACATGCTATGGAAATGATGAATAGCGTTTGGATTGAGCAGAAGGGCGAATTCAGCGTCACACCAACTCCCAACCAAGTTCATCTGACCAAGATCATATATAGTGAAATTTAATGCCATAATCCAGTTTTCCATCTTGAATACAGGTTATGTTACTAAAATTTATTCTATACAGTAAAACTAAATACAAAAACTCTAATAGTCATAATAGAAGGCCTGTGATTGGAAATACTTTGCTTTTGATGTTCTTTCAACCTTGGCCTGATCCTGACAGCTACATGTATTTCATATCTACCTGAAAGCCCTGCCAATTTTCATAGCCTCTCAGGACAGGAAAATGAATTGAATGTACAGTTAAGAATAATAAAATAATAAATAATAATAAATAAAACTACCAAGATTTCAGGATGCCTGTAATAGCTGAAGTGAAATCCACAATTTGCTACGCATAAAAAGGAAAACATTGTGACATTATATCCATGCCCTTTATGATTTTAAAACTAATGCAACACTAACCAAACAGAATATTTTACGACCTGTTCAGTTCTGCTACTTCTGTATATACACTTTAATGAAGTAAAATTGCTTACCACTTTGTGAGCTGGAGCATGTTTGTTCCATTTTATACACAGTAGGAAAAGAAGCACAAACACTCATAAGATCTCACAAACACTCTTAAGATCTTAAAACCTCCGAGCCCATTTCCAATCCCATCACAAATTTTGTGTGCATTCAGATGGGGAGCCCAGTTTTCTATATCAGAAGGCAGGAAAAATGGGCACATTGTATGGAAAACTATACTCCAGACTGCAAGAAGCTCTGGCATTGTTGGGATGGCAGTGGAAGAAGCCTTGAGAACTTTGTCCAAGGTGTCAGAGAGATCTTCTGGAAGACATGCAACCATAAGTATGTCTGCAAGCATAAATCTTGTACCTTATTAGAGGAGAAAATTATTTATTTCCCTGAAATGTCCATTGATTGATATAATCACAGTTATTTAAAAGATTTTTGGTGACTCTTTTGTCATGATATATTACACTATTCCTGAATTAATTGGTACATGGAACACCCTGGTTCACAAAACTTCTTGTAAGTCTGGAAAGTTTTATTAGGAAAAATTTCTCAAAATGTTTTTGTGGTCCATTATTTACTTTCATTTTTCTGTATCATTTGCTGCTTGTCTCATTACTGGATGTCCTTCGGCTCTTTTCAACACACCAATTATCCTCTCAGTCATTTCTGGTGCTTGTCCCTCCTCTCTTAGACTCCAGCAAGTCTGAAGCTCTCTCTGGTTCACTGCCTGGGTTATATTCCATTACAGCTGCCACACTATCTGCCACAACCATCATTAAAAGGCTGCTGTACTATCTCTGGAAAGGGAGCAACATTTCAACAGCTTTGTGTGGCAAATGCACTCAGGGAGTGTTTCTGCCACCTCTTGCCAAGTGCCCATTGCTTCACTTTCCCCACTGGTTCTCTTTGTAACTCAGGTTCTGAATTTGTCTCAGGCTCCCTCTGTTTTGCTCTCATTAGGAAGGTATTTGGGCAACATTCTTTTCTCCTCATGGTGGAGAATTTGTTCCAGGTCACTGCTGAGCTGTAGACATTGTCCCTGGACATGTAACCTGTAATGAAATGAATTACTGCCCTGTAAGATACCAAACTTTCCTGCAGGATTCCCCATCATGACCCTAACTGTTGCCCACTTACCTGGATGGATTTTAAATAACAGGAGAAAGAGAAAAGCGTAAAGGAAAAACTGGAACTGTTCCTCATCTCCCAGTATATGTTTATTAATATATCTTGGCAAGCTTCCACTCACCAAAAGTGTTTGGGCTCGGAAAGCTAAAGAACAGCTGTGCTATACACCCAGCTGCTGATGTTTTCTGAAAGACACCAGCTATGTAAATAAGCCTTAAGTTCTTAGCTTTCAATCCAGTGGTTACTATTAAAGAAAAAAATCATAGAAGCACTCGATCTACCAAAATTTAAAATTATAACTCAGAGGTGTCACAGCTTAATTCACAGAAGATGGATCTGTTATAAAATAAACACCTGTTTCTTGCTCTCCCCATCTAAACCCATGCTGCTGTTGTCTTCTAAGCCCAAATCAAACTGCTGCAATCTTAAAGAGTGAATTTTCTCTCACATAGTAATTATTATGGATTAACAACAAGTTTGAAAAGTAAAATCTTTCATGTCTAGAATGCATCCTTCTGGAGAATTTTTGGTTTCACCAATAAGAGCCCTTCTTGATCAGACAACCTGCAGAAAATCACCATAAAACAGCATGAGAAACTGCAAACACTATGCACTGTGCTGTTTCAAATAATGTAAGGAGACACAAACAAGTAATATGGGGGACATCTCTTGGCTGGAGAGCTCCTTGGAAGAGGAAAGGGCAAGAAGCATTCCAAAAAGAGAGGCGCTATTGCTGAATAAACACAAGTGACTGATTTAGGAAGGGATTAAACTCTGTATGCCATACATGTGAGAGGAAAATATACCCTAGAGGGCAATTCAGAGCAAGAGACTAAACTGGAGGACTGAAGCCTCAGGATGGTACCTAACATAAGATCCAGAATATTCTTCCTTTTGTAGTTTAACATCAGTCAACACAGTCCTTCATCATTCAGCAACATCTCCACAGTTCCTCTGAACCCTGACCTGAGTTGTTAGGACTTGAGCAAGGGAGCTGAATATGTAACCTATTCACCAATGTAGCTAAATGTTTTTTCTCAGCCCTTCTGTTATCATGGATGAAACTTTTGCTCTAACTTGTCCCTTCTTGGAGAACACACATAGTATGAACACTCCAAGACTCCACACCAGCAGTAAAGCAACCTCCTTTGTAAATCTGCTTACCTCCATCAACTTGCTGCTGAAAAGAACCCAATCAAAAATGAGTTATTTCACAATTAGCGGTGCTCAATTTTGCTTTTTAATAATCACTACCTTTCAGAGATCTAAGCCTTGACAGTTCCATGGGCCCCCCAAAAGAAAGGAGGATCAAACATGCTGCAGCTGTTTCTCTGCAGCATTTCTCTCGCTCTAAAAGTGTTCTGAAGTTAATTTTGATGAGGTTTGAAAGGAGTAGGCTTGTGCTCCGCACTGAAAACGTTTTCAATTTGACAGCTCTGTCTGTGTGGGGGAGGGAGGA
>VZTN01021092.1:112546-176063 GCA_013400515.1 Erpornis zantholeuca
CATTTTTGCAACACATTCCAAAAATCACAGGCCATAAAATATCTGATGCTGTAACTGTAGAAGCTTTGCTGTGGAAAGACATGTCTTCACCTTCTTCCATGTATTGTTATGCCTCTAGTCCAAAGTTGTAAGGAGAAGGGAAAGTATGCTTCTAACACATTAAAGAAAACCAGCCAATGAGAAGCCTAAAAAGATCACAAGTTTAAATTAGTTGTCTTTAACCTTTTCTCATCAGACAGTAAATTATCTTCCATTTACAGTAACGCACTACTCCAAGCCATTTTCCTTCTCTCTCCCAAAGGTTTAGAATGCAGAGCTTGCACTCCAGAAAGCAATGGGACTCTCACCATATGAATATTTTCATCCCACCAATGCCATATCAACACCTGAATCCTTCACATGAATGATCTTTGCCCACACTGTGCTTCAGTGAAGCAGGTATGTCTGTCACATTTCACAGAGAGTCTCAAGACACCCAAAATTATGTGATTTATGGGTGAAGTTTGTGGCTGCGGTTCTGCACCTGACCTTCAAGACCAAGCCTTCTCTCTTTTTCTGGCAATATATATCTGAGATTTCATCTTTCTTTCTATTCTTCTCCACAGTCCACTGAGATGAACAGTCTCCTTTTCTTCCCTGCTAGAAAAAAAGTCTAAACAAATAGTAATGACAGCTTCTTCTACTCCAGCAGGAACGCTGCAGATCCAGGGAGGAGTGTGGCCATTTTTCCCATCACATTTGCTTACCCCTTTCTAGGACCAGAAAAAGGGAAGTCAAGGAACAGCTGTGAAAGACCTCAGGTTCTTATATAAGCTTTCACTTTCCAGGCTCCCTTAGAAGGAGTAAAGAGGTCATTGAAGGAGCACTGCAAACAAATAAGTGAGTTAGACTAATCGTCTGGGGCCAGTGCTTCCCATAGAAAGGATTCCAAAGGAACTGGCCAGAGCCTGTACTAGATAGTAAGTCCAGCCCAGCAGCTGAGGAGAACATCACTCACAGCCTCAGTCCAAATATTCTGCCTTGGTAAACCCATGTCAATACACAAGTGGGTCCAAGCATCCCTCACTGGGGTGATCACCTTGGATCTTTTCCAAAGCAGTCATTGCTACCAACCTAATCGGGATATTAATTGATAGACGTGTGGGAGGACATTTTACCCCCATCACATCTACTGCAGGTCTGGCAGGAAAAGAAAAGAGATATTCTCATACGGGAGAATCAAATATTATCTTTCATAACAAGGAACAATATATTTTAAGCTTTGAAAAATTATATTACTTCTGCATGTCAATCTTTCAGATTCTTTTCTGTAATAGATATCTATTTCAAATGAAGTAATTTTATTTCAAAAACAGTTGTATTGCACAGTTACTTCTTTTTCTTACCTTCCTTTTCTTTTGGACCTTTATCCTGTGGTTAAATAATATGCTGCATGAACTGCATTGTAATAAGAGTTTAAGAATACATACTTCTTTGTATTTCTTTGTTAAAATACTACTTCTGTAGTCTAAATTTATAGCCTTTCTTCTCGGTAACTGATCAACACCTTCGACAATTTCTGTCTTCAGCATTATTATTACCCAAATTTCCAAAGTCTGTCAAATGACAGAAAAGCACTGAAGAACCTCCAGATTAATCAGAGCTCCAGTACTAGAAATATCTGTCATTATTTGAAAGTTAACAATTTATAGCTCATTATTATGTGAGGAAAACAAGCAGTATTTTCTATGTGGACATAATAATGAACAGAACGCTGAGCAGCACAACTTAATTTCTAAGTGGTGCCTTATTGAGTAGGGGTTGGACCAGCTGGACTTCAGGAGTCCTTTGATGTTACCATTTCAATAATTAAAATTTCATCTAAATAAGCAAATAATTACTGCAGATTCTTCTCAGGCTTGTTTTTATTTTTTTTTGCTATTTGGAAAAATATTTTGGGAGGCAGAATGTTTCCTTCAAATTGTCCAGTCTTACGGTCCTCTAACTACCACCTGTCTCTATGTCAGAAAATATTCAAGCAATTCACCAGTTTTTAGAAAGCAAGAATTATAATTCTTGAAAGCATCCGACATAGTTTTCATTCATTTATGCCTCTCCAAGGAACTTCNAGGTTGGATGAAAAAAAGATGCACTGATTATTAGCTGTAGGCAAATGCTTTCACTGTATGCTAGCAATAATGATAAAACTGCCCTCAGAAAGGATGAGCCCCGTCTTATGGTGGAGATATAGTTAAAACTGACAATACCTAAGCTGTCAGTATTAATGGAGGAAGAAGATACCAAAACCATCTGGAAACAGACAAAGTTGGAATAATTAACTTGGACTGATGATGATTAGAAGCTGAAGGAGAGAAAATTTTTATTTCCTAGATCTACAAGTCAAGAGAGTTAAAAATCTAAGACATAAGGTTTCTGTTCAGAAAGTATTTGCAGATGAAATATCAAATTTTAAATTAGACATCCAAGTACATTTTCTTTTACTGTACCAGTCTGTTACAATACAAAAACCTAAATAAACCTGCTTTTCTGGAACTCCATGCATTAACCTGCAATATGAGAGATAAATGATTTTTACTAACATCTGTTAGTCCAATCCACTTGATCTCATTTAGGCAAGCAAATTTCATAGCTTTGCCTGTTCAATGGTCCAGAAAGTGACTGTGTAAGAGTATTGTGTAAAATTACCTCTTTTTCTTGCATATGTTCATACTCAAAATTAATCTGTTTTACTGTCAGAAAGCAAGTTTCTTCCAACCTGTGATTCTACACCTAGAGGACATAAAAAAGCATTTTTATCCTGTTATGTGCATTGAGAATAACACCAACTAATTACACAATTATCTAACATAGAAAAAGGACACCATTACTTTCCATAATTCTGCTGAAGATGGGCAGGAAAGCAACAATAATTTTGTGTGTACATATGTAACTATTAAGCTCCATGAAAGAGAGAACAGCAACACATACCTGTATCTTTAATGAATTTGTCAAATACCTAGAAAGTCTAGCTGGGAGCTCTTTTCAAAGAGGAATATGTCTGCAAACATCAGGTGTAGCTCACAAATAATTTTTGGAGACAAATCCAATTAGGAAGAATCCCACATTCTATGAATACAATTCAAAGATGAATACCTGAAAAATATTTTTTTCTCACTTTATTAATACTTTAAAGGCATCAGCAAACTTTTCTTCACAACTTACAAAGTTAAATAAAAGAAAATGCATTTTAAAATCCTGAAATTGCATTTCCTTATGCCAAAGCATGCTATTAAATCAATTTTAGAGTTCAATTAAATTAATTGTGTGTTGATTTAATAATAAACTTTGGGATATTCAGTTATACCTCCTACATACAGAAAATTGTGTTGCATAGGCAGTTTTATATCAGAAATATATATTTAGAGTTGATTCTGCAAATATAACAAAACAAACTACAGAAAAAATAAATGTTTACCTAACCAGGACTAAAAGTTTCTTCATGTGGAAAAAAGAGCTTGCTGCTTAAACCCCTGTTCTAATGACAACAATTACAAAATAAATCTGAGTAAAATGTACTCAGTGGATCATAAGCTCTGACGAGATAATATCACATCTCCAAATGTCATTCTTTTTAACATATTTGCAAAATGAGGCGGAGTTTGAGCTCTTTCTCAAAGGTTTAGCACCTTTGTTATAAGCAAAAAAAAATACCCCACAACTTTTATTAAGCCAGTGTAACTGAGCTATTTGATGTCGAAGGAACAAGATGGAATAAAGAATACTATTGAACACTACTCCCCCCCTTTTCTGTTCAAAAGTCTTTATGATGAGATTACATAAAAGCTGTACCTTAGAAACTCAGAGAAGGGCTTTAACAATCTCTTTATACCTCTGACAAACTTGAAAATAACTTTCTTCAACTATTCAGCCCCTTCAAATCAGCCTTCCAAGCAGATTTCTACTGCCCAGACTCTCCAACTAGGGGTCTACTAAAAATAGAAAAAAACCAAAATTTAATGTTCCTGAGGTGAAAAGAATAATAGAGAAACAGAAATAAAGACAAAAAGAAAAGCATGGCTTTTATAAATCATGGAACAGCTCACTGATATTCTCAGTCCCTCAAACTAAAAGCCTCACTTGCAGTTCCTTCTGCCAATCACTATATGCTACAACTGCACATACATCTGTTCCAGACTCAAAGTCAAGATGGTTTGGATGCTTTCCAAGTGACTCCACCAGCTGATTTTTTCATTTCCTGTCTGCCTGTTCCTCTCCTGCAACCTGCTCTCATGTACATTCACATTTTCCCATTTCTCAAATGAAATGTTCAGATTTCAGAGCAATCTCCTGTCTAGGGAAGTTTACTGACAAGTTCCCCAAATAATTTCTAACTTCCTATACACCTATGATTAAAACAAGATATTTACGAAAACTTTCTTCTAATTCTTCTGAAACAGCAAAAAATTTAATCAAGGAGTAACTATGTCAGACTGATACAAATTTTTTACTTTGTTATTTTGCAGAGAGGCCACTCTTCACAAACAGCTTCAGAAAGTAGCTTTCCTTTGTATAAAGCCAATTATTTCCTCTCAGCAGCATGTAACCAGACTGCTGCTGCAAAACATGTAGTAAGCATTCATAAACACTTTGCTCCAGAGGTATTGGATGTGATGCTCAGTACCTGGAAATGCTCATCTATGTAGGTCCAGATCTGTTTAGGACATTGAAGACCACAGCATAAATGGAGTTTCCAAAGACTCTCATGCTTGCCAAAAAATGTGATACAAAAGGCAGCTCTGGAGAGTATAACCTTTCATAGAGGCTGGGCAATAGAGGAACAGATACACTTCTGCAAAAGTTACCCTTACTTCTTCATACTGCATGTGGATGAGCCAGTTTACAAACATAATTGTCTTAATACATTTGGAAAAAGAGCTGTCTTGATCCCCATTACAGAACTCCCCTCTTACAATTAAATATTATATTCTGATATTGTGTGTTTCTTTTATTACATTCTCAGGATATACAAATTCTCAGATTTAATATGTTTAATTTTTGAATTCTTTTCCCAGAGCCAAATGTCACTGCACATTGCTTCACAATTTGGTTTAAATTTGACTCTAAGCTTTCATTTGAGTTTCAGTCAGAAGTATCAGATCTTTAAAGACATAAAAATTATGTTGTTAGCAATAGTTCAAGCAATCATGGTATAAAATCCAGAAGAAACACTAAACGCTTTTATTAACCTTACAGTCATCAAATTACTTCTATTGAGCAATGAGTGGAGAAGGGCAATACAAGTACTGATACAGTACATGTTTCCTACCATTAGGCATATTCTCCTATTCCCAATCAGATGGATTGGCTCTGCCATCTGATTTTCATAATAACTAAAGAAAGATTCTCCCAAATAATTCCACATCATCCATATTTTCTTTGCCTGACATTCACTGTTAATCAGAATTTTCAGGCATTTGCTTCCTGTCCTTGCTTCCTTCCCAGAAAAATATAGTAAGCATCTGAGAGAGAGAAAACATATATAGGAGAAAGTGAAAAATTATTGGAAAACCAGAGAAAAGAATTTTAGCTTACAAGTAAAGAATACCAATGAAGCCCTATAAGCATTAACTCGTTACATTTTCTGCTGCTTCTATCGAGCTTCAGGCACCTCTGTGCATGTCCTAGTAAAATCTAGAGCAAATTTGGCTGCATTTTATTCTTTTGGTGCAGGAGCTTTTCCTACCAGGAACTGAAGATTGAAACATTTTATGGTTACCTTGTTTGCATTTAGTGAAAAGTAAATGCTTCATTCTAATAAACACAGAATTTTGAATTCATTACTCAGTCCTTTTAGGTTTTAATAATTATGAAATATTTCATGAAGCATTTTGTCAAAACAAAAGCCAGAGGAAAAAACAAGAGAATACAAACCAGGGTGCATTTTCATCAGAATTTTCAAAGTCACTTTATTTTCCACAGAAAATAGATATTTGGAATTAGCAAACTATCCTGCAAAGATTCAGTATTTACCGAACTGTAAATTCAATCTTCGTTTTAAGTTTTCACAGCAAAGACAGTTTTGCAGTGCTAAATCCTGCCTATACCTGTGAGGGACCACATGAAGACTGCAAGCCAGTTCTGAATGTCTTTCTGAAGAATTCCAGCAGCAGAAATGGAAGTTACTGACTTGGGTCAAGTGTCAGAAAATTCTGTCTTTGTCTTATTGCAAAAAATTTGATTAAAGTATCACCCCCTCCATTAACATTAAAAATGAGAGATAACAGTACAAATATTTCCCTGTATTCCCAGGTGAGTCACACATCAGGAGAAGAAATACATAAAACTGGTGAAGACTCCCATCAGTAGTTTTGAACTGTGGTGCATGGATCCACAGGCCAATTTGAAGGGGCCCACAAAAGCAAATTGTGGAAAGGTTGGTTCAAATACCATGACAAAGGAACCTGAAGCTCTACTTGAATATCCATAGAGGTCCAACATAAAAAATATTTGAAAGCCACCAACTGATATACAGCTATAGGAATCAAATACACCAATTTGATATACAGCTATAGGAATCAAATACACACAATCAATTTCTCCATGAGACTACATAACCCTCATGTTTTGGTAGCTCAGAGATCTGGCAGCCAGTACCAGGTTCAACAGGTCTGCTCCCATGTTACACCAATGCTGCAGCCACCTACTGAGCTCAAAAGAGCTATGTGGCTGTGTTGTGTTCTTCCCCCAGAGTTTTTCTAGGGGTGAACGATGCATTTTCATTAGAATGTGTAAATATGCTTTTTTATTTCACCACACAGAAGAAAAAGCTGGCTTTGAACAAGACAGCTGTACAGGTGATGCCCTACCATGGGAACAAGTTGTCCACAGGGGTTGTGCAGTCACTGGAAACAGCCCAGAACAACCTGGTCTCATTTCAGAGCTGATCCTGCTTTGAACAGGAAGCTGGACTAGGGACGTATTGAAGTTCCTTCCCATGTGAAGTATCCCATGATGCTACAAAAAGGCATCAAAGACATGCAGCCAGTTTTTATTTCACTGCTTTCACTCCATTCAGCTACCTCTAGGATGCTTTGCTATTTACTTTTTTTTCACTTGTGTTCTGAGGCTTTACAGAACATTCACATAATATTTGCATGTGTTTCTATATAAACATAAGAGTTTCCAAAAACTTGTTTGGGTTTGGGGTTTTTTTAACTTTTTTTTTTTTTTTTTAATGGGACAAAAATCTTCCTGTTTCCAGGAAGTCTTCAAAAAAGTTAAGTTATCAAAAATCTTGGCAAAGAAACCTCTGCAGCAGGTAAAATATTCCTGCCGAGAAATCTAGAGGCAGGTTTTGTCTCATCTGTATGATTACATCTATACTGCTTTTCAGAAGAATAGGCTAAAACTTCCACCAAAAAATTGCTGGGAAATTTGTTTGCAAATTGATTTGGAAAGTTCAATGAAAACAAAAACAGAATAGCAGGTTTCTATGCATTTATTCCCCCTGCTCTTTCCTACCCTTTCAATTTTCAGACTGAAAGAGCAATTTCTTAGTTATTAAAGAATTTGATACTGCTAAGGAAGGAACACTTACAACCAAAACATAGCATCAGAACCAGGCAACTACATAAACACTTACCAGAAAGCCTTGTACTTTAACTACCTCACCCTGCATTTAGGGGACAAAAGATTCAAGAAGCTATTCTGTTTGTTTGCCATCTATTAGAGAGTGAATACAGCCTTCTCATAATGTTGGTGTTTTTCTAAATGTCCCTGTGAAGCACAAAAGCCTGCTGTCCACTTTGCATGCCCAGTGGAATAAGGCACAAGCTGCCATTTTGCAGCACTCTGATTTCAAAGCCTTCCCAGAAATCTAAATTTCTTTGTGTTTTTTATCTACATAAGCTTTATTTGCTTTGTCCTTTCAGAGGTCACCTAAAGGTACCCTTTCATTTTGAGGCAGCCTGTGGGTCTGTTTCTTCATATGATCATATACCCATATATTTCCCTCTGTAGTTATTTTGACATAGTGGTCAAGCAGCTTGCTGAACTGGTTTTGATGTGTAATAGTCAGCCTTAATTGTTTATTTACTGCATTTCTATCCAAATATCTCTCTGGTGCATTGTAAGCAGGTCTGGTTCCTTTACATATCTGAACTTCAGCCACACAGCCCTACTGCTCTCTCGCTTGCTCTCAACTTGAGTCTAAATCTGCTGCAGAAGGACAGTCTGTATTGCATTGCAGTATGCTCACCTTGCTCCTTTTGGACTGCTATGCAGTAATACTTCAATCTGATGGTTGTTAAAGCAGGTTGTGCTTCACAGCGTGGAGTACATCTCACATACTTCCTGCAGTATCCCATTTCTTGTTTTACTTGATACCAGCATATATTTTTTCTATTTCTGCATTTCTGCTTTTTTTTTTTTTTTTTTTTTTTTTTTTTTAATGTTAGCAGTGATAGAAGTGTTGGATTGGCAGTTCTCAGAGAGCTAAAGCAATAATCAAGTACCATTTTCCTTCTACTGCTCCTTTCCAGCACCTTGTGGCTCCCTGAGCAGCTTCACTAGGGGGAGGATGAAGTGACTGCAGCTCCAGTTTCATCTCTCACCCCTCCTATGGCTGAGATGGACCAAGAGGACTCAGTGGGCTGCTGAGGAAGGATAGGAATCCGTCAGGACTGGATTAAGCAAGAAATACCTTCAGCTACAAACTGCCAAAGCACCTTGATGTGACAGCAGGATTCAGCGACAGTTTGCTAGGCCAGATTTAGAAAATTAAGCCATCTGTGACTGGAGAAACAGGAGTCAGAGATCAGTCCCCATGTTCCCTCACTGGCTCCAAAATCTGTACACCCTTCTCTTCTTCACAGTGCCACTTTACTCACAGAAAAAAGAAACCCAAAGCTCTTCCCTCCCTCCCTTGCTTCATTGAAAATTTTCTTCTCCACTCCAGGAGGCAAATGCAGCAAACTGAAGGGAGTGGCAGTGGCAAAAACCTTGCTAAACATCTGGCCTCAACCCGAAGGAAACGTATTGGGTTGCTGCAGGTCTCCTCTAACGACACGGGAAGTTTCTGACTGGCATTTTTACATCACAAGGTGCTATAATTTGAAGCTTTTTGCTTAGCTGACTGTAACACCTTTGGTACACTACCCCCACACTCTTTCAAACACAGGACTAGCCCCCCAAAACCCTTTTTCCAAACAACAGTATTTTCTGTTCCCCTGAGGCCGAACACAATAGCGGATCCATAGCTGGGCGACGAAGAAGGTCTCGGCTTACGTCTAAGCCTGCACTCCAGATTCAGTCAGAGGTAGCTGGTGGCACTCGAACCGCATCTCTGGAAACCCGCCCGCTTTGGTGGCAACCTGAGCCAGGGCAAGGACGCGTACGTGGGTCTGCCAATCGATGCTCGCTCCGGCAGCAGCTCCGAGGCCGGGAGCTCGGGGCGGGGAGGCGGCGAGGAGCCGGGCACACACAAAGGTGCGCGCTGACGTTAATCTCCGCTAACGAAGCCTGCACCGAGCCCGTGCTCTGAGTCACCCGGCGCAGCGGCGAGCCGAGAGAAAGCTCATGAATCAAAGGGCCCCGCAGAAAGCTCATGAATCAAACCACCCTGCCGTAACGAGGGGAAGCAGTGCGGACAGGGGGAGGGGGGAGAGCAGGACAGGGCTTGCGTCAGACCCGCAGCCGCTGCCTCCGCTCTGCCCCTGCCGGCCGGGCACCTGGACCCTGCGGCGTCCTCACCTGGCCCCCGAGGCCTGGCCGGAGGCCTTGCCACCCAAAACCGTGCCGGGAGCGCCTCGGAGCTGCCTCCTGCCCCTGCGGGGCACAGCCCCGCCGTGCGTGCGAGCACCCTCCTCCACGGGACAGCCTCTGGGCAAAGCAAGCGCCCGGGGAGAGCGCTGTGCCTGTGCCGGCCAGTCTCTCTCACCATTTTCTTCAATTAAGTGCCCAAGTGTAAGGAAGATCAGGGCAGAAGCAACCAGCTATGCAGAGCAGGCCAAAAAGATAATTTTTGTCCCGTCATCGATGTGCAAAACACCAAATGGCACAAGTACATAGACTTTAACCCATTGACCATGACAAGAGCACGTGGGCACAGAGACTCCCTTCCTCTCCAGACAGTTGAAGAATCAGAGTGGGACAGGTGGGCAACTCCTGAGGGATTGGCTCCCGTTCTTTTGTATAATCAAATCTAAGTTTACACTAAAGCATGTCAAAGAAGAGAACCATTAACCATCCTCCTCCATGATATATACCAAGCAGCAAATCATATGTATCTGACCATAACCAACCAAGAGGGTTTTTTCACAACTCTAACCCACTTTCCTGTTGGCTGAGTTCTCAACTCATATTCCTCAGTGGCTGGCCAATGAGGGTTTCATGTGGCAATTCCAGGTGCTCTGGAGCAGTTACACACATCTTCACACACGCAAAATCCTGGGCTACTGCACGGTAGGCCAGGAATTAAAGCCAAGAGCTTGCAACAAATGTTGCAGTCCTTCCAGGCTGGCAGGAGCAAAGGCCTCCATCTCAGTGTGCAAATACTCAAATATTCTTGAGGGGAAAAAACAGATCAAACTGATGGAAGATGCATTCAGGGCTCGCATGGCTTGCAGAAGTGGCATATAGTGCAGAGCAAATACACTCTCAATAAAGATTGCTGTCAGGCTTTTGGTTTTCCTTTATTTACTTCTTGGAGAGAGAAAAAAATAATAGAAAAGCAGACCATTTTACTGACTAATACAGAGGGGCTGACCATATAAATGCCATATTGAAACACACAGTATAGCCATCAAAAATCACGTGCCTTGGGAGCAGGAATAACTACTAACCTCTCCTAGCAGAGTCATCAAGAAGGAACAGGAGCTCTCCTGTGTGAATGCAGTACTTTGTTTAGTGCTCACCTGAAAGATGAGTGGGGTTTATGATGATAAGAAAGCATAAAAACCTTGTCCAGGGGATGTTCACTTGATAGATAATAGTTTACTAGCACTTTCAAGGTAGACAAGTAAGAAGGAAACAGACTGGCATGAAAAAAACTCTGCAAGCTTTTGAGTGTTGTTAAGACAGTGCAGAAGACAACAGTGTGCATCTGAGGTCAAGAGCTCTAGTGATTTTAAAAGGGTGTCTCTCAGGTGGCAGAAAAATTAGAGTTGCTCAAGGAAAAGAAACAAAGACGACAGGTCCTATAAGCCTGATTAGATTATCTCCTTAGAACACCAGAGCCTCAGGAACAGCTATGCACACATACCTTTTTTCTTAAAAGGTCTGGTCCCAGTACATAATTTCAAGTATTAAAATAAATTATATAATGTAGCCATCACTTGAAGCTCAATTTATTCTGCAGACAGACAGCACTTCACTCTGCCTGGTCCTGAGTTTTCTAGAAGATGCTTGGTTCTGTTGTTCTAATGTCAAGCAAACAAATCATATGCCCTGCCTCTCAGAGGCATATGTGGGGGCATTAATCGGGGCTCAGTAGCTCACTAACCACCACTATGCAGCTCTCAAGCAGAACAAGCTCATTTCTGCCCCAGAGATTCTGTAAGACAGATGAGTCCTCTTCACTGTGGGTCTCGTGATGGATGAGAGGAAGAATTTCAGGTGTCTGAAATTAGCTGAACCTTATGAGTCAACAGAGTTGATCTGGAGGGTGGATGCATGCCTCCAGGTCAAGGAAAATGAACATTAAGGAAATGTAGGCTGGAGAGAAGGGAAAGGCAGATAGCCTCAAGCCTGACAAAGATGCAATACAAGGAACGTGAAAGTGACCACAATGGAAATTTTTCTGTGTGAGATCCAAACTGTTTCCCACAAGTTTAACTGTGACAGTTTTCCCAAGTTTTGACACTCAGAGTCAGAGGCAAAGAGTAATTGAGCTGAACTGACGTAATGAGGAAATTAAGTATTCAGAAAGCAAAGGTAGCGAGTACCATTTTCCTGGGCTTGAAACTGTTATCAGCTTGAAGCTAAATCTGCTATTCCTCCTACGGCATCACAATTTTTACTTAGGAAATTCATGCTCTGTATCTAGTTCTGCACTGTGCTTTGAAACTGAAACCTCTACTCTTAAGGGCTAGAGAGGGTCTGTAGCTTTCAAGCAGGCCAGTTTGTAGTCACCAGATTTTGTCATCTTTGGAGTGGAACAAGCTGAGAGAGGAAACCAAAGCAGAATTGCCCAAATACGATTTCAGGAGCTTTCTTACTTTTATCAGTCTGAAAGTGTAACTGAAAATCAGGAGGAGCAGGATGATCAGCTGAATTGCTGCTGCTAGTTTCTTTTGAGCTTTTAGTTACAATGTGTTTGGTAATTTCACACGAGCAGTTCATTACTAAACTGACAGCCCAGCACCACTGCAACAGCAAGGCACCGTACAGACGACCAGCTATAGCAAAATAACATTCCTCTCCAGCTTTTATTCTGATACCACTGTTAGCAGGACTGAGGTAGTTTTTTTCCTCCTCCCAGTGCAAAGAACAATTAACAGACAGGCATGGAAAGTGTCTCCCTAGCCAGACTGCAGCCTGGCTAGGAGTTTCCAGTTTTCTTTTGCCACCAATGGCAATGTGCAAGGAGAAGCGCCCACCTGGCAGAGTTTCACTAGTTGAAAAGGAGAGGCTACACAGAGTAGCGTTAGCTCAGAACACAGGAGGCTTGCCAATGCATTGACTTCATATCGCTGGCATTCAAGCAGTTAAACACAACTGCGAACTCTGGAAGATTTCCCACTCCTCGCTGAAGCTTCTCCCCAGTACACTGGTAACTGGTAAACAGATGGTACAACAGATACGGTGTCAGCTCCCTCCTTGTTGGAAATGCAGCTATCCAACATTTAGTCAACCTGCCTACAGTGAGAAATGACTGAATTAGAAGTAAAAACACGCTTCCATTTCCCTTTCAGTTTTAACTACTGCACATACACAGTCTGTGCCTTTTGTATTTCTAACAGAGTCCAAAATTCACTTTTCTCAAGGGAGTCTCTCTGTAACTCTCCCATCCTGGCTGTTGTGGCAAAAGGTAGTAGGAACTCCCCCTTTTTCAGTCTCCTACAACCAGTCTAGGATAAACACTCATTCAGACTGCCAGTATTTTCCTCCTCCAAGCTGTATCCAAGGAAGGATACAGACACTGCAAACAGTGTCATGAACTCCAACACTCACCAACGAGCTAGACTGCCAGAAGTATCTGGCACTATTTTGAGGAAAAGTTTTCAGTTTGTTTCTAGTTGAGCTTCCTCTGTACCTTGCTGCCACCTCTGACTCCCCTCCAGCAGCTCACTGCAGCTTCACCAAACTCTGCTTTTGTTAAACATTTCTTGTACCCTGCACCAACTCCTTTGTTCTCTCCTGTGACTCCCACATCACATTTCCCTAGCTGTAACCAGTTTCACTGGCCTCCCATCACCTTTCTGTCCTCTCATAACAAGGCTTGTTTCTCTTCTCTCCATGTAAGGCTTTATTTCTATAATACTATGCTTCCCTTGTTGCCCGCTCCCTCCAAAGCTCTGTCCCAAAGCCAAACAAAATTGCATCTTGTTCTGAATTTTGCACTTCTAGCAAAGCATACTTTTTTTTTTTTTTGCAAATGCCTTGTATCCAGACATAGCTATGATTTGGAACAACTTGCCAAGCAAATCTCTGTTTTCTTTATGTACCAAGCTCTTTAAAAGTCACTTGACATGGACAAAAAGCACAAGGTTTTAAACAGGTTCCATTAGTTTTGCCAGAAATGGATACAGCAAGGTTTGGGGAATTTTATGTGTGTGTTTTTAGTTCCAGGCTAGTCAGTATATTATGGAAAAGAGACCTGCCTCCAGTTACTGAGAGACTGCATAACCAGGGGGGGTTCAAGTGACACTGTAAAACCACTCCACAGGAATACCATTCAATTGCTCAGTTCAGCAAACCCTGTTGGTGGATTTTCCTCGCTTACAAAAAATTGCATTTGCCTGTTCATTACTTCCCATATTTCATAAGAAAAAGAAAAGAAAAACGAAAAAACTTTATTAATTTATTGAGATTTACACCTTTACTAAGTCTGAGATTTAAACACACAATTAAGCCAGAAAAGTCAAAACTATATTTTTTCTGATTCCATTCCCTTACCTATTATTTCCCCATGATAAAGGTATGCTCTCTGTGAGCTCTGACATCAAGCACATATGGACAAAAAGCTTTGCTATTTCCAAAATGCTGCTGCAATGCCAATTTAAGCAGCTCAGCCTCACAGCCTTCTCCTGTGATACAGCAAAATATTTATTGCTACTTTCACACGAGTGTACTGTGCCCACCCAAAGAGTAAAGTTTTTCTTCTTTGCTTCAGTGCCCAAATCTTGGCTCCTTTTCCAGAGAGGCCAAATGCCTGTAAACAGCTTCCCTTCTCGGGGAGCTGCACCTTTGCAAAGTAAACAGCGTTCCTGTGGGTGCCTATATACATGTCCAAGTGCCTATCCTTAGGCACCCGAGTGTGGAAATGCCAGTCCGAGTGAACTGGCCCTGCTTGCGGCATGAATCACTCTACAGAGCAAGGTTAGGACAGAAGAGTACCCAATTCTTAATTTAATGCTCTCAACCATCTTGCTGCTTAAATGAGAAATTCAACTGGGAATCTTAGTTACAATAATATACTCACCAAACATACTGTATTCATTTATTTGAATTACTTTAGGAATAGAATCACCAGCTGGGAGAACAAAAACAATCCTGCACAAAATGGATAAAGGCTTCACAACCTGGTATAAAAGGAGTCCTCAGAACACACCACATTTGGATCCAAGGACTCCCATGGGTTTCCTTAGCCACAGAGGTGCCAGAGCCCCAGCAGCAGGCAGCTGGCAACACCACATTGCCAAACCTAGTCCCTTTCTCAGATTTTCTTAGCTAGCTTCTTTTCTACCTGCATTCAGATGATAAAGTATTTGAGCATGAATTATCATCATTATGGACATGTGATTTTATGTCCTCGGTCTCCATTCTCCCACTGCACACAGGTTGCCTAATCATCCACTTCAGCAAAGGAGGAGTGTGCCAGAGCTGACAGTCCATATCTTTCATAATATCCTTTTTGGTGTGATAGAGGGGGACATCTTTTAATCTTCTCCGGTTCCTGCCCTTCACCCAGTAGAACCAGACTAGTAGAAAATGGTATGTAAACTAGCAGAAACTCTTTGGTAAAAAACAATTTTGGCAGAGGCAGGGCTGCTTTCAATCTTAAGCCCCTCTGCATATCCTGGTGGCAGCCAGAGCCAAAAGTAAACATAAATAGCAGCCATCAGACGGGCTACAGGTAAGGATGCACCAGTTATAAAACAGACACATTTACAAGGGAAAATATAGAGATCTGAGGTTACACCTAGATTTGTTTTTTTCAGTTTGACCTAGCAGCTTCCCAAGACTGCCTTTTGGGACACCAGCTTCCTTCTTCCCTTACATGTGCAAAGGACAACCTCAGAAAAGAGAAACATTTAGAAAATCTTTGCATAAAACCATTCCCAGACAGAGCTCTCTGTAGACTCCAGAAGGACAGGCGATATCATCATTTTGCCAGGTCTGACAAAGCAACACAACCACTTAGACATGACTGTGTTTGTTTGTCTCACTGGTAGCACAACCCTGGATCCTGCTGTCACATGCCTCTGAGCACTTCAGGCCAGGGAATGTCTCTCAAGATTGTTGGTAAATTCTTATCTGTATTACAGTTGCAGAGGTGACGCTTGCAGACGTAACCCTGAGCAAATCTGAGCCAGGCGGTAACCCTGGTAATTTGGAGGGGGATGGGGAGATCAGCAGCAGCCAGCTGGGAGCTGATCAAGATGCCTCATGCACAACCATTTGCCTTCTACAGCTGCTAGGGCTCAAGCCAGGGCCTGTACTCAGCAAGACAGGTTATGAACACACAGAATAAAGGTGATTGCTGCCTGAAAATGCTCCTTGAATCCTTGATGCCACAAAATAATATTTCCTTTAGCTCCCTTTCCTTGATCTGCACTGCTCAGTGTTGCTGCAGTGGAGCCTGATTTGTACGTAGAACTAGCTGACATATTGAATGAAAAAGCACACTTGAAAAACACTCCCTTTTGTGCTAATTTCAAAACCTACCGATGTGTTGTCCTGGTGGTCTTTATTCACACCATACCTAAGGCCCTCGGTGTGTTTCACCAAAGAGAAGATCCTTCTCTCTGATTATTAGAACGCAGTCATGTCAGCTGAGTGTACTTGTCACGAACAGGAGGTAGAACCATTAGCATAGAACGTCATCAAAAGACACTTAGACAAATTTGCCTCACCTCAGGCTTGCCCCGAGCTGCCAGATCAGTAGACTACTTTCTGCAGCTCGGTTCAGGTGCAATAACTCTTCCAGCTGTGGTATCTCAGCAAGACACCTGAACCCAGCCAATATTCCACTGGGGTGAAATATTTCAGCCCTCTCACAATAAGCACAAAACCCACATGGCTAGTCTACATTTACTCCTCTTAACCAGTTTTGCTTTCCCCTGCCTACATACTGCTCCTTGATGTCTAAAAATCTGAGGAGTAGAGGATACAGTTGGGAAACATATAAAACATATCTTAATTTAGCACTGAAGACAAAGTTTATAAAAGTAAAGGAAGAGTACAGCCAGACCTGGCTTTTTCTTTTTTTTTTTTTTTTTCCCTTCCCATAAACAGCTAAAATTAGCAAAAAACCTACAACTTCAGGGAAAAGGGGGGTGGTGAGGAGCAGGGGGCAAATGCAGAACTATTCCCATGTCAAGTCACGTCTAATGAAAATGTTTGGTCAGGAAGAATAGGAACATTTTTTAAACAAGATAAGGTTTTATATTAACATTTTCTAACTGCAATCATTTCAGAAATGCTGATATGCTTCATTTCCACATTATTACACATGTCAGTATTTTGCTATAGCACAGAATTTTTTAACTGACTAAAAATTAAAATGAGGAAAAGAAGTTAAAAATATTAAATAGATTGAAGACTAAATGTTTCTACTAATACTAAATTTATACAAAACATTTAGAGTTCCCACTATGCCATTTTTATGATTTGACAACTAATACAGGAAGTCCTGGTTGTAGGAATGCCATAACTCATGCCCCCAGTCTATTTGCTGAAGTTCTAGGCTGAAAATGCTCTCTTCTCTCCCTGAGGTAATGCCACCTCACCTTCAAAAAAGCCAGCAGAAAAACAAATTGTGGGGTGTCTACCAATTCCCCCTGTGTGAATGCCTATTAACCCATTTCACTTATAGTGCTGTTGATGTTTGCACCTGACAATAAAGTGCTCTCAAATCCAAGAGAAAAGCATTTTGGAGCGCTGCTTTCTTCACGCATCTCTGGAGAACTAATCTGAGAAAGCTCCTCTGGGGTTTTCAACCGAGACAAAAGTACAGCACTTACTAACACTTTCCTGCTATGTCCAGGCAAAGGACTTTTCAGCAGCTGAGATACACCAAGAGTTATTACTGTCAATTGTCTTCTCAAGGAATAGGCAGTTTAGAGACAAGAAAAATCTCCACTCCCTACATAATCACCTATTCAGCTCTGTGCAAAGCAGGCAGTGGATAATATGAAATGAAACTGAGAACAGCTCTCATTTTCCTGAGCAGCTAAAGTGCAGTTTTAAAAGTGTAATAGATATTTTGCCTTTACCATTAACAAGCAGAATACATATAGTATGACTGCCTTGATACCCGCTGGGCACTTGAGCTTAGACTTTCATTAACGACCTCGTTAGCAATAAGAGATACACAGTGTGCTGCATTATGAAAATTATCATAAACCTGTGCTTTTGGGAGCTATTGTATATCAGCTGTATGTCTGTCTCTTGGAACTGCAGTCTTATTCTAGGTAATCCAAGCAAAATGCTAACAAACCTGTTTCCATATGATCACAGGAAAAACCCCTGCACATTAAGAAACACGAGTGATCAGCAACAGATACTCCTAATGTCCTTTCATGCACATTAGAGTGGTGCTAAAGAAAACATCTGTATTCTGCAGGGAGCAACAGCAAAATCAGCAGACATGACTGCAGTCAAGAAATCACAATCCAACACTCGCAGAGGCTGGAGTTAGTATCTCCAATAGCTCAAGTTTTGGCTATCAGTCAGCCCCACCTTCATCCCCACTTATTTTGATCAGGCTCCTTACACCAAGCAGTGCCACACAAAGTCAAATTTTAACAGCTGCTGAGCATCTAAAGTCTCTCAAAGTTAATGGTGAGAGTCCCATTATAGGAAACATACAGAGGAGGTGGGAACTGAAACCAAGTTGAGTTTGAGAGAGGAGAGAGAAAGGCTGCTTTTTCACTCCTCATGCCTTACCACAAGTAGCTTCTCAATCCTATGGACCTCCTCATCTAAGTCTCATTCTGAGGGACACTGGAGTAACCCAGAGAGAACTGCTGATACTGGACACTCGAAGAATACAAGGCCCATCAGCAATCTGCTTATCAACAGCAATTTGCAGTTTTCACTTCCTTGGTTGATTGCTTGGGGTTTATTTTTTTTAAATACCTTCTAATCTGTCTTTCATATTTTTCTATATCATGTATATTTTTGCTCTGGGTTCTTATAGCTTTCTTGTTTTGTTCTCAGGTCACCGCTTGCCATCATTAAAATTTTTTCCTGAAATTTAGGAAAAAAGAGTTGCTGCATGCCTTAGAGCTTCAAATCCAAAAGTAACTAAACCATTGGAGGAGGAAAAGGGATATATTTTTGTTTTGTTTGGGAACTTTTTAAAAAATTTTTCTAGTTGAAAAGCAGCTTAAGATCCTAGTGTATATGTCACAAGTTTCCATTTTAAAACACTGCCCTCATAGGTCTGAGAATCAGAGGAATAAAAGCACTGAGACATTGTTTTTCCACCCTAACAACATGAAGAATAAACTGTTCTCTGAATACATTTTGGGGGGAAAAATAATGGTTCTTGGACAGGAATTTCATGTGCCAAGTTTAAAGTGCTCTGCAAATCAGGATTGCAGAATTGCCCACCTTTGAAACAATAGTTCCTAACAAAAGTAATGCATCCTTAACTGGAACACTGAAAGTGATGCTGCTGGGGGAGAGACCAAGTGCATGTAAATTAAAGACATATTGCGAGATTTGATCAGTCCTGTCCAGAATTTATGAGTGTCCTTAAAATATGAGATTTAAGCAAACATCATCTATCTGAATAAGTTTGTTTAAAGTTAAATATTGTTTATTAAATATTATTTATGCACTGTTAAACCTCAGGGAGAAATATTAATTCACAGAGTACACAGAACAGGCACTAAAATTGTACAGTTTGATATATAACTTCCTAAAGTGGATAAATCCATGAACATCTGCTAAATATGTGGAAGACTTATTACATTTTCATATGGTTTACTTACGATGTAGACTTCCCGATTTGGCAAACAAAGCTTGACTATGGGGGAAAGTTATTTCATTAATTTAAATCCTTTTAGTACAACCTTTGGAGGATGCATGAATATTTCCTCACTGCCTTCCCTGTCACCTGATGGGGAGGAATAGTCCCTGAGCTGTTAAACTGGCCTGAATAGAGAATTCATGTCTCATGTTTTGTTTAGGGGATGGAATCTTTGTATTTCTCTTGGCAGTTCCCAGAGCAAGGTACAATCCTGCATATTATCTCTCTCCAGAATTTTGCTGATGGATTCAGAGAGTCAACAGAGATCCTAATACAGTGCAAGACCCTCCCAGCCCCTGTGGGAGAACTCAGCAGGTTCTCCTCCCAGGGCATAGTGAAGTCAGAGATTTATTTTGGCATTCAGAAAACTCTATTTGAAATCTGCAAGAAACTTGGTAAGTTCCCATAGTCTTGGAAACTGATGGAATACTGTATTTTTTCTTTTCTTGCCACCAGGCAATAATGCTCTGTGTCAGAAGTAGAAATGGAAAATTTGGGCACAGGGAAATCCTGCTCTCAGGAAGTAAGGGAAATCCAGTTGCCTTCCCCCACTTCATTTCTGTAGTTCTTGTTCATGTAAATGAGCAGTTAAGCTTCATCTGCAACAGTAAAATTGATTTCCTTTGTTTTAGACGAACATTTGAAAGTGAAAGAAGCTCAATTCAGACCCCAGAAAAAGCTAATTTTTCTTGTTCAATGCCAGAGATGTGCATCTCCAGCACCTATCAAGAACATGGCTGAAAGTACAAGGATAGAGGGCTACTCTCCAGAAGCCTAACTAGCAGTTGCTGTCATTTACTTTATCACATGAGCAATCAAGAGTGGCTTTTAGCCCGGGAATTATTATAAATAGGTAAAATATTTCTTAAAGAAAAAGATAATTTCCCTGCTAGCAAGCTCTCCATACCCATCACTTATGATCTTGGGCTAATAAATCCTTTCCTTGAAATGGGCATACTTACATAAGCAATCTTTTTTTCCTTGTTTCTGACCCTTTCTTAGAAAATGGGGCTCAGTTTTAAGGTGAATATTTGCTATCAGGAATTTGTAAATGGTTCCAGCAAGAATGTAGGAACAGGTGTATCTTGGAAGGAATCTAGCCATATGGGATAACATTCAACAGTTTAACTGAAATGCTGATTTATCAGCATTCCACAGACCTCCGCTTCCACAGTTACTTCTTTCTGGAGAATTATTATAGGATGATACCTCTAAATGGCTGCTCTCAGCCATACAAACACTTAATGTAATGTCAATTCAATTCTTCTTTTATAGCCCTTAAATCCAGCTTCATCCCAAACTCTCGGTCATGTTTTGATGTCATAATTCACCCAGGTCTCCAGGACAGAGAGACCTGTTTTCATCATCTTTTAAGATTTTACTGAGTTCTCTGTAGGCTGACCAGTGTCAGAAATTGACAAAAAAGTATGCATACTGATAAAATGGACAGTTTCCCTGCTTAAAAGGCTTAATATATCAGCATCCTGGTGAAAAAAACATTAATTTGAATGTACAAAGCCCTGGTTCTGTTACTGTATTTATTATTTAACATTTGTGTTAGAACCACAGATGGGCAAGCAAAAAGCAATAGCTGTTGGGGAAAAACATTATTGCTCCTTGTACAAATACATCCCTAAGATAAGTTACAATATTCTCCTGCCAAAATGGAACAGATAATGATTTTCTTGCAGTCTGAGAAGTTCCAGATCGCAGATGGCCTGCTGAATAGTGGCTCAAGTAATGCTAAGCAATGAACAGCTGCTAACAATGAGGAAATTGTGCTTATAAGGCCTGATTCAATGCCCCTTGAAGCCAATGAAAATCATATAAACAGCAGTGAGTGCCCTACTGGCACTATTCTTTGGCAAGAAGCCAAAAATCAGATAACAAAATATTGTTAAATTTCCCCCACCAGAATACTCACTGCTTTCACAGGGAAACAAACTTTGATCTCTAGGCGAGCCTAGAAGCATCCTAGTGAATGCAGTTGCATTTAAAACGCTGAAGTATGTTAAAATGAAAGTATTATATATCATACAGAGAATTACATTTTCATTTTGAATGACTAGACATTAAGGGATTTAGTTGATTTTCTCCCAGATCACAGGCACGTTGTAGAAAAAACAATATCTAATTTTGAAAGACGACTACCTGTAATCCTTCCTTTCATTGGAAATTACATGACTCTTGGTTAGAGCACCACCATTGCTATTCCTATTAACTTGCATCTCTAAGGAATGAATAGGAGGATGAAGTGTCTGCCTCAAGTGTTTTGTAGTCATTGCTTTAACTGGATGAAGGTAGCTACCAACCAGCAAGGAAGAAGGCCAGAGAGCTAGAGACAGCTCAGTTTTTGGAGCACCATACAAAATAAACCTCTTGTGAGCTTTCTTAAACCAACAAGTATGAAATGGCAGGTATCCAATTTTTAAAGTGGTTAGAAGGAGCAGCACTGAAAGCCTAAACATAACATTTACAAACTTTGTATTCCTGTCCTAACCGGAGTTCAGTGCCTGACAAGATCATGGAGCAGATCCTCCTGGAAATGCCATTTGCTAAGGCACATGAAAAATAATGAGGTGATTGGTGAGAACTACCATGGCTTCACTAAGGGCAAACCATGCCTGACAATATTGGTGGCCTTCTAGGATGGGGTCACAGCAGTGGTGGAAAAGGAGGGGGCAACAGACGTCAACTACCTGGGCTTGTGCAAAGTATTTGACACTGTCCTGCAAAATGGCTTTGTCCCCAAACTGGAGAGGCATGAATGTGATGGATGAACCACTCAGTGGATAAGGAATTGTGGTCAACAGCTCAATGCCCAAGTGGAGGCCAGGGATGCGTGGCATTCCTCAGGGGTTGGCACAGGAACTGGCACTGTTTAACATCTTTGTTGGCAGCTCCTCTCTTTTCTGCTGCAGAGTCTGTTTATGTTCCATGAATGCACAGGTGAATGCACACCTGAAGTCAGGTCGCTTGAAGCGAGGACTCACTTCTGCTATTTGCATAGGCTGAAGGCAGGCATAGAGCAAATAACTCCTCACAGCTGTATCAACATTCTCCAATCTCTACTTGCACTGTCCAAATCATCCTGTTCTGAGGCTTCAGAAAGAGCCAGAAGATGTGGCTAATCACCAGATTTATTAATTATGTTGCTCTTACAAAACTGGGAACACCAAGGGACTAGAGGGAGCCTCAGCAATGATGAGTGTCATGGAGCTCAGACTCCCCAAGGGAAAGACATTAACCAGACATAATAACCAGCTAACACCAAGGGAGCCCTGATGGCATTTGTGACTGTCCCTGTCACTCACAGCATGCACCTGCCACTCCTGCCACCTGGGACTGACAATTCTGGTTCAGAGCCAACTTGAAAGGACACTTCTGTTGGGAAGCTCCTCCTCAGGGATAACACTGTGTTCCTGCTGAGTGAAAGGTCTTCTGGCTGGTCTCGCACTACCAGGCAAGATCCCCAGACACCTCCCTGCCCAGCAGAGACCTGGCCTGAAGCCCTGTTGCTACCACTACTGCACCATTATATCCCTTAGGGAGAGCAGGAGCTTTCCCAAAGTGGAATATTCTTCCACAGTTGCTGATTTACGCTGCCCTGGGCAAAAAAGACCAAGAGCATAAGACAGAAGCATTCCTGCTAAGGCTACCACCTGCCATAGAGGAAAACACACCTTCTGTTATTTTGGTTGAGAGCTGGGCAGCTCCAGGCATCTCCATTTTGATTTTTCAGTCTGCTGTGATCTGTCAGCAGCCTGCCATGATACACTGAGCTAATCACATCTGCCCCAGAGGCTGACATGCAGCCTCTGGCCTATACCATCCTAAGTGGAAATGTTTGCCAGGAAAAAGATAGAAATAAAAAATCAACTCCAGAAACTTTATGGATGATGTAAATGAAGGCACTGCAGGATGCAGGAGGATGAAGCCCCAGACACCGGCCTCACCAATATCCAGACAAGGGCTCTCATGTGGGCAGAACAGTTCCAGTTTCCCACAGTAGCACACTCTCTTACACACCCAGCCAATGCCACACAAAAACCAAGGATTGACCTCCCACCCAAATAAGTTTGCTGAGATGGGTTTCACCTCTTTTTGAGAACACCAGACTAGAGGATAAAGACCCTCAATTATACTTTTAGGGTATGTTTAGGAACTCTGCCCAGGTTCCTGAGAGAGTTGATCCTCTCCCTGAGGGCCTTGGACCTACAGCACCAAGACTTTAGTGTCCAACAGGAAGCTAGTGGCACACCTAGGGACTAAATTTGGGTCTCCCAAATTATAGACATACTTTGAGACCACTGGACCAGCCTCGCTTGCTAATAATTAGAAGTTTAATGGCATTACTGAAATTACAACCAAATTTTACTCAGTTAGACTGATCAGTATCTAATTTTGAAAGTAGTTACATGTACTGACAGGATGATTACAGCTTTATTCACCCATTTTAGACTCAAATTTAAAATAAAATACACTGAGATTGTATCACATGATAAATTGCAGTCAGCTCTTAAGTCTATTTCTTTCAGATTTAATTCTAACATTGTGAAGCTGACAGCATCACGCAGCTCGAAAGAGGAGTATTATACACTCCTACAACACAAGCTTGACAAAGGGACAGATAACACTTTCTTTGTGGCCTGGAGGGTCCCAAGCTATTGGGTCCAAAACCACAAAATCTGGCTACTGATTCGCTTTAAAAATCTGTTGAAAACTCACATGCATCTACTTACAGATTCTCACTTGTATTCTTAGCTAGGGGAGATCAGCATAGCAATAATATTATGTATGGCTTAGAAAAGTCTTTGGACTTAGTACCAATGAATTTTCCAGTGATTCTGTGTCACTGAGCCCATGACAGCAGAAGTGCCCATTCTGACACATGAAGAGAACCAGGCAGATTAAAGGTCCCAAATTGTCCTATCTTGTTTATGAAAGGATCTTTCTACTAAACACAACCTACAGAAAAAAGAAATGCATTGTATATAGTTAATTTCGTTGTCACTGGTTCAAAATGACCTGCATAACCCATATATGTTTTCATTCATCTATAAAGCAATTCTTGCATATGTGTGGGAGTTAACACATCTCCTCACCTTTAAAAATAAACCTGGACACGTGTGTGTCTTGCAAGTGCCCTTGACACGAGTTCCCATAACACAGCCGTACGCATGCCATGCGTGAAGTTTTCATCTGCACTCTGAAGCTGCTACCACATTTACTTCCCCTTTGGTTTTCCAGTAAAGTTTCATGTTTGCTTTTCTAAGCCTGCTTTTATTTGGGCTTGTTTAAGTGTTGTCCTTCGAAGACGGAGCTGGGAGAGAAGAGGCGACTGTTAGAGAGTTTGTGCCCTCTGGTGTTCAGCGCTGGATACTGGAGCCCCAAAAGGCCGCGGCTCGGTGCTACCACAGCATCCTCCCTCACCGAGCCTTGGCTGCCTCTAAAGCCCCCCATTCCAACAGGATAAAGTACCTCCCGCACTCTGCTTCACTGTAATATTCTCAGCGAAATACTGGTCAGACAGCACGGCCTCCTTTGGAGATCATTTGCACACTTTACAGGCAAGATTTTAACTTTGGGGATGATTTCAGTAAGATCTGTATCAAATCAGCAGTTTCCAAAACTGACGAAAACTCTGGATGTGGCATGACTTTGTGTTTTCATTAGTCAAAGTCAACAAAAAAGTACAATGGGTAACCTCAGAAAAAACAAATCATTTATTGACCAAATTCCCTCACTCCCAAATCTGAGGATACACCCTTGAGCCTATACTAAAATACAGAAGCTCCCATCAGCATGGTTTTCAGATGGCTGGTTCACATTTCCTGTTACCGTGGCTGTAGTAAATTCTTCAAAATCCCAACTAAAATCAAATTTGTGGGCATAACATTAACACTCAGTAATGCCCACGAGCACTAAATTTTTGCCAGAGATTACTCAATTACAAATTTCCTCAGACAAATTCTGAATAGAAAGCCGAGCTTACTCTCCTTCTGAAGTCCACCCAGGTTCTACAGCTCATTCTAAAGACGGTCAAACGTAGAGTTGTTCACTGTGGTGAGATTGAAGGTAGTTTGAAAGGATTTTAATGATCATAGTCCTCAATCACCACCACTCCACTGTCTAAGCTATATACCTGCTGTGTTGCCATTGCTCAGGAGCTCTCATTTTCGAAGAGCAGTTTGCCTCAGTGCCTACAACTGAGAGGGATACCAGAGAAATTGACCCTATTGTTTGGAGCATCCAAACCCATGTAACAGTAGGAGAGTTTTTGGAGGAGTCCAGTGGCATCTGTATCTATGTCCTCTCAAACAATCTCTTCTGCCCTTCTTACACCGATGAACCTGCTACAATGGCTCCTCTCCCCTTTGCACTGGCTGCAGGCAAGGGATAAAGCTAGTTTAAATTCTTATTCTGACTTAAATAAGCAAGGTCCTTTCATTTATCCATTTGGAGGAGCTATTTTCCTCCAATTCTCACAACCTTCCCAGTGTTCTGGGAGCACTGAGGGAGCCATTTCTTCTCAGGGTGTTAAAGGAAAATATCACTAGTGTCAAAGATTCATTTACAAAGGTGTGCCTGAATCTCAGCAAATGAATCTTGCACGATGACATTCAAACGAGTAAGTTACCAGTTTTCACCACTGTAAGAAACCACACTAAAAAAAGAAAAAAGCTCATAGAAATGCAAAAAAAAAACAGAAATAAAGAAAAATTAAAAAGGGAAAAGGGCAGGAGTTAACAAAGGATCTGAATTCAATAAACTGTTTCAGTGGAAATTTAGGAGCCTAAACACTGAATCTGAGCCTAATAACCCTTTGCTACAATTATATTCACTTGAATGTTGAGCACTGTGTCATTAGATGAGAGCATTCAGACAGCGCACTGCAGTAATAATTCACAAAGTGTTTACATTTCAACAAAGCCTTCTCTTATGTGTTATTCTAACCATAACGGCAAATTT
Organism: Erpornis zantholeuca; assembly: GCA_013400515.1. Classification (NCBI taxonomy): domain Eukaryota; kingdom Metazoa; phylum Chordata; class Aves; order Passeriformes; family Timaliidae; genus Erpornis; species Erpornis zantholeuca. The sequence goes on from VZTN01021092.1 coordinate 138,918, forward strand.
AGACATTTTATAAACACAGCACATTTGTTTTTAATTAAGGAATTTCACAGCAGCCCACTTCGATCACTTAATATTTCGCATCTGAAAACATCACTGTTACAGCACGTTAGGAGATTATTCTCTGTATACTTCATCCTTGGTATGAGTAACATTGGACCCCAAAAAATGCCACAGTGCCAGCAGATGTTGCACAAAGAGAGTGGCAACGTTATCCCTCCCTGCAGCTCTGTAAGAAAGCTGTACCTGTGACTCAGGAGAATATGTGCAGACACTCTGCTTTCAGCTATGATCATGATCAGCTTCTGCATCTCTGAGAAATTCTGTATCTTTTAAGCAAAGCATAGCTGAAATCAATACTTGGCTGCCAAGGAAAGTGGAGGGATTTTGCTTTAGTGCTGTGGGATTCATTTTCATGACTGTCAGTCATATGATAATTTTCACAATTCCAGCACTGCAGTCTAACAAGTGCAATAATCTGTGGCCCAGACCTCTTGCCAAGCAGGAGCGAGTTAAGATGAAAGACTAGGACACAAGAAAGGAGGAAAGGAGTGTATGTTTCACCTGATTTGACCAGTATGCAATTTACACTTGAAAGGAAAACTGGGGAAAACTCGATCTGGTAGAAACAGTTGGCAGCAGGGCCTGTTTGCAGCTAAGAAGCCAAAAGAAGGATTGTATGGCAACAAGGCTTCTGGTTCCTGTATGAATTTCAAATCACAGCATTATGTTTAACCTCAAAACATCTGACAGGAAACGAAGAACAAGCATCAGTCACCAATTAGTCATTATTTCTTGGACAACCCATGGAAAAAAAAGGTGCTGGGTCAGATCAGAGTTTTGTGGCTTCTGTCAAAGCCACGGGGCTTTCCTCAGCAGCCCCTGGCTTTTCTATTCCAGCTGGACATACCCAGGATGGCACATGAAGCCCACATGAAAGGTAGGAGGTCTTACCCTGGACTGAACTTTCAAGTATCTCACATCAGCTGGGGCACAGATCCTCTCCAGCAAGAGGGCTGCTTCCAGTGCCTACCTGGCTACTAAACCAGAGGCTTGTCATCGATCTCAGCATGCCCCCTGCCATTCGCCAACATTTTCTTCCTGAGTCCTGCGTTGTTACAGCCAGGCTTGTTCACACAAGACTATGTAGTCTTTGCAGATATTCTAAAACCTGTCTGAAACAGGACACAAAAGGGAACTTCCCTGGACCGGTTGCTCCACTGGTGATAGATGAAATAAGAAACAAGACAGCCCCATGCAGTCTGTGAGCAACCCGCAGGCTGAAATTACAGAGGCAGTGTACCATCTCTGTAACAGCTTCTGTCATTCTCCCTCAATTTCTGCTTGTTTAAAGGCTTTAATGGTACTATTGGCAAAACCCCTCCATTTAAGCTTAAATTCACCCTTTAATAACACAGATGGTTTATTTGACCTTTAGCATCTAATCTGGATTTCTGTGACTTAGAGTGTGTCCTCTATGAAGTCCTAGCACTGTGTGGAGCCTCACAATGCTGACTGGTGGTCAGGAACTTTTGCTTTTCCTTCTGCAACTCAGGGGTAATTTAATCCTTTCCCCTGTGAACCTCCCCAGGTCTGAACACTGCCTCTGACACTGATGATGAGGACTGCAGGAAGCATGGAAAACAGGATACTGCAGGAGCACACTGACAGCAAATATTTGTGTCACTGTTCAAAATAAGCATGTAATGCTTATTGTATTACAGAATTTAATAAAATATAATAAGCTGTAATCAGATATTTCAGGTATAATATTAAGTAAATGCATTATAAATGCTGGAGAGTAACTAGAATTTATTAAACTGGATGATGTTGTTAAATTATATTTACTGCTAAAAGCAAAGATTTTTGTTAACCTGGCACGCAAAACTGAAAATGTGTCTTTAGAATGATTTTGTTTGCAGACAAAATCATATATTACCATCATTTTTGATCAGTTAAAATGATGAAAATACACAACAGATTTTTTCCAAAATAATAAAATTTGCTAAGAACTGAAAATATACAATTGTCTAACATGTATACCACATATGTGACTTGTTGTGGCGTTACCTGACTGCCAAAGCTCGTGAGATTTTCCATGTCCACTGTCATTCTGGCTGTGTTTGGACAGAAGTTGTTTCTATAACACTTCAAACTAAATCTGTTCCAGGAAGAGTCTGGAAGAAGCAGTATACCATACAGTTTCTTTATCACATATTTATTAACCAAAAAAAAATAAAAAAAAAAATAAAAAAATAAACCACCAAGACAATCTGTTATTAGTTGCACTGGAACACAGCAAACCTGTAGCACGGGCTGTCAACCAAGATATAAAATTGCCCAGTCTGCTCTTTCTACTCTTATATATGAAATATAGAAAGTGCTTCCTACAGAACTCCATTGGCAAAATGTTACAACCAAAGAGCTTGCAAGCTAGCTGCTCCTACTCTGGCAAAACAACATGAAATAAATAATATCCACAAAGGGTCCACATCATAAAGGCAAAAGCAGATAAGCTTCATTACTCCAGGGGGTAAACTATATTTGGTAATATACAGTAGTTGCTTGTAGAGGATAAGATCTTTTTCTCATATCTAACTGCAAAAACTGTCCCATGAACTAGGGAAGATTAATTTTTGCTCAATTTGTTTTCTTCATCCTTTAAACTTTTCTCACTCCCACAACAACATCTCTCTGTGCATGAGAGATGACATGTGTTGCAGCTACACTGGACTTAGGTATTTGTTTACTGACTGGTCTGAACATGGCAGGACTGACCACCTGAGGTTCTCTAATACAATATCACATGGTTCAAGTTTGCCTAATTGTTTGGGTTTTTTTTTCTTTGGGAACTAATTTGGGTCTTCATCTTCCATCAGCATTGCAGTGGAAAGTAACAAAACTAATCCTATTTTAAACTTATATCCCTTTTCAAACTTTGACTAAATTTAGCCTAAGGGTTCAAAAGTCAGAGAGAGAAGAGGGAAAAGGAAAGGCAGAGGGAGGAGAGCCCGACACACTGCAGCACAGCTTCCTTACAAAACTAAGCTCAGGTGTGACCAGATTCTTCTCTGCCTGGTATGTATCACTGCTATGCAGGGCTGTGCACAGTCCTCTCCCTCAGATAAGTATCACCAGGTGACTTCCAAGGGTCCTACCCACACTCCACAATTTCTTAGCAGCCAAGTGCGTGCATCTGCAGGCTGGAGTTTCACAGCAGGGCACAGCTGCTAATGACAGCCAGCAGTGAAGCCAGCCTCAGCACAAACTGAACAAGAGTTCAGCTCTTCAGTGGGACTGAAGAACAGAGAGTTTATGCTGAGCATCTTGGCAAGTTTTCTTCCTGGTTCTGTGCCCACAGGAAGGCAGGGAGGCACGCAGAGCACAACAGTGGAGGTAGAGAATGGGCACCATTGTCTTGTCAGCTGATTGTAGAGTATATGATGCACAGGCTAGGCTGTGAACTAATGAGTCTTAGCAAGAGCATCACTGAAAGAGATGCAATTTAGCTTATCAACAAATAATAAGCAAAAGTATAGTGGGAGGTCATTATGCTAGCAAACAAGACAAAAAAGTCATCAATAAAGGAAAATGCAAAGAAAAATAAGGTTTTTTATTAGCTTTCCTCACATGTTTTAGTTTTGTTTCTCAGTCTGTGCCTCCAGATACAAAAATATAATAAAAGTGGAATTAATCAGGTCAACTGTATATTTTGGCTTGTGTCTCAGAGCGCAGATTGATTATGCCTGCATGGGCAATGTTCCAGAGAAGTTTCTCAATCCCAGCAATAAAACAGGTGCTACATTTCGTAGATCTCTCCCCTCCTTACTCCCACCCACTTGATTCCTCTCCATTCTCAACTCCCCCTTTTCAAGGGGTATAGAGATCTAAGGCTCATCCTCTCCTTTACAACTGAGTGAAGTACTGGGGGAAAAGAAAGGATCAGGTGAATCTCATAATGAGGGTTCATGATGAAAGGCATTAAGAGAAAGCTCTGCTTAACCAGCTCCTGGTACAAAGGAGGTTTACAAAGCCTTAGGTGGGTCTCCAAGAGTTTTTTCTGTGATATTTTCAGCTGGATGATAGGAAGGCAATAGAGCTATACTCTGCTGTAGTCACTGAGCAGGGTAAAAGACATAGTAACTAATAAATAAGAGATATTTAGTAACTGTAACTGTTTTCCCAAGAAACAGTGGGACATGCCCCCCTACCCCCAAACAGATTTCCAGGTAGACTGTCCTTAAATATGCTAAATAGCTGCAGAGCTTCTATTTTGCTAGCAAATTAGTGAATGCAAATAAGAAGCCTTTGTCTCTCACAGCTACCATGGTGGGATATGCCATAAAGACCACAGGACTCCTCTGAGGCTTTTCTTCACTGCATTGTATATCTTGACCATATTTCCAGTCCACAGACCAATGAAGTAAACAAGAGGAGTCCTACAGATTTTGTTGAGTTTCACCTCAGAGGCAGTTGGGGTTTTTTTCAATACTCATTTAAGCGAGCTACATCGCTTCTAACTGTGAAACTTCTCTTAATTCCAAAGGGGCCTATAGAAAGGAGTATGATAGCTGTCCTGTTCAAATATGAAAAACACAGACAAATCAAGAGAAAAGATCTCTAAAATACTTGTGGAGATATATCCAAAAGGCATATTACCACAAAAACCAAACCAAACAAAACCCCCACAAACCACATACTGTCTTCCCCACCCTTTTGGCTTTTAAACTGCTCAGAGATGCACACATAAATTTTTACTGAGTGATTTCTTCACCACACATGTATGCACAGTTTCTGTGTTCTACAGATATCCAAATTATTTTTTCAGTAAAATTGACCCCTTGGGCATCGAAGTAAATGCTAACAAAGCATGAAGAATATTTATGCAGTCATCACTGCAGTGGTGATGCAAAAAATTATGAGCAGCCTGCAGAAAGAAAAAAATTATAACACTCAGGTTCACTCATATTTCACTCTCCCACAGCCAGAGGATCTGCCAGGGAATCTGTCTGGTGTTTTAAATGTGGTGTTTCAGAATGTGAGCCTTGCACTGATTCCCCATTAAACCAGAATCTCAGCTGGTGATTTCAGTATAGCTCCACATTTGATTTCTATCCTTATGATCTGAAATACATCCCAATGTGACATGACTGGCAATTGATGCAGCATTGTCTGAATATGGCTGAAGTGACAGTCAAAGTGGCAGAATCTTCTTAATTCTTAGGTATGCTGATATTTCTTTCTCATCTTTCCCCAAAACTCAAATGTTTTTCCCCTGCCTTTCACAAAATCTCGGTGTCTCATGCAGTCTGGGCAGATTTCATTCCTCTGCAAGGCTACACTCCTCAGCTCTGCCATTAGACAATGACTATTCCTTAAATATATTTGCACTCTCAAAACAATGGCTGGGGAAGGCAATGACCATTGAATGAAATGTTTGCACGGCCCTGTTCCTTGCAAGATGAGACTGAAGGTAGCAAAGAACTCAGCATCTGGGGTAGAAACAGCAAGTGCACCGTTTTGGAGCACAATCTGAAAGATTGAACCACCCTGCCAGCAGGCCTCCAATCCTTTGAGGACCATCAGCTCCACCAGAAAGGGGCTTGTTGTCTTATGTCCAGCAGCAACTGGTGTTCCTCTCAGCTTAGACAACAGGTTAACATAGAAGAACTACTATCCAAGTAAGAGAGCCACAGCAGAAGTAAAGGTTCTTCAGAAAGAGCATTTCTCGACCTGAACAATCTTTGCCTCTGGAATAACCAGTCCTTTGGAGGCGACTTGTTTAAATGCTAAAAAAAAGTAGGAAAAGGAACAAGCTTCCTAGAACAACTGTAGTAGCAAAGTAACCTCAAAAGAAACTGTATTAACTGGTGTATCTAGCTATACTTTGGCAGAAACAGACCCTGTAGTATGGCAAATGACTTTGTCTTAGAAAAGTAATTTCTTATTCTGATTTCAGAAGAGAACATACTGTTGACCAATTCCCAAGTAAGAGAGAAGTGTCCAGGCAGCAAAACCAACCAAACTACTATACAAGTGACCACAACACAGTTCCTGTTTTCCCTCTGGAGAAATTCACAGCCCTGTTAAGAAGTCTGAATGGGATTTTGTGCAAATGGGATGGTTAAAACCAGCAGGAAATAGCAAAATGAACATGGTTAGGCTTCAATTTCCATGCTGACACAAATGGTAGTCTTGGTAAAAGAAGGTGCTGCACCATTCAGCCCAAGGTTCATTAAGGTGTTCATACATACTCATTCTACTTTTGGAAAGAGCCAAAATTGGGCAGGTGAAACCTCGTGCTGCATTCACTGCTACATGAGTTAGCATATCTCATTTAGGTCATCATTACTAAAGAGAGCAAATACATTTATTTGTACGTGACACTTGTGGGATAGAGTACATGTAAGTTACCTCATCTGCTGAATTAAAGACAAAGATGAGGTACTCTTTCAATCCTCTTCTCCCATTTCAGAAAATAAAAACTTATTTCCAAAAAGAGAGAGGACAAAGAGGAGAAAGTGAGGAAATACCTAGCAAACTCTGATGAAACAATCCTTTTCACAACTAGCTGGATTCACCTCCCTTTTGTTATAGGGCAATATGTCACTTCATGTCACTCACTATCTGCTTGGATTTTGCTGCCATTTCTACCTATGCATTTTGAGTACCAGCTGCTTCTAAAATTCTGATTTAACATAGCTTAAAGGATTTATTCCATTCTAAGGAAGTAGTAAAATAGTAAACTAAAAGGATGGGAAAGACAATGATGTAAATATCCCTTATTTGAAAGGGATGTTTTGAATATTCAGGGAACGGTTGATTTTTTTTTAGCTCAGTATTTTTCAAACCGTATAAAAAACACATAATACAGTTATAGAATGGCACAGACTTTCACAGTTCTAAAACCACCAGCACAACAGCATCTTGATCCCATATGGGGCCCCTAGAAGCTTTCAGCTTAAACCAGCTAATGTCCCCTCTTATATACAATACATATACTCAAATATTTCATAAGTCTGAAGTTCTTTCTGCTTGTTCTGTCATTTAAAGCTGATCCTATGAATACATGCAATGTGACTAACAGTTAAATATACTTGTTGATATGATGCTACAAATTTAAAATTTAAAGATGTTTCAATGGATTTAAAAGACCCTGCTATTAGCAGGAATGAAAGAAAACCCACACCTGCAATAGCTTCAAGTCAGATCTGTATGTACAGTGCTAAAAATAGACATAAAAATCACGTCCCTTGTGACAGAAGACAACTCATAAAACTCTTTGCATCTATTAGCCATAATTTCTAAAAAGAATGTGTTGCAAAACTCTTCTCAGTTCTGCCTGGGACCAGCCTGTTAGTCAAACCAGAAATTTACTGGCACCAAGCAGAAGTCTTTTTTTTTTACTGCTGTTCCCATTCTATAGGTGAAATACTTGTAGTTTTTTCACAGACAATGTACATGCATAAGTTCCTTAAGCCATCAGAATCCACTGTGAATGTCCATATTCCAGGTGTCCATATCTTCAAAAGACACATAAGGAGAACCTGGGTGTTCATCTCTCCAGGATAGGATATAGAATTTGCCTGTTTAGCTATAGATTGCAGTCACAAAAAAGCAGATGGACGAGACCACTTCACAATCCAGTTATTGTCCCAGAAGTCACCCTTGATCCTGGTGCTATTGTTTGGGTTGTTTTTTTTTTTGCCTCTGTATAAATGCCAGTACTGCTTATTCACTGTAACATAGGAGACAGGTTGATGGTCTGAACACATTGTAATTCAGCCAAAATACCACTTAATCCTAACAACTTGATGGGTAAGTTGGGGTTTTTTGTTTGGTTGTTTTTTTTTTTTAGTATTTCCTTATATCATTACTGTGGGATCTTTAGTCTCCAAAGACCTGTGTTGCAATGAATTGATCTTTCACGTGGTTCCCATAAATTAAGAATTTAAATAGCTAAATTTATCCAGGTAGAAACAGAACTTTCAGAACTTTCTGAAAATCTGCATTTTGAAATTAAACTTTGCTCTTTTTATGTCCATTATTTTTAGAAAAAAATGCTACATAACTATATAATCTCAGCTAATTTTGTTATTCATCAGTGAGGTTAAAAGGGCACAGAATATCGAAAGGACAAATACAGATTGGGGTGTGGTTCCTCTCACCTACCTTTCTGTCTGCTACAATTTCTAACACAAAGCTATTTGGCTGGAAACAATGAAACTCACAACAAAGTTCAAAAAGTGGGCCCATTCACCTTAAGACAAGATGACTTAGAGGCCTTGAAAGGAAGAATAAATATATACTCTCAGTGACATTTTTTTAGGAAAACAGTTACTCTTGCATGCAAACACGTCCTGAACTGGAGACTGGCAAGCTGCATTGCCAGGTTGAGCACTAGGGGAGCTCAGGCTGTCTTGAGTGCCACAGCATGGCTGATGACCAATCCGGAAAGGAAAAGATGAATGTCATTCTGGATTAATTTCAGGAAACACTAATTTCTTATTTTAATGGTTAGATATTTTTAAAACAAGAGAAAAATCTCTGTACCTCAAAATGAAGACTTCTTAGCTCCTAAAGTAAATTTTTCTGAAAAACTGATGTGACTTATGCTTTTAACTGAGCATAAACTGTTTTTACACAGAGCCCCTGCTTGGTGTAGAGTGTCACCCAAAACCACTGATAATGGTGCAGAAAAGGATCTCTTTTGCCAAAGCTGGTGTTTCCACCAATGTAACCTCTTGTTTGCAAAGGGAACATGCAAGTCATAATCACTTGCAATTTCTATGGGTTTCTCACAAACTAGTACAAGCCTCTCTTGCTTAGCTGCACATACCTTTAAGCCACAATCCCAAAGTCCCTGATAAGTACCAGCACCTTTGGAGAGATTTGCAGATGAATGAGAAAATCTGGTACAATTTAAGTCTTCCTTTGGCTTCTGCTGTACAGAATAAAGCAGCTCCTGTGAACATGATCTACCAAATTGAAGAGAGCATCAATTTTGCTTCATTTTTAAGCCAAATCCATGAAAAAACCAACAAATATTTTTCAGATGGAAACTGTTGCAGGAAATAACTATCATATAACGCAGGAAAAGAGCAATCCCTGTTTTCTAATCCAAGTTGCAACAGTCTCTGGACATAATGGAAATAAATTTTTGCTTTTGATACAATAAATGACAGCACTTTGAACTGCCATGGAAATTATTTGGGATTTAAAGTGGGCCATTTCCATGTGCTGCATGAATCACTGATGATGAAGAAGCATCCCAGAGACCACTAGCAGGGTCCCTTCTAGCTGAGGACATCACAGCTAGAACAGAAAGCCAGGACTGCCTTCTAAACTTAATGCTTTGAACAGCTGGGAACACAGTGTCAAGTCTCCCTTTCCAGGAGTGAAGGAAGAAGGAAGAAAGGGAAAGAAAGAAATGAAGTGCCATCAGAATTTAAATAAAAGAAACTCCTAGTTCCCCTGTGTTTTGAGAAATGTATTCTTCTGCTGAAGGATTTCAGAAGACCACACAAAATGTTAAAACAGCAAGAGCATCAGGGTGTTCAGGAACTTATAGGATGAATATATTGGCCAGACTCTGCACGCACTCCAAACATCTTTTTATTATCTAGATCTAACACAAACAACTATCCAGTCTTACAAGATAAGACAATAGTGATGGGGCAGCAGAGCTTTGCCCAGTATTCTTCCTCAGGGCAAATCACACTCTCTTCAATTAGTGTTGAGGAGGACAAAGATGAATGGTGAGTTTCTTTGTATGGTTCACAGGATCAAGCCCTGCTGGAATGCAAGTATCAGCCTTTACAATGACAAACTCCAGCCAGCCTGGCCATGAGGATAATCAGAAGCTGTGTCCTTCTCTCATCTTCCTGCCAAGGATAACAGAATTCAGTTCATTATGGCCATGGCATAATGAACTTCCAACACCTTTGCATGAATGCACATAGACTATGGTTTTACACTCACTATCAAAACCACAGGAAGCAGACTTCCAAAAGGGAAGGAAAAAAGGGCATGAAAGAGGAACAAAGAAATACATAAGAGCTCTGATTTTTCCCGGTGGGACAAGATGAGCTAGGACAAGGATTGCCTTTATATAAACTCTGAAATGATACATAAACAAGTGGGAAATGGGGAGTTCAAAAAATGAAGACAGACTAAATCACTTGAATTCAGAAAGCTTCCTTTTCAACTCTCTAATTTACTTTTAAATTGTCTTACTTTTTAGTACATTAAGATCAATTGTTTGAGCTAAGAATTCTTAGTGAGCTTTAAAAGTAAGACAGAAGAAGATATACAGCATAATGCTTCCAATTTACATTAAAGTCTATGCACTATTATCTTCTTATTATCTCCTAAAGATTTTTCCAGGCATTTAATTAACATATGACAAGATACCCAAGTTAGCGAGAAAAAAGTCACTATTTAATGCACTATCTATAGCCTTTCAGAAGTTAGTTACCCATTGTTTTTTCTCCTAATGCACTACCTAGTGCACATCTATTATTCTATTTTAATATCAAGGCTCTGTCACAGAAATAAAAGGAACAGAGTTCTCCAGGTACCCACATTACATTTGCTAATTTGATTCCAGCACAGTGTCTTTCAAAGTCAATGAAACATAGGTAAAGTTCAGAAGTTTTCACCCAAGGACTCTGCTGTGACAAAGGGTGCTTGTGTTGGCCTGCCTGACAGAGCTCTGGCCAGGACCTGGGTCCCAGAGAAACCCCAGGGAGTCTAACTTTAAATGAACACAGCACTAACAAACATCTTCAGAACATCTCTAGAAAGGTGGTGGAACAATTACCAGGGTCCCAGGAGGTGGGCAATGCCCATGGCATCTGTCAGGGCAGGGTGTGCCCACCAGGGCCTGTCCCACCACCCCAGCCAGGTGCAGGCAGCCAGGGCTGGAGGGCTGAGGCTGGGCAGGGCTGTGGGGAGCTGGAGATGGACCCTGCTGCAGCATTGCTGGGGCAGGGACCCATGGCTCTGGAGGGCTGGGCAGGAGCAGCCAGGCCTGGTGGTGCCCACTGACATTAAACACCCCACGCTCCATTTTCAGGGATCTGCATCTTTTGCACACATTCCCTGGACACAGACCATTAGCCTTTCTCACTTTCAGCCTATTCCAATTCAAACAAAAAAATTACCCTTGAACAAGTGGCAGGATACATTAGGATGCTTCACACTTATATTTTATGCATGCCTTTTCTACCAAACTCATGAAGCTCTCTGAGCTGCTGATCTGAGGAAGATCTGTGGGTTCTGCTCTACTAATGTGGCAGAAAAAGCCTGCAGCAAGTACAAAAAAGCAAGACGTGCTTTAGGATGAAAAGACACTGTTTAAAGCAAATTCTCCCATCAAACAAGAGTCTCTATTTCTTAATAGCCCCATATCTAGTGCCTTCCACTGCATAAAATCCCTCACTCTTTTTTTTTTTTTCCTCCTTGGAGAAAGGTAGTAGACTACCTAGTAGCATATTCCTGCTGCTCATCTCAGGAGTCATAGAATCTTGGTGGTGGGAAAGTGCCTTTGGAGATAATCCAGTCCAACCCCCACTGCTCAAACAGGGTCAGCTACAGCAAGTTGCTCAAGGCTGTGTCTAGTTGAGGTTTTTTTTGTTGAGGATGGAGACTTCACAGTCTCTCTGGGTGACTTAGACCATCACCCTTAAATTTAAAAAATATTTTTCTTAAAGAGTTTAAAGAGTTCCTGTCTTTCAGTGTGTTCCTGTCTTTCAGCTCGTTGCATCTTATACTGTTGGTGGGCACCACTGAGAAGAATCTGGCTCTATCTTCTTTACTCCACTCCATCAGGAATGTATAGACATTAATCAGATAGCTGATTAATCGGTAGACTGAACAGCCCAAGTGCTCTCGGCCTCTTCTTGGAAGTCAAATGCCCCAAGCAAGTCCCTAAACACCTGTATGAGCCTTTGCTGGACCCACCCCCAGCATGTCCACACCTTTTGCCTCTGAGGAAAGCTCAGAACTGTGCTTGGTGCTCCAGATGCATCTCACCAGTGCTGAGTAGAGCAGCAGGATCACCTTCCCCTGTCTACTGATACTGCTTTCCCTGATGCAGCCCAGGAGATTGTTGACTGGCTTTGCCACAAGTGTGCCTTGCTGACTCATGTCTATCTTGCTGGTCACCACAAAGCACAGGTCTGTTTCTGCAAAAGCCATGTTCTGACCAGTCAGCTCCCAGCATGTGCTGATGCATGGGAGCTCTTCCAGGCTCAAGGCCTTTCCCTCTGACTTGGTAAAGCTTCATGAGCTTCAGCCCATTTCTCCAGGCTATCTGACTTGAAGCACAACCATCAGATGCACCAACCACTCCTCCTGGTTTGGTGTTATTTGCAAACTTCTTGAGGATACACTGTCCCATCATTTAGGTCATTAAGGAAGATGTTAAATATTATTTGTCTCAGTGTCAATCCCAGTAACTGAACTCCAGCTGAACTTCATCCCAATGGTCACAGCCCATCAGCTGAGGAAATCAGCCAGTTTTCAGTCCACCTCACTGTCCACTTATCTAGCTTGTACTTCATCATCTTGTCAATGAGGATATTAGAAGAGACAGTTTCAACTGCCTTGTTAAAATCGAGATAAGCATCATCTGCTCCTCTAACCACATCTGCTAAGCCAGCCATCTCATCATAGAAACTCACCCAGCTGGTCAAACGTGATTTGCCTTTCATAAATCCATGCTAACTACTCCCAATCACCCTCTCATCCTTAATATGCTTTGAAATGGTTCCCAGGGGAATTTGCTCCTGAAATTCTTTTACTCTTTGCTTAAAGAGCTGGCACACTGTCTCACTACCTTGGGTCTTCTGCAGGACTATTAACATTTACAGCATCACCAAGTCTTTGCTAGAACTAATATCAGTTCTGTTCTCTATCCTTCTCACATAGAAGAATGGAAAGACCAAACCTTTTCCAGCCATGTCATCCAAATTTCCATTGAGCTCAGAAGCAAAAAGTACCTGTAACAATCCTCACTAGAGAATAACTACATTTTCAGTTGTCATTTCTTGGTGGAGAAGGGAAAATCTGAATGCCTTCTACCTTGCAAAAAAAAACCTGAAACCCCTCACATCTTCTCACTTTTTGAAAAGGCAAGAAGGAAAGAGCAATAAGAAAAACCTAGATTTCCAAGAAGTTTAAGGGGAAAAATCTTATNTATATATAAAGTCATTCAGTGTGAGCCCTTAATAATTCACCTATTTATTAGCCTCAAAATGCTTTAGTGGACTGGGGAATCCTGACTGATTTATAAGATGCCCCAGGAGTTATGAAGAGCTCCTCTGATCTCTGCAGTATGCAAGAGACCTCTGGAAGTCCTGTCCAGGCTGGTCCCAGCTGTCAGGCTGAAGGCTGGACTCTCAGAAGGTGCAAAGAGGGAGCAGGTGAGCAAAGGTAGAAAAGAAAGAGCCACTCCAGTTTTTCTCCAAGGCTTTTACTCTGTTTCAGATGATAAGTGACACAAACAACTGTGAAATGTCTTTATAAAGGAATATAGACACTGCCTTTACAGCTGATCTGAAGGTCCATCATCAGACTATGCTGATTTATTGAAACCAAGGCCCTCCACAAGAAAGACCCAAACCCATTCATCAGGAACATGCCTCAGATTTCATGTGAGCTTTATTTTTAAGAGCAATATGAAAAGGTTTCTCTTCTCCATCTTGCTTAAGTGTACCCATCTAACTCTCAAGGTTAACAATCCTACAAGACAAAGATCCAGATGAGTGTCTAACATATCTGTTGGATCTTACACAAACAATGCAAGTTTGTGAGCCAGTAAGACACCAGCTAATCTTAAGCATGTCATTACATTCTTACTCTGTGTGTCACAAAAACTGGCTCTAGGTTTTCCTCATCACTGCAGATCAAGCCAGTATAAGAACCCAGCTTTCCTGATAAGCAGCCTGTGCATGGATCTTCCTTCCCTGTAGCACTGTGAACAATTTTTTCAAGTATCTGACACCTGACAGCTCTTAAAGAAATTTTCAATGTAATAGCTAAACAGCAAGGAGGAAAGGTGTTTGAAATTTTTTTTCTTCCTTAAAGAAGAATTCCCAGTTTTAAAAAACTCCAAACCTCAGATTTCCTTAGTGCCTTCAGTGGAACTACCTAAACCCTTTCCTCATTCTTGCTGTGATACATAGGCCTTCCTTTTGATATCTGTGAGAAAGAGGTGCACACCACACTGCTCAAACTAGCAAGAAGGGAAGATCCCCTGTTTTCTCCTCTCAAGACCTCTACAGGTTCCTTCATTCTGTATATTTAAACACTCCCCATTTATGCTACTCTATCATTTGTTTGTGTATGTGTGCCTTTCTCCGTGTACCACAGGATGGCAGCAAATGTTAGAATATAAAGAAAACAGCTAGGCCAGAGACAAAACAAGAGTATTACAGTAGATTTATGTATATTAATGTTACTTGAAAAAAAAGACTAGCTCCTGAATCCAGGTTCCCAAATGCACGTGCAAAAACACATTCTCAGGCACACAAAGACAGTAATGCGTGAATCTACACCATAGCAGGTCAAAGGCATTTACAAAATTATTTTTTAAGGGAAACAAATTATATGGGATGCNCATCTTCTCACTTTTTGAAAAGGCAAGAAGGAAAGAGCAATAAGAAAAACCTAGATTGCCAAGTAGTTTAAAGGGAAAAATCTTATCAGAAAATACCAATGTCATGTAAAATAATCTTGGGAGGTAGAGCCAAGCAGTTTTATGCTCAAACCTAGCCCCATTTCCTCACAATCTTAGGTCCAGTTCAAAAAGATTTCTCTTTTCTGTACACAACTGAGTATATGTGCCCTAGGAAAGGCCACAAACTGCCACCTTAAACACCTAAATTAAGAACAGTAGTATTTGTGCATTTTGGATTTTTTGTCAACCTCCAGAAATCTTTAATCTCACTTATTTATATATATATATATACATGAAGTCATTCAGTGTGAGCCCTTAATAATTCACCTATTTATTAGCCTCAAAATGCTTTAGTGGACTGGGGAATCCTGACTGATTTATAAGATGACCCAGGAGTTATGAAGAGCTCCTCTGATCTCTGCAGTATGCAAGAGACCTCTGGAAGTCCTGTCCAGGCTGGTCCCAGCTGTCAGGCTGAAGGCTGGACTCTCAGAAGGTGCAAAGAGGGAGCAGGTGAGCAAAGGTAGAAAAGAAAGAGCCACTCCAGTTTTTCTCCAAGGCTTTTACTCTGTTTCAGATGATAAGTGACACAAACAACTGTGAAATGTCTTTATAAAGGAATATAGACACTGCCTTTACAGCTGATCTGAAGGTCCATCATCAGACTATGCTGATTTATTGAAACCAAGGCCCTCCACAAGAAAGACCCAAACCCATTCATCAGGAACATGCCTCAGATTTCATGTGAACTTTATTTTTAAGAGCAATATGAAAAGGTTTCTCTTCTCCATCTTGCTTAAGTGTACCCATCTAACTCTCAAGGTTAACAATCCTACAAGACAAAGATCCAGATGAGTGTCTAACATATCTGTTGGATCTTACACAAACAATGCAAGTTTGTGAGCCAGTAAGACACCAGCTAATCTAAAGCATGTCATTACATTCTTACTCTGTGTGTCACAAAAACTGGCTCTAGGTTTTCCTCATCACTGCAGATCAAGCCAGTATAAGAACCCAGCTTTCCTGATAAGCAGCCTGTGCATGGATCTTCCTTCCCTGTAGCACTGTGAACAATTTTTTCAAGTATCTGACACCTGACAGCTCTTAAAGAAATTTTCAATGTAATAGCTAAACAGCAAGGAGGAAAGGTGTTTGAAATTTTTTTTCTTCCTTAAAGAAGAATTCCCAGTTTTAAAAAACTCCACACCTCAGATTTCCTTAGTGCCTTCAGTGGAACTACCTAAACCCTTTCCTCATTCTTGCTGTGATACATAGGCCTTCCTTTTGATATCTGTGAGAAAGAGGTGCACACCACACTGCTCAAACTAGCAAGAAGGGAAGATCCCCTGTTTTCTCCTCTCAAGACCTCTACAGGTTCCTTCATTCTGTATATTTAAACACTCCCCATTTATGCTACTCTGTCATTTGTTTGTGTATGTGTGCCTTTCTCCGTGTACCACAGGATGGCAGCAAATGTTTGAATATAAAGAAAACAGCTAGGCCAGAGACAAAACAAGAGTATTACAGTAGATTTATGTATATTAATGTTACTTGAAAAAAAAGACTAGCTCCTGAATCCAGGTTCCCAAATGCACGTGCAAAAACACATTCTCAGGCACACAAAGACAGTAATGCGTGAATCTACACCATAGCAGGTCAAAGGCATTTACAAAATTATTTTTTAAGGGAAACAAATTATATGGGATGCCATTACAAAAATTAAATCTGCAATTGACAGGATGTTTTGTTTGATCCAAGTAAATAATAATCAGCAAAATTGAGATGGAGTACAAATTTGCGTGGAATGACAGTAAGTTGCAATTGAGTAGGATTATATTGCTTAAATGTGTTAATGTTGAAAAGGCATCCATAAAAACTAAGCCAGAGGAAACAAATTCAAGAGATGAGTACTCTTCATGCTTCAGGTACATTAAAAATGCATGCAAAATGTTTTACATAGACAGGTTCATTTGATTGAGGGAGCTTGCCACAGGCAAATTTTTTTAAAAGTTAAGTAAAATATGTATATATTGTCTCGAATTTTTTTATAAAGCCTTCTCAGTAATGAGAAACTCAAAAAAGAAGACAAGGAAAAGAGGACAATGTATATGGAAAAAGCACCAAATAATCTAATAGTGACATTTTCAACTTTTCATGTGAGCTGTAGACTTCAAAATCTGAGATTTGAAAGTCTGTATTTATCATTATTATAAAATTAAAGACGAAGAAACAATAAAGAAAACCTCAAAAGCCAATAAAAACATTTTTTATAATGGGCCACAGGACAAGGTTTTAAGATTTAAATTATTTTAATATTAAATATTTTTATTAAATAAATATAATTTATAATATTAAATATTTTAATATTTAATTTTTGTAGAACCATCTTTAATGGAAAATTATGACTTAGTTTGAGAGGAACTTGTTCATACAGTTTCTAGTGATGAACAGCTTGATAAAGGGATGCTACCACTGTGCATCACAGTTACTCTCTCTAACCCTTCAAGAAGAGTAAAAAGTGTTATTTAGTAGTAAATTTAGATTAAATATTTTTTTTTTACTTCATGCCACATCTGCTTCTACTTATAAATTTTTCTGCTTTCTTCTCACCTTACCATTTTGCTTCTCCATCTGATGGCAAACTAATCAAGAGACATGCTATGATACATAAATCATCAATATTTTGACGTTATAGGCTATGTGAATTGTTTGCACTGCACCTCTTCCCAAAAAGATCAATGAACCTCATTTGAGGAGGCCATAAACAGGCATGGCTCACTCTGATTTCAGGACTCCAGCTAATCAAACTTGTGATCTTTGCACTGTGGCAGCTATACTTGTCACTCCCTCCTGGCTGTCTCCTTAGAAAAGCATGATAAATTGTGTGGTCACTGGACATAAAATCAGAGGGAGGGTGGGGTATGTGTGTGGCAAAATTGTTCCTAGGGGATTAGGAAGGAGTGTGAAAAGAAGAACTGGGGAAAAGGCTTATGCCTTTGTCTCAGGCACAGAGCAATTTGTTTGGCAGACACTTTGACTGGCCAAAGAAAATTTATACTCATGTGTTTTAAAACTTGAAAGAAATTTACAAAATAATCATATTGGATGCATGGGAAAAGGGTGACTTCTGGAGGTTACCTGCAGCTGCACTTTGCTACTACATCTGCTTGTGTTATAGCAATGGCCTTTTCCCTCAAAAACTCTGGGATAACCATCATACTCGATGGCTCTTTTTTAATCTGCTCTCTGCTCCTGGCTATACCATGAGGCAATTATGAGTGCACAGCTACTAGCCCAGTCTCTACAGCCTTTCCTCCCTTCAGGCCACTCTCATTCCACAAATATGAATTAGGTTCTGAAAAAATAAACATTTCCTATAGTCTTCTGCAACCTTCTTGCTGTAAAAATAGATTGCAACCATGCTTATGTCACATTGTTGCTCAGCAACCTTTTCTCCCCCTCTTAATCTCCCTGTTCTCTAATACCTTATTGGTCTTCACCACGATCAGTCTGCAAACTACGACTCACTAGTCAGAAACAGCACTGCCTGATAAGCTTGCAGGACACTCTGCCCTTCAGTGATTACACAGGCTTAGGGAGATATACCTTATAGAGTAACCAGAGACAGGATGTTGACCTAGGGGAAAAAACAGCTAATGGAAAACATGAGGGACAGGGAGAGAAGTCAAAGTGGGGAGAAAAATAAAAAAAAAGGCCTCTCTCTTGAGGAAGCTTACAAAACTAAAATAAAATTTAGATTTCTAATCTCTTCCCCTTCTGTCAAGGTCAGCAAAGAGGAATCAATGACCTTATAATAGTCTCTCAGGCTCCCCAATGAGCTCTGGAGAAGGATCTTTCTTTGAAAGAATAAAGATTGTCAGGCAGAACAGGAAGGACTCACATCTGAACATTAGAAAAGCTTATTGTTTGAGAGGAAATGACTGGAAAATGAAACTTGCAAGCACAGATTTTGCACACACAGTCATTTATGTGAATGGACTCAGCAGATGAACATCCAACAGTGACACCAGTGGGTAAACCTAGATCCATAGAGCCATTTGCAGAGGAACTTAGATGCTTAAACTTAGGCATCTGTGAGCATTTTAGAAGTCATTAGTCTGGCTTTCAGCTGCTGCCCTAGAAGAGGTTGGGTGTCCCATAAACCCCATATCTTAGGTGCCATCTCTTTGACAGTGTCTGGGGTACCACGGGGAATCTAATATCACCTTACATGCATGCCTGTGCTTTGGTCCCTGAATCACTCCTCAAATATCTGACTGCTACTCAAATATTTTAAACTTTATTTGGCGTAATGAACGATGGAGAAAAAAATATCCCTCCTAGAATCTGTGTTAAACATATGCAGACATCTGCATTTATATCCCTGCCAAAGGGTAATACACCTTGCATCTGTACTGTTCTTACTTTTGTTGCATCATGACTCCACCTTCCCAGGTAGTTCTGATCAGTGCCTGACAAAGAAAGCTTAGCTGTCACCAGTAGACCAGGACATCTCCAGAGATAGTTAGAAACCTAACATCTGTTTCAAATCATCTCTGAGCATTAGGCTATGGAAATACAACCAGATCCTGGAGCGAGATTTTCTACCTTCATTGAAAATGTTTAATCCATCTCAGTGGGCATTGTGACTAATCTGTCATTTCATCTCTACAACCTCACAACATCTCAGCTGACTTGAGCTCACAGCCAAGAGATTACCTGACCGTGGTTAGGTTAGTCAGCACCTTCCAAATCAGCAGCTGACAGGAGTGTTGCCAATATCAACCTTATGAGCAGAGTTAACACTGAGGTAAGTACTGAAATACCTTTACCTTTCCGGATAAAGGATTCCTCAAACTTCAAGAGAGGAGTCACCTGTTTAAGGTTTAGCTGTGGTTAGCTTCAGCACAGTGAAACACTGCAACAGTCCACATAAGCTTCTCAGTGTAGAGGAATCCCCACCTACTTTCGTTCATGCGTTACTGACTCCTAGTTGAACCATAATGAAGTGGCACTACATGTAAACTGTAATAGTTACACTGAGCACAGAAAATTTCAGCGAGTAGACAATCATGAGCTATTCTGGATTGCTTTCTTCCAGACAACATCAGAAGTTTAATTTCAGTATTTTACAGTGAAATAAAAACATATCACAGTAAAATGATAGATTTTTTTCAACAGCATTAGCAAGGAGTAATAATATTAGCAGTGATGAACATTTTTCTCATACAATTAAGGAGCTAAAGATGACAGATACAATCAACTACTCTAACCTCTTCAGCTATTCAATGCACTAAGAGAAAAGCAAATTTAGATTTGCTTT
The DNA here is from genome assembly GCA_013400515.1 of Erpornis zantholeuca. Taxonomy (NCBI): domain Eukaryota; kingdom Metazoa; phylum Chordata; class Aves; order Passeriformes; family Timaliidae; genus Erpornis; species Erpornis zantholeuca. The sequence goes on from VZTN01021092.1 coordinate 158,921, forward strand.
CAGTGAGCAGTAAGGATATTATAGAAAATCTAAATATAGAATATGACCTTGGACAGAAGGATCACAAGAGGTCTCTGTTTAAAATTAACTGGAAATATAAACTCCACAACAGATTTCTACCATTAAAACAGCTCAGTTAAACTCCATTAGTAAAATCAGATGGGTCGAGAATGTCAGGGACTTGAAAGTGAAGTCTGGAACTTCCCCGAGTCATAGGTACTTAGGGCATAAATTCCAAAATTGTATTTTCAGTAATTAGGAGGACTTGTGTTTAGTGGCATCAGATCTAGTGGATGGATAACTACCTGGAGGTGGATACTAAGAGTAACCAGAAAACCTACCAAGTAATGGAAAATAGGGTGAAATGGTAAAGAATGAGATCTTCCTAATACTAGAGATCAAGAAGGCAAAGGATAAATGATAATAATAAAAATATCAAACCAAGATATACTTTGCTATATAAACAAGGAATTAAGACAGAATAAGAAGGGGCTCTTTGCAGTTGGCACAGTGCAAAAACTAACACAAATATGGTCACAAGTGAATACTTTGTCTGCATTACCAGTAACATATGGAAACAAACTTTGCAAGCAAGTCAAAAGCTTAATGTACACACAGAGGCAGGGCACAGGTAACCAGGCCAGGTTTAAAAAAATGGAAAAAATATTGAAGAAATGCTGAAGGCAGCATGCAGCATGTCTCCATTCATACTACTGTAAAATGAAGGTTTCAGTTCCCACTTATTTATATGATTACAAAACAAAGCTACAGATTACAGTCAGAGACTTTCAGATGATTCAAACTATGTAAAAGAATCGGGGGAAAAAAAATTCCAGAAGCTGACTGATGATTTTAGCCAACTGAAGTGCTGTACACTTCATTAAAATTACCTTCACAGGATCTGGAACTATTTTGGGAGGCAGCGGAGTTTTAAGTGTCTAAAGCATCTTGCTTTTTTTTTCTTCTAAAGGTTTATTTCCATGAAGTATCTTGAGTTAAATATATGCCTTTCCCCTGACTGTTTCAGATTAAATAATAAAGTGCATTTATTAAGGAGGAAAAAAACCCCTTGGGGTGGGCGGGGGGTGATATCTGAAGAGGCCTTTTTCCAACTGTCAACATTTTGAAGCTGAGTAATAACGCAGCCTTGGGGTTGCCATGGGAACATGTTTCATTTCCTAGGTGACAGCAATTGTATGTCGTCACCAGTGAACTGCACTGACTCTGGAAATATGTCAAGTTTCCTTCAGACGCTGGCATCCCAAGAGTTCCTGCGCCTGCTGCAGGCTGGCCCCTCTAACCTGGCACCTGACATGGCTCCCACAGGACCAAACCGCTCATCCTCTCCTGGGAAGAACAGCCTGGTGTGGCCAGGGCAGGAGTAAGGTCCAAGTTATTCTGATTTGAAGACCCTAGCAAATAGCAAACTCACCTATCCCCTTGGAATTCCCCCCCATTGCCTTATGAGCCTTTTACAGGCACCGCTTCATTCTCACTTGAGTGCAGCTCCAGTCTCCAATCCTTTGGCCCTGGATAAGCCCCTTCAGCAAGGCTTCCAGTATTAAAAATCACCCAAATCCTTGTGTCATGTTAGCAACGGACACAATATTTAAATCAACTCTTTTGGAATCACCTGTACTAATAACCAACCTTTAAAAAATACCCTTAGAGCTCAAAGACCTTCTAGACTAAGATTATTTTTTAACCTGGAACTTCAGGTTATGTGACTGAAGACCCTTCTTTGCAACACATATGCTCCCCAACACAAGGCCACCAGCTGCACAATATGACCAGCAGGATTCACTTCTCTGTGAGCACTAGGGAGGGCAAATATAGTAGAATAACTTCTTCCTAACAGCTCCTCAGTGCTCATGCACTAGTCCAAAATAAGCAACTCTGATTCTGTAATAATTATTCTGCTCTGGAAGTAGGGTGATTATTTTATTCCGGGATAATTACTCCATTTCCAAAGTGAAATAATAGTTATAGAATAAAATCATTTTTATTTTGGAATATTTCATCCACATGTGGGAGTTATTCTAGAACAGCTAAATTATACCCTCATAGTTAGAAGGGAACAGTCCTGCCAATCAATTTTCCTCATATGGGCGAATCCTTAAATCATCGTACATTTGAAAGGAGCAGTGCAGAAGTTGTCATTGCACAACTGGAGACCCCTACTGTTTAATTTCAAGAAGAACCTGCATTCACCTACAGTAACTCTGGCTAATAGCTCCTCTAAATCATTTACAGAGGAGTCAATAAAGTAAATTACAAGTACATCAAGTGATTTTCAGAGCATGCTACAAATATTATTACTGGTAGATGAACCTCATCACAGGATTTGAAAATAGTGTCCATGTCATTGAATGCCTTCTCTCCACTCACATGGTCAGAAATTGCTGCCCTGGTCTACACTCTGCCTGCTGAGGTAAAGGTGGCAGAGGGATGTGCCAGCAGCTGTAGCAGCACTTGATTTCTGAAGGAACAGGAGGCATATCCCAGACTGTGCAGCTATTGTGCTACTTGTTCTAGGTAACTTAGATAGAAATTTAAATTTAAAACTGTTTACTTGAAAATACATTCAAAAATAGTTTTGACTTTGACGGCTGCTTCCTAACATATACAGCTGTCACTAAATTAAGAAAGGAGTTCAATGCTAGCACCATTTTTACAGTGCACATTTTTATAATTGGGCACCAAGCTAGGCAAAGAAGTCAGGAGGCTCAAAAGTTTAGGTTCCCACAGCAACAGTAATTCAGCAACGTTCAAGATATAAAGTGAGCATAAATTAACAGTTATTGGAAATGCTGCATATGTGCAGTGTGGCCATGTTAACATTGCTATGGGAACCTTAACTTTTGAATAGATAAGCATACTACCAAAATAAAAATCATACAAAAGAAATCATTGCAGATTCTGCTGGAAAATACTGCAGCCAATTCCTCATCTGAAATCTGTTGATGCAGAACATAAAGACCCTAAGCACTCAAAAATCCAAATAAGTGAGAAAATACTCTCTAAGAACAGGAGCACCATAGAAATAACTATCACTGACACCAATGCTACAACTTTACTTTAAATTTGAATTTACAGTCAAGCACTATGCAAAATCATATCTAAATTACAACAGATGAAAAAATAGAAGTTCACAGCTATCGCCCTTCCCTCTTTTCCTCACAATTTTTTCATACCTTAAATATTTTGGAAGAACAGAGTAGAAATTTGCTACTGGCTTTAGTCTTTTCCAGCACATTTCAATTTAGGAAAAAATAAAATTCTGGTATACATTTATTTAGTAGCTGCAAGTCTGGATTGACTCTCTCACATGATTCTAACTAAACCCAAAGTATTCATTTCAAAACAGCTTGACTTGAGCAGGTCTTTGGTGATGGAAGTTTTTGTATTTTTTAAAGAACCTAGTGACAGTAGGCTGCAACTGTGGCCTTACTCTCTAAGAGATTGGATGGTGCTTCAGGGTAAAAAAAAAGAGTTCTGCTACTCCATCCAATTCTCTATGATGCATGATCTAGGGCAAGCCAGGCTCACTTCCCTAAGGTTCAGTTCCTTGAGCTGTGAAGCAGGGATAAGGACACTCGTGTTCCTTTTGATGCACAGGTCCAGTGCATTAACTAAGTGGCTTTTCTCGCCCATTTAATAAAACAAAATCTCCAAGGCAGTCTTTTTACAGTATTTGAACAGAATTCCAGCAGCATCTAAAATAATGGCTCTGCCAACTTTTCATCTCTGCAAAGAAAAACTAAAAGCTCCTTTCTGCCGCTCCAGCTTTTTGTTTCTTTGTGGCATATGTGGTTAGTCCCATCCAAAATCCTGTCGAACAAGTTTCTACCCCAGAGTGACTGCAAGATCACCAAATATTTTGTACCAACAAACAGGGCAAGTTCCAGAGTCCTGGAACTGCAGATAAAGATAAACAAAGTGTTTAAAGATAAATAGTGTTCTCCAATCCAAGTCAATGTAAAAGGCTTTCTTGCTGATATCCTGGCAAGCATGCCTGGAATAGTACTAACATCAGCAGGATTTCCTTGCTCATAGCAAAAGCAGGATATTGGCTTTGAAACAAGCCACACGGTTCAAAGAGACCCTTATCTAAATTATTCGAAGTGACTCTGATTTCTTGGCATTTATAGCATAGACTTAATGAAGATTACATGGGCCTATCACTTGAACATGTTTTCTGTGTATCATTAATATTTTACTCAGACCATGAACTTGAGCTTCCCTAGAGTGATTTAGAAAAAAAGAAAACAAACTAACAGTGGTTAGAATAATGCTTTTACAAAAACACATTTAAAATGCACATTTAAAATAGGTAGTGACATCCCTCACTAGTAAATGGGAGATGGACAGAAAATTTTTGCCCAGTGTACTCATGACTCATGAATTTCTCACAGCAAACAGACACTGTATTATTTGGTCAAAATTAAAGAGTTTATACTCCTTTATATACACTTATTCCTTATGTTCCTCCTCCACCAGGCAGGGTACTGTATTTTGTAGACTGGAAGAAACAAAACTTCTGTGAATTGAGCCTAAGAAACACAAAGTTTAGGTGGAAGAATTATATTTTCAAACGGTATTTAAGATGATGCATGAAGACAGAAAGCATGGTTTACTTGAAGACCCTGTCTTTTCAGGATGTTTGCAGCTATCCTCCAACAAAATGCCAAGTGCCTTAATAACCAGCTGCCTTCTGTGTTTCGCCACCTCTCAAATATGGTAACCTGCACATATTTCAACCTCCATACCACTATGTCCAGTGCCCTGAAACCACTCCTTTGCTGTAGCCAGGACCCTCACCTACTCTGCTTGCTTTAGATCAAGCCCAGCCTCACAGCACAAAGGACAGCTTTGTCTGGATCAGCTCCATTGGTGTCTAAAACTCTGATTCCTTCCTGAGACAGCTCCATTCTTAACTGCTCCTGCTACGTGGCTTCTCCAATGTACTCTGAAGCTCTATTTATTTTCCTTCGAAAATTATAGGGGTGATGTAGTCCCATGTTTGTTCAATCAGTCCATGAAGTAAGAGAAAAGTTATCATCTTTTCTAGTGAAACTGATAAGTTATCTTTAAATTGTTTAACATATGTTCTGTTCATCAATAGATATTAACTGAACCTTGTCGGGCATGTAGTAAATTTTTAAAAAAATATTCCCACACCTCATTAACTTAACTTTGGTGTACTGAGAACATTCCTAACCCTACTGTCTCCCATTTATGACTGGCAGCAGTTATTTAGCTTGGTTTTCTGGGACAGCAGCAGGAGTCACCAAAAAAAGATGATCCTTCCATGTACTTTGTGTTCATATGGCCATAGCCATCAGCTTGTCACTGTTTTATCACTACAATTCTATCTACAGAAGCCATCTCTGCTGTTCAGCATATTTTTAGCCATTACCTGCTCTCCTCATCCCCCCACTTCACTCTTAGATGCATCCTCCAATTTCAGGATGTACAGAGCACTCGTCTCTGCAGTCTGACATACCATGAAAAGTGTAGTGTGCTGAAACCATTGTACTAGTCTACAAATTCCCTATTCACTTCAACAACCTGTGCTGGTATGACTTAATAATAATAATAATAATAGTAATAATAATAATAAATCAAGATGATCTCTTCCAGATTCCAGCATCAACCTCAGTCATATCCACAACACTGTGAGTTTTGGTAAAAATTATTCCTTATTAGCTCTTGTTACCTCTCACAACCACCATATAGCATTCAAATATTTAAATTAGACAAACAACACCACTTTTCCTCTTACCCTTAATTTCCTCTTCCCTTTTGACCCTGTCCCTTGCCAAATGCAAGCTAAAAATAGCTCATGACCGATTCAAGCTCTTCTCCCTCTCAATGGCATGACATGGTAAAGGCTAGAGCACTGATAGTGAGGGAGTCAGGTTATAAAAGCAAACACAGTGCCTCCTGGCTAGATGCAGATGAGTTTCATTTATAACCTGATGCCTTGTCAAAAGATCCATATCCTGTATGCAAATCATTATGCTAATTTGTTTTATTGAATATCCAAATTCATCACGCTCTCAAATGTTAGCAAAAAAAGTTGTTTCTGAAATGTCAAGGAGATTAAGCTCTGCCTAGACGTTTCTGTTTGGATAGTGATACATATCTTAATGTACACAAGTTCTAATGAACTGTGTGTATGAGGAAACTGGAAACATCTGCATGTCCTTTTACAGCTGACTCAATGCAGGTTTGCTTCTCTTCGGGTCTCATTTCCTACTGCTTCTTAGAGATCCAGCCATAAGAGCACACTGTTGTTCTAAAACCCTTCAGAGAAAATAGCAAGGATTGCACAAAGTCCAGGTAGAGTTTCCATTCTGTGCATCATTTTACTGTATGTCCCTTTTATCAGTGAGCTGTTGCATCTCCTTTTTCTTTACTACTGTTTTCAGTTCTCATAACTGAAGAAGAGTAATTAAATGAGGAGGACATGCACTAAATCACATGACTCAAAAGATACCTTGTTGCTGATCAAAGACTAGTCCTAAAATCTGCTACAAACCAAGTTGTAGTAGTTTGTCAGCAGCATACCATTATATTTATTAAAATCAAATTCTACTTTAAAATGAACTATGCTGACTACCATATCTCAGACAGTTATGACTGTAGACCTGTATCTGTTACACATCTTCTTGATGAGGAAAGGACCCGAAAAAACCTCCAAACATGTTGTTGCTCTTTACATACTAAGTCTTACACCATTTCTACTGCTGCTGAAGCCCTCAAGATGGTGCATTTTTCTTTGTGTGATAGCCCAACCCTCTTCTGGTGTTTACAGCACCTCTCAAATTTGTGCCATCATTCATCGTTGGTCATTACTCTCAGCTTTTGCACCAGAGGTCAACATGAAAACATTACTTGCCGGAGGCCCAAGACCTCATGGAATTCCACTGAGGTCCTCACTCAGCAAACCTGGGGCTTCCCTCTTTGTGTCTGCCTGTCACCTTCCCAAATTTAGATCCTTTCCTATCATATATTACCTGCTTTCTCATCATTCCTTCTGTTCAACCAAACAGTCTCTGCATGGCACTGTACTAAAACTTCAACTTTACTGTCTTTGGAGACAGCGGCAATATTTTCCTCTCCATTTAGTGTGTACAAACATCCATCTAGCTACCGAAGAGAACACCTATCAATTGGGTAAGCACAAAAAATCCCCAGACAAGACACCCTGACAAGTGCCACTCACTAGTGGCAGCTGTCACTTTCCTTCCACTCTCACCAAACCCATCCTTCCTGTCCTATATGAAAAGCTGCATGTTGCAGCAGCCCTCACTAAATGGGAGGTGCAGTGTGTGATCATTTTGCACCTCTCCTTCCCCAAAAACCCAGAACCCAAACCCTCAAAGCATCAGAGAGTTGTCCCTGCTGAGGGTGAAAAGACACAACCTCCAGGAAAGGTCCTGTTAACAGGAGAATGTCAGATACCAACAAAGCAAAAAAAATCTAACCTTAAAAGAGCTGATCCTGCCCAAGCTGTCAGTAAACAGTGGGTTTGGGCACAAGGCAGGATCAAGTAAGTCCCCCAACTGCAATGTGAAAGCAGTGAGAGAGTTGGTTTCTAATCCTATTCATTTTAACATTTAATCCAAAAAAAATTTAAGGATTAGAATCTATGACATTGACCCAGCCATGAACTACAACACAAGTACATTGCCCATCACAGTTATATTTTCAGTCCCAGTGTAATTTTCTGAATCCTTGTATTTTATTAAATGTTTGGGAGATTTTTCCAAGAGAAAAGAGAATTTGCCACATCCATCCCGTATAAGTGATTGCTCTTACTAAGAATAAGCAGTACTATCTTGTACAACTTTCCACAAAATAGACAAAGACCTCAGAACATCAGGGATTTTTTACAAATTAAAAATTAGAAACTACTGGTTAAACACACAAAATACAAAGACAAACCTACCCACCTTACAGATATTTCCATACATTTGTTTAATACTTGGAAGAGGGATGCCTTCACACTCCGATTGTGCTGAAGTAACAGCCACAGACTCCAAGCAAGCTGGCAGCATTGCTCAAAAAATTACTCTAAATCTGTCCAGTAGAGGGCAATGACACACACACACACACACACACGCACAGAGTGAAAAGTTGAATTTGAAATCCACGTTTGCAAAAAATAAAACTAAATTCAAGAAACCCCTATAAGTTCTAAAGTATTAATACCTGTTTTATTTATAATATTTATATTCAGGGGTATACAGATCAGTATCCCCCATTTTAATGCCTCAAAGTACTTCCAAATTTAAAATTATACATTAAAAGTGTTTCTGATGTTTTTGCAAAATTGACCGTGGTCTATACAGAAACAGGTCAGTCTTACATAAAAGAACATCTTTATTTTACATTTGGCTGTGGGATAAATGCCAGAAGTGTTTTTTGTCCCTTTGGCAACACATATTTTAGTTGCTAAAAACCCCTCATTTTTGTTCAAAATTAGTCCAGAAGGATACTGTTAAATAATTTTCTTCCTGTCACACACCCATCTACTGCAAGAAATGCTCCCAGCCATTAAATAAGATACTGCGTTTGCATGGAAAGCTGCTGCTGCAGTCCAGCTGTGTCTCTTACAGTTCCCAGGGAATTCTTCTTTTTTAACTACACTTAGAAACAATCCAAAACTTCATCGGGGTCTGCAGCACGTTCCTGCAGCACCTTTGGACTTGCAGGTACAAGGAGGTTGGGGCTGAAGCACTGAGCTACCCCTGCCAGCTCCTGACAAAGGCAAGGTAAGACTGCAATCAATGCTCAGCACTCCTGTCTCTCCAAGGACAGGAGGAGCCTTCCTGGAGAAAACAGATGCGGTAGAAAACACGATGGACACCATCCACCACAAGTGCTTGCTTATCTCTGGTTGTGACTTGTTTCAAATGCTGTCACTTCAGGTTATCTAGGCTCCCAAATCTTTCCACTACAGTTTTGTATGATCTCAGGTTACGTTCTCAGATCTCCTGCATCTGTGCTGCAGAAACAGAAAGAACACAGCTGTTAAAACACCCCCAATAGTAGGCATGAAAATGGGATGCAACTCTAAAGTAATCGTACATTTTCTGATTTTTTTTTTTTAGTATGGCCAAGAATGGTTCGTGTCAACACATGTCATCATCTGAACAGTTTTTTCCAGGGTATCCAACGTACTTGGCTGAATATGGTAGTTCCTAAGGCAGCTGGTCAGAACTCAGAATTTGCTACAAAAGCCCTGCAACACACTCCACTCCTAGAGGGAAGAACAAGCCTCCCAAAGCCCGAGTGCACTGGCTGTCGCCAGAGTTAGCAGGCAGTGGGCAAGAACTCCTCCAGTTCCTTTTATCAAGATGTTCATCTCATGATCTACTGGTTTCCTAGCAGCTGGCACAGCTGGAAGTGGGAGAGAGCCCCCAGCCTGAAGCAGCATGCATGGAGCAGCTGCCCAGTTCATAGAGTGTGAAAGCCCTGGAGTCCACAGTGCAGACAGCAAGCCAGCAAGATACTTGGATTATGGTGAAAGCTCATCAAAGCAGAAACTTCTAGCACAGCCTTACACTTTATATGGTTTGGCCCATGCAAAAGAGATATTTTTAGAAGATCCACAACTTGCTTTGATTTACACCTCAAGGACTGACACTTGCACATCGTTTGGCAACCCCTCATTGCTCTGCTTACATTCACCTCACATGTTTTATGTTTTCTTCATTATAAAGACACCTCAAAAGCGAGGGGTTTTTAATCAAAAAAAGCTGCTTGAAGAACTCGATTGAAGTTTTAGAGAGGTGAAGTTATGACACATGTATGTCAAATGCTTTATAGTCTTGGGCATAGCCTGTGGACAATGCACCAGTAGCATTTATCAAGATCGATGGACAGAAGAATTTTCTCATGATTAAAGATACTTCAGGTGAAAAAGTTAACTCAATTTTTATAATTCTTTAAAAGAAGATTTTATTTAAACAAATTTAAACTCACAGAAGAATTTGCTTTACATGTTTTCAGAAAAAAAAGGTAACATACTGATACTAATTTTTCATGTTAGATATTGACCAAATCTGTCTATTTTAAGGGAAAAATGTGTTTGAGTTTCTTTTTTGGGGGGTTTGGATTTTCTAACTATTGTTCTTTCTATATATGTTTACGGTACCATTGCAATAAGAGGTATTAAAATCTTGTCATGAATCTGATCTTAATGTGATTTAGCCATCAGAATGTTAGTTAAGTATAATCAATAATCCACCTATTTGAAGGGGGGAAACTGCTAATTTTGATAGAATTTATGTGACCTTCACTATTGTAGGCTTACCTCACCAGGAAAGCAAAGTAACTAGATATGTCTAGAAAGGATATATCTACAAATAGCATATTATCATCATCCAAATTCAATCAATTTGTAGCTGTCAACATACAGAGGGTTTCTGTATGCTTGGGCTTCTTTAAGCTTGACTCAAGGAAATTCCTTCAAATGAGGCAAAGCAAACATTTTAGCATTTCACACCTGTAGCCCAGAAGCACCTGCACCTTTTGTTCAGGGTTTGAATATTTTTTTTTTTTAGATGCTCTGAAGCTCCTATCTCAAAGGCCTCTTGGCAAACTATTAGGACAAAAATTACCTCAGCAGGTAAAATATGTCCTTTGTGATACACAGGCCCTTTTCAGAAGGTAGCAATTAAGATGAGCCACAACACCTAGGCTACATGCACCAGGTATGGAATTAAGGTGGTGTGAACCACCAGCACGCAGGAACAAAATACAGGAGGAATTTCAAACAGGTTACCCAGACAAGATGGCACAGGACAAAGCTCTAGGGTGCCTGTCAGGAAGCCTGACAAGTACCTAGGAAGAGTCTGCAGCCAGGACACTCGTACAGCACACAGGAGGTTCCACAGCATGAAGGCAGAGAGTCACTTAAAGCCTTGCAGTGCAGTTCCAGTTCTTTCTTTAGAGAGATGGAAAAAAGTCAAAGCCACTAGCAAGGAAAGCTATTTTCTGTAAACTGGATAGGAATTTTTTGAATATGGTAAAATCGTTCTACTACTCTGCCATAAGAGAGCAGTTCCCATGAGATATCTGTCCTTGAGTCCAGCAGAAATCGTTTTTCCTAGCCCAAAACCCCAGTGAACCATCTGCTCCTCAAATAAAGGTACTTCTTGCTACAATTAATATACATTTTCCATACATTTCAGTGAAGCCATTTATTTTCCCAGCGGTCAGTAACACACTAACATAATTGCCCTCAAAATGTTCACATCAGCTAAACCTCACCTACAGTGTAATTTCCCACATCTTGGAGGCAAGCATAGAGCCTGGGTGAGTCCTGATCCCTGTCCTACCTCAATACCTCAAGGAAATGAACAAAGGAATGCAGGCGTGTAAGGAGACATAGCAGGGGATACATGCTCATTTTCAGCAGTCAGAAGGCTCAAAACATGCATGACCCATAGCCTAAAGATGTGAGCACACTGACAATAGAGCCTGGCAGGGCATAAACAGCACAGACACCGCTAAGGCAGGTAGACTTTAGGCATGCAAATGAGCAGGTACACAGATATAATATTGCTGAGTCATGTCACAAGAATCTCACAGGTTTGGGGAAAGCAAGATATCCTCCAATTTCTAACCAGCTTGAAAGGAGTGAATCACATCCAGTACAGACCAGCTGAGGCTGAAGAGAACCTAAGAAACTGTCTCCCACTTGTGCATTTTGTTGCCCAAGTTGTGAGTGTGCTTTTAAAACTGCAGTGGCTTAGCAAGGTCTGCCAAAAGCCCCAGACAGTGGTTGCTGCAAAACATTCTTTCTGTGGCTGATTTTAGTTCTTTCAGACAGGTTCACAGATCTGCTGAACAAGGTAAAGAGCCAGGTTGCTTAAAAGAGTACAAACAGTCTGGTTTTACTCCTCCCTGCAACTCGTTCTAACCCAACTTCAAATTTGAGATGCTGGGTAGTTTTACAGTGAAGATCCATAAACGCAGAGGTCCCCTTTGGAACAAGACTGAACATAGAAATTCATCTGGACCTTCTTTCTAAAGAATGGTACTGGCCTAATTCCAAAGCATGATACTTGTCTAATTCCACATTCAAGTATTTTAGGTTAGTTCTGAAAACACCCTCATAGCCTTAGCCATTAATGTCTTAAGAACCTATTCAACAGCTATTTTCTTTTTATATCACTAAAGCTGAATCAACAAGATTGCAGAGATCTGTCTGAGATCAGAGTAACTGCAGAGCTGAATTTAGCCCAGTGGTATTTTTGTTTAAAGGAAAAGCACAGAATGGAGAAATGCTGTACTCACGAGTGTTTTGGGACCACATGAAGGACAAACTCATTAGGCTGAAAAGCAATACTTCTATCTATATCTAATATTTGTATGAACAGCATCTTAACCAGTTCATCTGGAGATTCTTTCAGTAACTACTTCTTTCTAAAGAGGTGTTTCTTAAAGACCTACAATATAGAAAAGAAAGGAACATAGCAATTAAAATATATGGAAATATATGAAATGTGACTAATGAAATTCATGTCGTATTTTCACCAACTCACAGAATTACTTCTCATTTCTTGTACAGTATTTTAAGAAAGAAAATATGATCTCTGCACCTGCCTCCTCTCTCCAAAGGGTATAAAAAATAATTTTAAAAGACAAGATGATGGTGCTAAATGCAATTCATAGAAATCACAGAACTGTTCAGCTTGGACAGATCTCTGGAGTTTTCTAGCCCAACCTTCTGCTCACAGCAGGGTCAATCTAAGATCGGGGTTTTATCAGCTGGATCTTGAAACCCTTCAATGCTGCAAGTTGAACAACCTGTCTGAGCAACCTGCTTCAGTGCTTGACTGGCTTCAGAGTGAGAAAGCTTTTCATTATAACCAACCTAAACCCCTTGTTGCAACTTAGGTCCACTGTCTTTTGTCCCTCTGCCATGCTCTGCTCTGAACAGCCTGGTTTCATCTTCTCGAGAGCCTCCTCTAGAAGCCGGTGGACCACTAGTTGCTCCAGTTGCAGTCACCTCTCGTCTAAGCTGAACAAGCCCAATTCCTTCAGCCTTTCTTCGGCTGCCATGTGTCCTGGCCCCAGCCATCTTGGTGACCTTCCTCTAAACTCCCTACAATTCAGCAATGTCTTTCTTGTATTTGGAGATCCAAAACTGGACACAGCACTCCAGTCCAGCCTAACAATGGCTGAGCAGAGGGATATAACCACATCCCTCTACCTACATGCCATACTTCTGTTACTGTAGCCCAGGATGCTGTTAGCTGCTCTCTCCACTGCCAGGGCACACTGCTGACTTATATCTACCAGGCCCATCAAGTTCTTTTCCACAAAGCTGCTCCCTGGCCTGTACTGTCCCCAGGTAGGGTTTCACCCCAGGTATGGGACTTGGCATTTGTCCTTGCTAGATTTCATAAGGCTCCTGCTGGCCCATCTGTCCAGCCTGTCTAGGTCCTTCAATGATGGCTCTGCCTCTAAGCATTTTGACTGGTTCCTGCAGTTTGGTATTGATGCCTTAGGTTTTAACTTTAATATTTTTCAAATCCTGTACTGTTAGTGTAACTCTGAAGTTTCCTGTAGCTTGTTAAGTGCTGTTCTCTTATGCTAAGGCAGACATAACAAGGACACCCAGACTGTCCTAGACCCAAGAACTAAATACCATCATCTTGGGGAGAGGGGAAAACCTTGGGGAAATTCCATCCTTGGCTGGGTTCTGGTTGGTGAATTGATGCTGATATAAAAGTGTGAAGCAGTCGTGACCTGTCATTGTCCATTTTGGGATCCACTGAGGCAGGAGCCTCTGGAGCCCAGAGTGTACCTCTGAAGGCCTTTCAAAGGTACCTCCTTTACTCCTGTCTGGTCCCTGTTTCTAGATAGCCATTTAAGGCATCAGTATAATCTGCAAACTAAGAGCAAGCCCTCCATTATCCCCTCCAGGTCACTGCCAAAGATATTCATTGACAGGTGTCAGGATAGACCCCTATGGTACTCAGTTCAAGCAGACTCATTATTGAGAACATACCCATCTGGTACATCCAAACTCTGAGAATTTAATAAGCAGGCAGGATTTCAAGGCATAAGATTACAAGTATAGCAACATATCCAAATTTAATATTTAATCTAGTCATAGAAATCAGCTTTTAGACTGTTATTTACATGACCTAACTTTAGCATTAAGCCTAATCACCACTGACTTCCTTTTTAGTCAGCAGAGAGAAAAAAAATCAGTACAAGCTGGGGACCAACTGGTTGCACAGGTTAGCAGCTCTGCAAGAACAGATGTCAATACAACAGGGTGTTGACAAGCTGGAGAAAGTACAGTAGTGGAGCACCAAATGACTCAGACTTAAGTAGCTGAAGGTGCTAGAGGATACGCAAGGAGAAGCTGGAGGAGCTGGGTTGGGTTACTCGAAAAGGAGGAGGCCAAGAGCCAACTGTTGAATTCAACAATCTATTGCTGAGTTGTAGAGAAGGTGGCATGAGAGGCTTTTGAGAAGATTCCCATGCCTCCTTCTCTACAGTGCACAACAAAAGAAGAGAAAATTTGTGAGAAATTGTGATGCTGGAAATTCTAATCAGACATAAGGGAAAAATTAATCAGTGTGGTTCAGCACTGAGAAAGGTGTTGAGAGAGGCTGCAAACTCTTCATCCTTGGACATTTTCAAAACTCAACTGGATAGGCCTCGAGCAATCTGATATAACTTGGAAGTTAGCCAAGGTTTACGCAAGGGGTTGGATCAGTGACTTTAAGAGGGCCCTGCTAGTCTAAATTTTTCTGTGATTCTATGAGAAAGGCTCCTTCAGTGGGTGATTCATCTTGTCTTAAAATAGGTGTCTAAAATAGATTAGATGAATCACCATCTGGTGGTGCCTGTGTCTCACTGAAAATATTCTCCACTGAATACAAAGGCAACCTAAGCTGACCAGCTATGATTAAATATCTTACAGTGAGACATCTGTAAGTTGGAAGAGATGAGAATTATCATTAGTGACTTGTGCCCCAAAATGAAAAGGTTCTTGCCCTGTTTATATATTTCCCCTTTAGGGCATTAACCACTTTTTTAATAACCAAACTCATTTGTGGGAGAAGGCAGACAATATAACACATAAAAATTAAAAATTAAAATAATTTAGAATTTGAGCCACGCATCTACCTTAAGCAGTTTGTTGCCATATGAGCTCTTCCCTTCATAATGCAATGGGTAGAGTTTTATGATTGGGTATATATTACAATATGTAGTATCTGTCTTTAAAGACAAATTGGAAGCTGACAGGATGTTTCTCCCTAGCATGAAGATATTTCTATCTTCACAGCCTTATATATTAAGACCATAGTGGATAAAGGAGAATGAGTTTAAGCATCCAGGTCATATAAATTTTTTAATTGTCATTATTATTATTGTTTTGTTGTTACTATTGTTGTTGTTGTTATTATTAGTAGTATTAACTGTAAATCATTTAAGAACACAGTTTAGAGCTGTCTGAAATGTTCACTGACAAGAAAAACCCCAGATGTTTAACATGAGTAGGTAGAAACCATTGAAGTTGCAGGCTTTTTTTGGTCCTTAGAAACAGTATTTAACTAGAAAACATTTCTTTCTTCCTGGAAGCTGGAAGGAAAGGAAAAAAGGAGGTAGACAAAAAAGAAAAATCAAGTCATTTTCAGCTCTCCATATCATCAGAATGACTCTGTTTCCTTCTATCTGAAAAACTGAAGTATAATTAAAAGTACTAAACTAATTTTAAAAGCCATTTTAACAACAATTAATGTCTACAGAGCAGTATTGGTTACATGTATAATAAAGTCAGTGCAGCTTTCTCCTAAGAGAAATGGTATTTTTCCTACATACACTAATTAAGTTCCATTTTTCATGTTCCACAGATTCTCCAAAAATCAACTTCCCTGTTATTTCCTCGATATCCAGCATCCATTTGTTTGGTACATTGCACAGACAGGAAGTTCTCTGGCTGCAAAAAAAGACCCAAAATGAAAGTAGCACCACAGAAAACTGTGGTTAAAGGCAATGGGAAGAATAGAAGCAGCAAGTGACTTCTACTAAATGTGCTTTGTTTGTCAGCAGAAACAAAGGTGGGCATGCCAAGATGAAAGCAAGTACTTTTTGAAAAAGACAGTCCTGGTTTTGCCACACAGGCAACAAAGTCTATGAAAGTATCTCACAGGTCCTCCAAGCAGCCCTCTCTTCAGGGAAGTCACTCTACACATCCCCGAGCAAGAGATGAGAGGAGTGGAAGGACACAGACACTACTGACAAACATATTTCCTCATAAGAAATGGTCTTGAGCCAAGCACCACCTCCCAAATCAGCCAATTTGGTAGCTCAGAAACCAGCCCCTCTTCGTAACTCATTCCCTGTCATGGCAGAACAAATTGAAAGATGAGTGCTCATGCCCTGTTGTGACATGGCTGTCACTAAGAGAATGTTCTAAGCATCCTTACAGAATATGAATCAAAACTTAACAAAACTGTTAACATGTATTAGGTTCAAAAGCAGTCTACACTGATTAAGTCAATCCTATAAAAGTCTTCGTCAAAACCACCAAACCCAAGATTTTACATTTCACTGCTCTTTCAGAACCACTATTGGCACTTTTAACATTTCAGCTATGAAATATCAAAATTTCATTATTTTACAATTAACAGAGACCAATTCACACACGCTTATTCTGAGAAGTCTTTTTACTCCCAAGGCATTCTCTTAGCTAATTGTAAGATAGGAAATTACTTGGTGTGAACAAAAATATTTGATATTCTCAGTTTTATTTTAGGGTATTAAGATTTCTATATTGACACATACCCAATACTATCAAATCTTATTTTTCTTTTGAACTGAGAACTATGAAATATTGAATCCTGTGTGAATGTACATAAGATGTCTGGTTTTAAAAGAAGCTTGTCCATGCTTTTCCTATAAAAAAGCCAGATCAAAAACTGCAGGGGCAAGCTCTTAGAATTTTGAATGAGTTTTAGTCTCACAAATATCTCGAAGCATGTTCAGGCAGTCAGCTTGAATCACACATTCTGGAGAAATATTTTTTTCTTGTATAGTTTCTAGTACTTTGTGCTAACAGCCCTCATGCTTTATTGTATTTTGTGTCTTACCCTGAAAT
>VZTN01021096.1:0-15115 GCA_013400515.1 Erpornis zantholeuca
CTAAAGTCTTGAGAGAAGAAACGTAATTTTGTAAAGTTCATCTTTAAGTACAAGAGACATTAACATCTGAATGCTCTCACCTAACCTCCACTGGTCTCAGGAAGGAGATACTCAGTTTTCTTCCTCATAAAAATCAAGAAATAAGGAAAGTTATAGAAAAGGAAAAAAAAAATAGGTTTAGCTATACTTAAGTTACACTAAAACATTAGCAGTCACTCATTATTTTATATAGATGTTCAGATTATTACAGCATAATGAGCCTTTTGCCAGTGTCTCTGCCATTATGGTTTCATTGCAACCCAACATCCATCCTGGATGTGTTCCTATTCCCAATGAGCATTCTTGTCTATTGGAAGGTGTCCCTGCTCATGGCAGGGGCACTGGAACTAGATTATTTTTAAGGTCCTTTCCAATACAAACTATTCTATGGGTCTATGAAGGATGAAAATAAACCTTAACAGCTGCCTCCTTCACTTGCCAGTCCATCAAAACAAGGCAAGGTTCCAACTGGAAAGAGTTGCATAGATACAGTGTAGAGCATATGAAAGCACTAAAGACAGCTTTACTTTAGATATTGCCTTTATTGTAGGGTCTACTTCACAATACAGAAGCCTGATCACAAAATAAAATCCTTAACTTTATAGTTTTTTGAGGGAGTACCTAAGTTTTGAAACCTCTTTAGCTCTTTTTCCTCTCCCTATTAAAGTAAATCAAAAAAAATTGACTGAATGCTAAAAAAGTTGGGGGATAGGGGTGGGGGCATGGAATTCTACTGGATTGTCATTTGCATTCATCTCTGACTTTGTTTGAATACATATGTATATATCTATATGTGTGTATTTTCCCATATAGGTGTAACAGTCCCATTTTTGTGAGCACTCTAGAGAAGACTCAATGTTTTCTAGCACCTACCATTCACAGTGATCCTAGCAACCAGCTAGAGTTTCTAAACAAGTGGATAATGCAATTATAAAAGCACTACTTCAATACAGAAGTTTTCAAAGTCAGCAATCTAGTTTAAGATTGTTCCTATCACATTCATGGCTGTCCATGTATATCTACCATCCTCTTCAGATATGTAAACACACTAGCAGAAAAGCACCTTCCACTGGGAATATTATATTAACAGTTTCTTCAATTCTCAGTTTGTACAGAAATTTCAAACAGTCACAAGCTGATATGTTTTCAGAGATAACCAATGAAAAGCCTTGAGCTCAAAAATCTCCAAAGGAAAAAATCTCCTGTGCCCTGTGATTTTATAGCAGAAACAGAATTACTCTCATGAACTGCAAGCTTTGCCACTTCTAACATGGAGTTTTATGTACTCCTCCTCCCATCCCTTAACCTGTTTGCTCTTTGCCATCTTAGCATGTTTTAAATCCAGAGGAATAAAGTAGAAATTCACTTGAGTTATGAACCACAAATGTTGTAATATAAGTGATCCATATCCACCCTACAAAACCAGACTGGAACAGCAGTTAACAGTAATTTCAAGACTCTCAAAAATTCACATTACAGGCTGAGAAGCTTATTTAGCACAGTGGTTGAGGTTGAAGTACTCTGTCTGCAGGAAGTAGCTGTCCTGTCTGGGCACCTCAGCGGCTTAAAATACCCTGAATCTGTGTCATGTTGTGGAAACTAAAAAAATAAAAAAAAATCTGGGAAATTTCTATTGCTTGTGCACCACTAGTCAAGTGTTAAGCCTTTGTAAAACCAATCTACAGCTTTGTTTGCACTAAAGTAGTGCCAAAACCAGATACAGCTCTGAGAGGAAGATGACCTACTAACCAGCATCCATCACAGATGACAGTACAAAGTGCTGCCATTAGCAGCCAGGGCAGTGCTCAGTGTGCTCTTGGAGTGGCCCCAGGACATTTCATGCCAGGGTCCAGTACAGAACTGCAGCAGTCCATTGCAGCAGCTCTAACTGTGCATTATGTTTTGGAGCAAAATTGCTTTCCTGCAGATACTTTTTCCTATTATGCCAGAGAAAGGAAGAAGAATATGATGTAGCAACGGATGCATAAACTCTTCAACAGTAAGAAAGAGCAGATGGGGAGCAGCTTTCCTGATCACAGCTCTCCTGACAACAGTAAACCTGCTCGGGAAAAGCTCTCACAGTAAGAGTCATTTGGCCAATACACTACAAGTGGCTGTTCTCTCCTACCTAATCCTGAGACACATCAACGAACAAAAGATTTCCCAAGATTTAGGAAGATGAATGGTAGCAAAGCAAGCATGGGACATATGGTAGTAATTAACCATGGTGAGCAATATCCTTTCCTCTTCACTCATTAAATTATTAATTCAGATATCTTTGCCCAAGGAACAGAAGCAGAGTGTAAGCAACATACAAAGCTTTTTTTGGCTAAAAGTTATCAAATTTCAAATAACATATTTTAAATACCAATGATCTTAGAATAATGCAGATCCCTGAATTAATTACTAGACATCTGAATGTTTCAGAAGCTATTAAGAAAGCAAAAGACTCTTCCACAAATAAGCTTTCAGTAAGCTTTGAAACAAGTTCCAAAATCATTAATACATAGGAAATTTACATATGCTCAATCATTCCTATTCAATTACTCAGAATTCAGGAGCTGCATCAAGAAAAAAAATTCTCCATCAGGAAAACTCCACAGCAAAACTCCATGCATGGTTTTGGTCTGCATGCTCTACTTGCTTGGATTGCTGGGTGGCAAGTACAGCACTTAGGTCATACAATACAGCAAGTTCTCTAAGTCAGAGTGATGCTCAATGAATTGTTCAGTAAAAGTCTATGAGTTCCTTAAAAAACAAATGCAGATAGACATTAATGCCTCCCACTAAGAAAGCACTGGTGTTTTGTAGTGAAAGAAAATCGGCTGCACCATGAAAGATTAATTTTATATACTTGCAGTGCCTTCTGCAAGGTATTGTAGATTTGAAACATTGATACTCAGTTGGAAGCAATTTGACAAGTCATGAGAAGGCAAAAAATGAGCCATAAACCAAGCACTGTAATCTGTTGATAAAATGGATAATAGCTGCTCTGCTGGATATTAATAAACTTAGCAGCATATTAGCAGATCATTTTTCATCCAAAGGATCTTCAGTCAGCCGCAGGCAAACTGTAATCCACACCTCTGTATCAAACTATACACACAAATCGTACATGCGCACATGCACACCCCTCTTTCATTAAATTACAACAGCTAAAACAGTCACCAGTGTAGGAACTGCTTCACGGCACTAAGCATTAATGGCACTCTTTTCTTGCATAGTGAATCCACAGACCTTCTTCAGCAGCAGCCAGATTCACCCCACATCCACTCAGCAGGGTGAGAGCCTTGCTGTTTAAATGGCTTAGAGTGAGTCAGAAAATAATCTGTCCTGTTACAGTTCTGAGCCAAATATAGCACCAGGCTCATTCCCAAACATTTCAGCAAGAGATGGGCCAGGTGTCTTCCAAGTCTCATCTGCACCAAAAAGCCATAACTAACTGGTATTTGTCATATTCATTTCATTTCGTTCCAGCTGCAGGGAGAGACAGAGCAAACCAAGGAGAGACAGTTCCACCCACCAGCACCATTCTCTCTGACTTCAGGAGGGCCCTGGTATCTTAATAGATACAGGTGGCTCTGCAAGTCAACAAAGTAAGGCATTTACTTACTGTATTATTTCAGCTGTAAAGGTCCAGTTTAATCTTGCCCATCTAGAACATGGTTATATTTAAGTCATCTCAGTTCTTTCCACTAAATTAGATACAATTACTTTCTCACCCCATAGAAGTATCACAAATGCAGCATTTTAATGCTTTACGTCTCCCACATGGCTTTGAACAAATCCAATGAGATCATGTTTTAGAGCACTTGATTTTTATTACTTTATGTTTTTTAATTCACTGTTTAAAAGCTTGTGAGCATATTTAGATACTTGGGCAAGAAAAGAACAAATGATATTTGAAAACTGGACTTACCAGAGGAAATGTTGAAATGGAAGTCAGTGAACATGACACTGAACCGAAATATTGTCAAAAACAGATTCCTACAAGTCAGGATTAATGGATGAAATCACCTACAATTAAATGACTAAGCTCTCCCCTGAAGCAAGTCCACATCAAGACACCAAGAGGTATGACTGCATACAAGGGTGAAAAAAAATATTTGCATGTTTTCTGGGTTTTGTAATAGAAATAGATGTATTGAAAACATTTATCAAGTGTAGAACCTAATCAAAGATCTGTTGTCAGACCTTTGCTCTCTGAGCAATCAGAATAAACCAAATGTAGCAACCAAAAAGTTCTCCTGAACTCACTTAATTCCACTTATGTTCTTCTCTTTCTTTTATGACAGTGTATCACAGAAGAAAACATTTAAGTTTTTCAAGAAAAATCTTAAGGACTAGCTGACAACAATAAAAGACCTTCATTGCTATAAATCAATATATAAACTTATTGAAATCTAAGCTCAGAAGTGTACAAAAGTCTCAACTTTTGCACCTATGAAAATACATAAAAGTAGGTAAGGCATAAACTTAGGCACAAAATCAGATAGTTTTACATTCAAAAAAGCAAACCCTCTGTAATTTATTGAGACTGGATACAAGAGTTTAAAAAAAAAATCAAACATAATGTTGAGAATCATATAAGATCTCTTTCCTAAACAGCTGAATATCTTTATTATGTTTGGGGGTGGGGGGGAGGATAACCCTAGGCGAGTCAGTCAAACTATGCACATACCCATGAGTAGCAGCTGGGTGATCCAGGAGATGACAGCATGCCCCAGTCTGTGCACCAGGTCAAGAGTGGGAAAATAACCCTCCTGCTTACTTTGTCATCAACATGACAGATGCAACCAACGCTTGGGAAACCCCAGGTCAAATACAGTGCACTACCTAACTGTTATTTAGAGTAAACTTCATATTCTTCCAATGCTCTCCAGACAATTCATCAAGCATGGCTTATATGAAGGATGACTCCCTTGCTTGCCAGGAAATAAAGAGCACATATATTCAATAGGTATCTCAGATGGAATCACAGGTCCACCAAAAAATGAAGGTGGTGGCATGCCAGCTCCAATAGAAAAGCAGTTTCTTGAAGTTTTTGCAGCTGAGACACAATAAAAACAAATTTCCCCACACAGACTCATAAAAGCCAGCCCTCCCAACACTTATATCTTCTTTCTTTTTACTCACAAGACCAACTTTCAGAAAACTTCCCATTTTTGTTTTAATGTTTTGAAGTGAAGTTCAAGGTAAGGCACTGCAGTGTATCTTGGTCTTGTACAAGACTGAACACGATTCAGCATTTACAGGTTTGATGGAATTTAGCACTGGGGAGCATTTCACTTTAGCACCTACCAGTGATTCTGAAATACTGGTAAGATGTCATGATCCAGATCACTGCTTAAGCTATGCACCCTGAAATTGCCAAAATGGTTCGACCTCTCCTTCTTTAGCCTGATTTCAAGTTACTTCTGTATCCAGAGAGTGATAGGTGGTACCTTTCCCTTGCCTAAAGGCTAGTGGATGTTCATTCCCATTGAACCTGGGGAATTCTGCTACACCACTCCACCAGAATGCTGGGACTGGAAATCAGAATTTCTATCATACAAGTGTCAACATAGCTCTCAACAACTAACAATTGTGCCCTTCTCAGCCTTCCAGCTTTCTGTTTTCAATGCCCTTCAGACAGTACAGGTAGTGAGGAAAGAACAATTTACTAACAAATCTCTCTCAGAGAAAGAAGTTGAATGAGCTCCATTCTCCAAGACCAGCACTGTAGCCACTGAGGCATCCTTGCTCTATGTGCTCCCCTCTGCTGAAAACTCTATCCCTAGAAGAAAATCTTTCACTAGCAGTTAATTTACTTGCCTTAGACTATGCTTCACACAAAGGAAAACATCACAAAACCACTCATTAAAAAGAAATATAGAAAAAAAGATAAATTTGCTTCTGCTCTTCTCACTCTGAAACTCTGTCTGCCTCACTGGGATACTGCCATAGGGGAATGCCATGTTATGATACTGAAGCCAATGCTGAATGTCACTTACTCCCTTGGCAGTGACAACTGCAAATACAAGAAAGGCCAAATCTGTGTTGACTTTTTTTCTCCTATTCACACATTTTTACACCTCATTTGCTGAACTCACTGTTTGTATTCTTTCAAAATGAGACTGTAAAGAGCTTGTTTCATTTAGGGAAAATGGAATTAAAACAGAATTATGTGCAGTTGATTCAAGGGAAAAAAAAAAAGTAGAAAGAGCCTATTCTCAAAATTTCAAGACTATTTAACTGCTTTTAAATTTTTTGGCTTATCAATTTCCCCTAACACTAAGTCAAAACCCATATCAACATCCCTGTCAAGTCATATTTTATGAAAGCAAATAGTTACTTAATATCACCCTACCATTGCCCATGAAAACAGATAAAATGCCATTTGGTCTTGATAGTTTTTAAAGTTAGGTTGTACCTTATACAGCCACTGGAGACTTTGTAAACACACATGGTGCTGAAATCCCGGCCTCTCCCGTGACAAACGAAAGTTCTAACAGTGTCTCTTTGCCAGAGGCAGAAAAATCTACACATTGACTTTGACTGAACAAGAGCTTGAGCCTGTGTATCCCGAATCCCAGTAGCCAATCACCAGACTTCTGCTTCCACCTCTATTGACTGAAATCTCTACTCTTCATGCCTTCTCACTATTACCTGTTAATTCTACTCAGATCAACCCTAACTTCAAGATCTCATGTATAAATATAGTCTTCTGCCTCACGGGTGATTATAAAGAAGATGCCACTACTTTTCAGATAAGCACAGTGAAAGGAAAAGGACAATACTACTTGTGACATTAGAAATTACTGGGGGTAATTTCTTAATAAAAGGGGGTAAAGTTCACAGTGAGCATGGATAAGCACTGGAACAAATTGCCTTGAGAGGTCTGGGGATCTACATTCTTGAAGGTATTTAAAATTCAGCAGGAAAAGGCCATAAGTACCCTGACTTAACTCTGAAGCTAGTTCAGCTCCTGTTTCAAGGAGGGGCTAGGTGACCTTCAGTTGGTTCCTTACAACCTTATCATTACAAAACTCAAGATTTATGGTCTTTATTTCTAAACATGGTCACCCAAAATTATTCTCTAGATGAAGCTAGACAAGTTATTCTTTTGTGTTGACAAGTGCTAAGAATGATTTTACATAGGTCAAGCATACAGCAGGTAGGAAGGAAACCAAGGTAATTCCCACCCATGGACTCACATTCTGGTGTGCTCATGAACCAGAGCAATGACAGTACTGACAGCTGCCACACACACATGTGGAAGAAACAGCAATGCCTCATGTCAGGCAAATAGCCTTTATAGTTGCTGGAAAATGCATTCTGCC
Source organism: Erpornis zantholeuca (assembly GCA_013400515.1). Classification (NCBI taxonomy): domain Eukaryota; kingdom Metazoa; phylum Chordata; class Aves; order Passeriformes; family Timaliidae; genus Erpornis; species Erpornis zantholeuca. The sequence goes on from VZTN01021096.1 coordinate 7,362, forward strand.
ACCGTAGCCTCAGCTTTGTAGCTGACTTTAAGAGGGTCTTTTTCTTTCCCTGCAGATCCATTATCTAAATCCAGACTCTTTCCTCCCATGTCAGCCACACCAGTCATGAGCTATCACACAGATTATGAAGAACAGCCTGCACCACGTCTTCAACCTTTCTATAGGTTTCAGTTAATTGCACCTACCAAATTGTTTTTTAAAATTTCAGCTTCTTCAGTGACCCTTGATTTTTGTAATAGAACTTCAAACAACTTTTGTTTGAAAGCTAATTAGAGAGTAGGGTTATTCTTAATTTGGTAAAATAAGAGTTTAATTATTTTGAGAGCCACAAAAAAGAAGAACATAGAAGAACTTATGGGAACTGCCTTTTGCAGCAGAGTTCTTCCATACTTTCTGTCAGAGACTGAAAATAGTTCATGCCTCAAACATTGATATAAAGTTTTGCTCATTATAAAGAAGCTACAACCAAGAAGCTTCCCTGAAGACTGGGACTTGGAACTGCAAAGTCAAACTGCTGATTAGATAAAGGGAAACCATTGTTCAATCATCTCAGGCTGAGGGAAAGGTTTGCATCTACCAAAAGGCCAAAGCCACCAGCTGTGCTGAGGATCATCCCTGGCTGAGTTTGGGGTGGGGGCAGAGCACAGCTCACAGAAGCCAGGTTTGGGGTGGGGGCAGAGCACAGCTCACAGAAGCCAGGTTTGGGGTGGGGCAGAGCACAGCTCACACAAGCCAGGTTTGGGGTGGGGGCAGAGCACAGCTCACAGGAGCCAGGTTTGGGATGAAGGGAGAGCACAGCTCACAGAAGCCAGGTTTGGGGTGGGGGCAGAGCACAGCTCACAGAAGCCAGGTTTGGGGTACAGGAGAGCACAGCTCACAGCAGCCAGGTTTGGGGTGGGGGCAGAGCACAGCTCACAGAAGCCAGGTTTGGGGTACAGGAGAGCACAGCTCACAGCAGCCAGGTTTGGGGTGGGGGCAGAGCACAGCTCACAGAAGCCAGGTTTGGGGTACAGGAGAGCACAGCTCACAGCAGCCAGGTTTGGGGTGGGGGCAGAGCACAGCTCACAGAAGCCAGGTTTGGGGTACAGGAGAGCACAGCTCACAGCAGCCAGGTTTGGGGTGGGGGCAGAGCACAGNCACCAAGAAGAGCAGCTGGAGAGGATCAACAGAACATCTCTGGGATCCACAGAGTGGTGATATCTTCCTTATTCTGTCCCTGTCACTCTTCCTGTCCCCCCATCTATTTTCTACTCCTTTTCTCTTTCTCTCATATTTATTATACAATAAAATCGATATTCTCTTTCTCTCATACTTACTATACAATAAAATCCATATTATTGTCATTGACATATGGTCTCATTTGCAACTTAATATGGGCAGAGGAATTTCTAAAGAGCCTTAATAATAATTGGATCCTAACACCTTCTAAATTCAGTATATCTGTTCTACCCTACCTGGGATGATACTGAATACTTCATATCCTCAGAGTATCATCTGATTTCTTCAAACAAAATACCTCCTTTTCATTAATTAAAAACAAAGAAGCCAAACTAAACTGGTTGTCTAACAGCAGAGGTCCCATATTTTAAAAAGAGCTATTGGGATAGTGTATCATCATCTAGTTAGAGCAATATTCAGACAAGTGGAAACCATGTTCTGAGGGAATAAAAAAATCACCTGAAAAACTCATTTATCTAAGTTAGTAAGAAATATATCTATTAATGTATTTAGTCATCAGAATTAAATATTAATCCAGTGTTTCAGTGAAATATTAAAAAACCCCCTTAAATTTGCATTTGCATCCATCTAACATTTATCCTATTTAACATAGTATTGGTTCATACTTCCTCTCCATTTTGATGAAGAAAATCATGTTTACTGATAGAAATTTATTTATAAAAATGTATCTCTCTCTCTTCCTGCCCACCTGGCCAAGTCACTTCTTGTGAAAGTCTGGATACTTCCATACATTTCTTGTCTTATTAGAGGGTAATGAATGCCCAGCAGTCACATAAACCCCTCGTTGTCCACAATAACTCTTGTGATTGTTTCACAGATTTCTTCCTGTCCTTCCACTGATTAAAAAAATGTTCTGATAGCATTCTACTGGAGAAAAAAGACTTGCCAGCCCTCTGTAGAAAGAAACATCATTATCAACAAAGTAATGAACAAGCAGGAGACCAGTTTTTCAGCCTCAAGAACAACTGACCATTAAAAGGGAAGCCAGAGCTCCATATTCTTAAGATAGTATTGCTCCCCTACTCACTGGCTCTTGCTGCATTTTAGAGAACTAACCAGAAGTCAGGCGACATTTATCTTGTCCCATGTCCACATTCACAGTTACATGCAGAAGGTTCAAATTAAGAAGAAACAATTGTCTCTCATCTCTATACAATAATTCATTTCTCTAAATGAGTAAAGAATGAAGACTGATGTTTAGCTCCCTTTTCAGGTGACAAGAATCACACCTTTTCCTGTGTGAAGCAACCAAAGAATAGTACTAGAAACTATTTTTCCAACCATTTTTGACATATCAACCCAAATCTGTCCAGACACAACAGGTATAGTATGAGAGTGAGTTTTTGTGGAAATAGGACATTTTGCATAGGGTATAGTTGAGCTCCCAGAAGAACAAGAGGCAAGTAAGATCTTCAGCTTAGGGCAGATTCCGAAATGAAGAGTTACAAAACAAATGTAAACTTCCTCGAAAACAACCTGAGTTTAAGTCTGAGAAAGTCAAGATGAACAGAAAAGAAACATGCTTAAAATGTTTTGGGCTCAATACTTAAGAGGAGGTAAAGGAAAGGATTATCTTCTTCCTACTCAAGCATCAAAAAGCCCCATAATTTGGATGCCTGATCCCTTTTTCATATATAGTTGCAGAACCAGTAACATTAGAGACCAACCTGTCCATTTCATAATAAGCAAAGACTTCTCAAGAGAAAGTTTATGATAGAAAGAAGGACATTCCTTATCTGGTCAGGATTAAGAGACTTCAGGTTTGCTGTATTTCTCCACAGAAAGGAAAATAAATAAAAAAGAAACCAACAAAAAATCAGCTGCCAAAGCACTGAGCACAACACTATTTCCCACACCCAGGGGCCTTTGAACTTGGGAAGGCTCATCCAACAGAATATTCACCAGGCTCCTGACAGACTCCAGAATTTATGTTATCAATATTTCCACTGCCTACTTATGTTAGCCAAAGAGATAATAAACAATAAGCATCATATAATTCCCTAAGGCAGAGGGAAAACGAAATCAATACTTATTTCTGTGAAAATGTTATCATTTTTATAGAGAATCAGCTGCTGGTGACCATCAGGTTCTCACCACTGCTGTTCAGTAAACAGTTCATTACCCAGTAACACGATAGAGAACAAAGACATTATTCCTAATGACTTCCAATCCTCATTTCTGAGAGCTACTTGCGAAGGGCCTGTAACAGATAACCAAGAAAAAGAATCTTTCTTCTGCAATTTTATGTACAAACTCATTGAATAGAATTTTGAAATAAATGCAAGAACAGTCCATATCTGAAATAGAAAATAGGTGAACTGTTCTGCACACCACCTCGATCTAAGGTGATATACCACTAAAACGTATAATTTGTCTACTGAAGGAAGACATCTCCACACATGGAAGACCAGACTCACATCTGCATAATTCCCCATTTGTAATAAGGCCGTGTTCTGCAACTTGTACATGTCTTGAACACTTTTCTGCAGCTGTAGACTCATCAGAATCAAACATGACCTTCTAAATTTGTTCTAACTCTTCTAACAGTATTCAGAAACAACACCATTTAAATCAGCAGATCCACTTGCAGACCAACATGCTGCTGTGCTGAATAAAAATCAGATCTTTGCACATATAATTGTTTAGTACCTCTTACTTTAGAATGAAAAAAGGATAGAGGCTCGTATGTTAATTTTTCCTCCCAACAGGAAAAACAATGTCGTAACTCAAAAATACACAATGCAGTTTAAAAGAAAACACCAGAACAAAACACACACCTTTTTTTTTTTTCTAAGAGCATTATGATTTCAAAAAATGTAAAATTACTTTATGTTTATCCTATGCATGTAGAAAAATGCAGAACTGATGGACTGAATGCCAAAACCTGGAGTCACAAACCTCAAACAAGTAATCTATAAATTCTTATGGACTCTTTAAAATAATGAATTACTTAGAAGGCTTCCTCTTCTCTCCACTCATTCATATTACAAATTGAGAGGAGTAACAGTTTGATCTCATAAATGATGAGCCAACAATCCTAAAGAATGACTGGTCAAAAGACAGCCCAAATTTCTCATCCAGCTTACAGTTAACAATATAATAATGTAACTCCATCTCCCAGGCAGGAAGAAGTTGGTTCCCACACTTTCCAAAACTTAGGGGAGAGAAGAAATCTAGATGTGCATCTGCAGATCTTGCAAAAGCAAATTTGCAATGTGAGGATTTAGTGGTGGTACACATTCTACCAAGGCTCATCCTCACATATTCAGTCAGTTGAGAAATTGAATGAAAACTGAGAAGATTTCTGGACAACAAAAATAAGTATACCATTTGAATAAAGAACAAATTTCTATAAAAATGGTTTATAAAGGGTCAGATTTAAATGGAACAATGAAGTTAATCTGCTTTTAGATCTTCTATAAGCAAAACGGAAAGTTCAGATGAGACACAAGCAGGAAGTTCTCCTATGTGAAGTATGAACAACATGACCTAGGTGCAATGTCAGCAGGTGTGTCAAGAGAGCATGCACAAGCTTGTAAATTGTTAATAGTCACTAAATTAGTTTGTTGGAATTTTCAAATTCTTTTACCTCCACACATATACCTCTCCCTGGATCATTGATGCAGCACAACTTCTGCAGGCTGAGCAGCCAAGATTCAGAGGAAAAGTAACAATCATCTGAAGGATTTCTTGGCTTTTTCCAAATGACACATCGGGTGTGTGAAGAGGGGGTAAATATATCTATATCTACATCTATATATAAAGAGCAATGAAAACAACTGAATAAAAGCATTCACTTATGGTTTGAAACCTTGCAAAACACTAATTCATACAGTAAGAACCTGATAAATATTGCTATGTGTTTGGTTCTTACAAGATGACACTAAATAAAATTATTGTTTCTAAGATACCTACAAAGTCACAATTCCTGTGCCAGAAGCACATTGTTTCAGGGACTTAAACTTCACTACTGGGCAAGAAAAGCAAAAAGATATGGGAGACTTCCCCAGTATACACTCTCTGCCTTTAAAAAAAGGCAGGGTTGTTTCTACTTCAGCATACATACATAAAGTGGTTTCAGATTCCATTTGTTCTATTTCTTGTCATCCTTATGTCTCACCCCCCTCAGAAATCTCTGCCCAAACACCAACGTGAAACAAGGAAATGTCTAGTCAACCAATGTTGCTGTCCAGTTTTAGGCTGGAATAGAGTTAATTTTCTTCTTAGTCACTGGTACAGTGCTGTGCTTTGGATTTAGTATAATGATGAGAATAATGATGATGACACACTGATGTTTTGTTTGTTGCTAACTAGGGCTTACCTTAAGTTAGTGACTTTTCAGTTTCCCATGCTCTGCCAGCAAGCAGGTGCAAAGGAAGCTGGGAGGGAGCACAGCCAGGACTGCTCTTCAGAAAGGGTTAAGACTTGCAGTTATGTCATCAATTCCTTTTCTAATGTGAGAGATCACCACTAACTTCCTCCAATATCACTGCAAAAGTATGAAGTATCACACATATGAAATATCACACAGCTAATGGCTTTAAGATTACGTAAAGTAAATAAGAGTAGCATATTATAATTCCACAGTTATCACTGTCCCTTATTTTCTCTTCTGCTTTTCAACACATATCTCTTCTCCTAGCTCTTGTAAATTCTGTAAACTCTTCATTTAGAAAGAAGCACATCTAAGCCAGCTCTCCTCTCACTTCCAGGACCAGGCAAAAAGGAAAGGAGCACAGTCATTGTAAGCATCTAGCAGCTTCTTCCAGGCTATTTCTGGTAGAAGAGATTAAAAGCAAACACTTTCACAAAGATTTCTCAGCAAGCAGTTCTTAGAGAACATGAATTAAAATGATTACTTGGTGGATGGAATGCCATCCTCACTCAAAACCAAGAAACACAAATATGAGACATTAGCCAGTTATGAAATATTTATTCCTGTTACACATCAGTGAGGCTACACCATCACTGAAAATGGTCCCAGCTATTAGTCATCCAGATTCTCCCACTTCAAAAGCAACTCACTGATCATCAAAAGACTCCTTGCTGCCTGTCAGGCAGACTCTAGAACACCCAGCACAGTAAGACACCAGATTTCTTCCTTTTTTAGAAGGGGTTAGGGACTTTCAATAGGAGGATTGGAAGAAATTTCTCTCTGGGCACTTCCCTTCCCAGATGCTTTTTTTCCAAAAACTTTTAACAAAACCAAAAAAAATTATATAAATTATTTGACATAATTTTCAGTTTCATGGAAAGACCTCCGTTTTTCAGTCATTTCTCCCATCAAAGCAACTCTAATGTAACTTTTTTCATTCTGAAATCAGCACTTGGCTTCAATTAAAAATAGTGACTCAAAAATGTTACAATGCAAAAACATGGGTTTAAAAAACAAATGGTTTCAACATATTTGAAATACTCTACTGGAGAATTTAATTCTTTCTCATTCCATAAATCAATAAGGTCAAAACCAACTGTCCTAGATAGTTGTTATTACAAATAATAGCTAAATCTGTTTTATTTTCACAAGAAAACTTCACTCATTCTTTTTACCTCTCTGCCAGAGGCAAAAGAAAGAACTTCAGAGTCCTGCTCTAAAAGCCAAGCTGAATTCTTTGCAAGCTCTGCATCCTTCACCAGCAAGCAGTGACTCGTAGCTTATGCCTGTTGTTTGAAGCCCAGGGAAATTCCATCACTGCAAAGAGAAACCTATTCAACTGACAGCAGCAGAAATTGAAGGGTATATGTCAGGCCAGAGAGAAAGTGCTGAAAGTGTAATTTTCACTTTACCTGTCCCACATTAATGATTAATTTTGTGACAACTGCAGTAATTGCTGCTCAACTCCTCATATCTTTATTACAGCTGGAATAGAACAAATTCAGAATTACATATTTACATGAAACAATCAAAACCTCAGATTGCTGCTGCATACCCAGCAGTTACTAATTCAACTGTACTTTAGTTAGAACATATGCCTTGAACTAAACTTAAAGCTTTCAAGCATTTGATACATATATTTTCAAAATATGACAACCTCACACTTTTAAAAACATGTTTGGCATAATAAAAATCCTCTTTTCTTCATTTCTAGAAGTTCAGCTTTCAAATATCTATTTTAAGTTTCTAAAACAGGGAAGAAAAAGCCAAACTTGTACTTTAAAACACATACTTGAGTTTTATAAAGCCTTCATTGGAAAAAAAAAGCCTCTAGTCCAAAACACTATAGTTTCCTAAGATATTGTGCTCCCTTAAAAGGTAATTGGAATAATATTCTTTTAAAATTCCTTATTATACAACTTTTTGTGGTAATTTGAAACATACAAGGGTAATTGTTACAGCTCTAACTCAGTACAGAAACACTGAGACTCAAACAAGGACAGGCTTAGTATCTCACCTCTAATAAACCCTTCTATTCAAAAGACTTTAGTACTTCTTTGATGCAGCAGCCTTTCCATATTCGAAAAAAAAGCAGAATTCCTGCAGTAATGTACCATGATTTGTCCCCTAGTTTCTCAGT
>VZTN01021097.1:0-37033 GCA_013400515.1 Erpornis zantholeuca
TTAAGACCAGGGAAAAGCAGCAGTTACAGAAGCTGCTTAAAAACCTTATTTTATTGCACCTGTAGAGAAGAAAGCCCCATAAATAAAATCTCTCTAACCAAATTCAGTGCAAGTTTCCCGATTGAAAGAAACTACAAATTGCAGAAGGAGGAAAATATTGAATATTTTTATTGTAGTAAAACCTTCACAACGTTTTCCTTAAAACAAGGACTCAAGTGAAGGCTGCAAGCAACTAAATTGATCTGCAGGCTCTGCACTTGTGGTGAGCAGGGTAAAAAGAAAGAAATCCATAGGTCATTTCTTCAAGAATAAAGCTAATATTAGCCAAGGAGTCACTCTTAAATGCTGTTTACCTAATGATGTCGTCAGGTACTGAGCTTTACAATTTAATTGTGCATTTGAAGGTAGGAATAAACAAAATAGGTGTTTTCACTTCCTTAGGGACTAAGAATGCAACATAAGAGACTCAAAACTTGGGTTTTTTTCCCCTCATTTTCCTTTTTTAGATTACTTTAACAATAACTCTTTGATTCCAGAATGTGTGGGAGATGGGGAATATCAAAGTAGAGCAATCAGGTGATAATTCTACTTAACCAACCTTTGACTTGCAGCATCTGGTGTATTTTTAGTCTGATAGGACCAGAATGATCATTACCAGTAATTTGATAAGTGTTGTCATTTTCCTTTGAAGAACTTATTTTAATGGTTTTTTTTTTTTTTGTGTGAGCACACCTGCTCCCTCGAGAGTAAAGCAGCAAATAATTTATGCAGTGAAAGTCCTTGCCAATTCCAAAGTGAGGATAAATATTTCTGAGATCCTCGAGGTTATAAAACTTGCAGCTTTGCCCACAGACATTCTCCTCTTTTCACTGCTGTGCAGTGGTGTCAGTTTGAGAGGTGACAGCCAGATCCTTGGGATTTTTCCAAAGAATCCTTAAAAAAAGTTCATCACATTTGAAGTTCAGCCCTTCCTTAGTTTTGAGCTATTGCTGTGTGGTTTTTTTGGGCTTCCCTTGCTGATGGGAAAAGCAGGATAAAGCTGCCAGAGGTCAGTGGAGTGGGGATGTTCTCGGTGGGGCTGGAGACATCTTCCCCTGGAACGTTGTGGGAAGGTGAGGAAATCCTGTCCTGCTTCAAAGCCTCTGATTTCCACCTGGGGACTCACCACAGAAGTTTTCTTGTCCTGTTTTCCCTTTGGTTCATAATAATTCCTGAGTGCCCTCAGCATCCCCTCACTCTTCCAGCAGTGCTTATTATCCACCTCCCATCCCTGAGGATGATCAACCAAACCTGGAGCTTTTCACAACTTATTTTTGTGCTGATTTGGTTTGCTGCCACGAGAATGAGCTGCCCTTCCCCTCTGGGGGCAGATCTGTTAAAAGATCATTTGGGTGATCCACACACAACCAGTGTTGAGAAGGAGAATTTTATCCCTGGCACGTTTAGGATCAAGAAATCCACTTTGAAAAGAAGAAAGAAGAAATCCACTTTGAGCTGTTTGTGTTCAGTGTGGTGAGGGAAGGCAGCAAGGAGGGGCAGGATCCAAAATGATCTCTGAGAAGGGAATGGTTGGTCAGTGAGGCCAGACAGCCAAGGTGTGCCCCTGGCACCATGCCAAGCACCCAGCCCTGTTAATTCTTTCCTTTATTTCTGTCTCCTATTGTCCTTTTTATTAAACCCCTTATTAAACCTTTTACAACTTTACCAGGAGTGAACCTCGTTTTCCCACACAATTCTAATCCCTACTGGTGCCTGGGGAAATAAGAGTCCCTCCCTCAGTTATTCACCAGGAGAACCTCACCTCTGGTGCTGCTGGGAGCAGAGAGAAAAGGCTCCAGGGATGGAGCAAAGAGCAGGGAAGAGAAAGAGCTCAAGGATGGCATTTTTTTTTTTTTCTGGGATAGTTCACTCAGCCCCAGCAAAAATGCCACTTCCCACACTGGCTTACAGCTATTTTTAGGCCCCGTATAAAATGCAGTTTGCACACCCAGCCCATCTCTGCTCCCTTGCAGATCCTCCTCCTGTTCTGCTTTCCTGAAGCCACAATTTGCAGGAGCTCACAAACAACCCCAAATATCAGCTCACCGGGGAGGACACATCCTCTGCCTCGCCGTGCCCGTCAGTTCAAAGGAAATTAGTTAAACCACACAACAGCTTTTACAGCCCCAAGACTTTCTGCACTTAGAGAGGAAAAAAAAAAAACTGCCAGCTTTATTTCCTCCAGGCACTCATTTCACCTCTGGGCATGTTAGGGAAACAATTTTTATGCCGTCAGTGAAAAACTGTTTGTTTTTAAGCAGCAGTTCACAGGAAAGATGCCATGAACTTCATTTAACAGTGTTAAAACTGGTTTATTCATTCAAAACTTTTGACAGCCAGGCATAAGGAAGTTATTTTTTATTTACTTGGATTTATTGTTTCTCTCGAAGCCAACTCCTCACTGCACCATTTCATCTTTAAGCACGAGAAGCACCACTTAAGCATCACAGAGGGAGTTTGTAAAATCATCATTTAGCTCTGAATTTTGTCTCTCCAAATTCCTTCCCTACTTCAAAAACCCAGTGGAGGGGAGAGGAGGACGGATGGCTGGGAGCAGGGGATCACTAAGGCCGACAGAAACCTCAGGCTGCTGCTCCAAATTAAACCATTTCTTGCACCATTTCCTCCTCTCTTTAGGATGGGCCACCCCAGTAGCCAGAAAGGAGCCCATAAATCAACTCCAGAAAGTGGAGAAGTCTCCAAAATAACAATTTCTCTGTCCTGTTCCAGTAGTTTGCCATTTATATTTCCACTGTTTCGTAAGTTAGGCGAATAAATTGCTTCAGCAGCTCATTGGAAGGAAATATATAAATAAAAATTGTATTTCATGTGGTGCCTGCACTTGGGACTCCCTGTTCAGCTTAATGAGGGTTAGCTTTAATTCCTTTAGGATTTAGGGGAAAAAAAAAATCAAACAGCAAATAAATCCTTTGTTATGAACTTCAGGGGTGCAGCCCTGAGCATCTGGGACACCCAAAATCTCATTTACATGTCAGGACTCTCTCTGCCCTCTATTAGCCAGGTAAGAAATGAAACATGGAATATCTTACACATGGACTCATCATTTTGGTGATTTGCTCCCCAGCTCTCCCTGAGACTCCTGAAATTCCCAGCAAGGCACAGAAAACATGGGAGTTTCTCTCTTTGTGGTGCTGCTCAGGCCAGCTGAGCACATCTGCACCCTGCAAACCCCAGCCACCACAGCTGAGCAGAATTTTGGAAAGAAAACGTGATTTCAATCCCCAGGAAACAAACATTAAATGTGTGAGTGAGCTGTATTGCATCTTAGTTGATAATTTCATTTACCTGCTGCTAGAGGATCTTCTTAAAAGCCTTTTCCCCTCTGGCAACAGGCACAGAAAGTGGAGGGAAAAGAAAGGGAAGGTTTTCCCTCTCCACAGGCTCATTTCCCAACTTGTTTTCTGCAAAGGACTGCAAGGCATCAAAAAATGCACTCAGGGTCCAAGACCTCTTCGGGCTACAGAAGAACTGAGAGCCTCAGGGTGCAGAAATCAAAGATTTTTAAGCTGAAACCTCTAAGAATCACAATATTTTACCAGTTTTGTGTGTTTTATTGCTTCTCAGTTGCTCTGACAGTCTCATCTACCCACTGCCACAGGCCATCTTTATCAATCATTGATCTCTGCCTCCCTTCCAACCTTACAGGGAAACCTGGAGAGCTGGGCAGAATATTTACTTTTATTTTATGTAACAACAAGGCTTTCTCTAAAAATCTCTGTGTGCTGAACACCACACACACGACCCAGCTCATTTATTGATGTTTAATATTCTCCTCTCTCACTGGATGGAACCAGGGGAGGAACACCACTCCCTCAGCACTCCCTTCAGCCTCTCTCAAGGTGGGATTTCCAAACCAAAATGATCTTTCAGAAATGTTATTTAACTCGGAGTTAGATAACATTTAAGAGAGCAGAGGAGCAGAATAGAGAACAACCCCAAGCCCTGTCAGTCTGAGCCCTGGGGGCCTTGGGGGGATGACCAAACTCTTAATCAGCTCCACCAGTGCAAAAGACAAAACTCCTGGCTGCCCACTCAGTGAGATCCTGCTTCAAGCAGAGCCTTGAAAACTCCAAGTTAAATAACATTTCTGAAAGATCATTTTGGTTTGGAAATCCCACCTTGAGAGAGGCTGAAGGGAGTGCTGAGGGAGTGGTTGTGATTTGTAGGGAAGCACAGGGAACCTCTGGGCACAGCTTCTTGTTTGCAGAGACGCAGAAATGCATCCAGGCATTAACAGACCTCGCTGAGCAGTGGGACAGGAGTAAAAAAAGAATGAGGAATATTTAAAAAGTGCAGAAAACAGTAAGAAAATCCCCACTCCTGAGCCAGGGGGGATGCTTTGAGCAAACAGCTCTGCCTCCATCATTACCCTGATGTCCTCAGTCCTCAGCTGTGCCACTGAGGGACCAACCCAGGGCCTGGTAACCTGAAACTCTCTTTTAACAGAAGAGGTTTGTTAGCCAAGCCCTGAGATGATCAGCGAGGAGAATTAGCAGCGTTCTGCTCAGAGAATGTTCTGGGAGAATGTTTAATCTCCATAATGACCACTGAATAATTTAGTCACCTAATTTACGAATATTTTCACGGGAAACACTCGAGGTTTCAATCAGCACTCTGTAAACAGTTTGTGTGTCTCGGAGATGAGGAGTTTAATGGAAATCTGGCTGTTTGGGAATAGTTTGTTCACGTTTCCACTCTTTGGGCACCTTCACAGCTGTTGGGAAAGGAAAGTGGGGACCCCCCTGCCTGATCCCCCTTTTTTTCTTCATGGAGAGCTCGGAGTTGGATACTTCACCTCATGCAAAATACTTCTGTTTCCCTTTTTATACAAATCACTGTTGAGATGCTGTGTATTTGTACCTGGCACCACCTTAATGGGGGCATTTTGATATTTGATTTTTAAACTGCATTTCCAATTTGAAAGGATCTTTAAAACCTTTCCAGAAGGTTTTAGCAGCAAGGCAGATGATCCTGCTTGGGATTGTTCACTCTGCTTTTCCAACAGTTTTCAGTCTTTCTGAAATTAAGGCAAAATTTCAGCGAAGTCAATGCCCAGTCTTCAAGAAACTACTCCAAAATAATCTTCATTATTTGTTCTGTCACTTCCAGCACACCTTGGAAGGAGTTATATAAATGCACAGTAACTTTTGCCAATGGAGGAAAACAAAATCAGTTTGTTGGAATTTATGGAGAAAAATAATCGGACACAAAATACAATCTTTAGATAATTTTCTGCTTTTTTTTCCCTTTTTCTGTTCCACAGCATTCATTTTTTTTCTCTTTTTCTGATCTTCCATGCATGAGAAGAATTGAATTTGAGATGAGCTGTGCCTGAGTTGTTCCATTCTAGATTTTCATTTAGGTACCTGATAAAATCCCTGTGGGTTGTTGCACTTTCTTGCCCTTTTCTGGGCTAATAATAGGAGTTCTATTGTGGAGAAGGGGAGAAAGTAAACAATTAATACAAATGAATTAATTCCTGTCTCAATACTGTGTATTAAGAAAACAGTTCAGGGGAAGAAATGTACATATATTTGAAATTTTGAATAAATATTATTAATATTTGCAGCAACAATAAAGAAAAAAAATGGGAGTAGGGGAATTAAAGTGACCTTGACTGCAGGTACATTATTACTGTATAGATACTGTTTGACTTTAATTTTTATTAATGTACATAATGGCTTACATGAGCCTTATGGCTGCATTACCAGGGCTCTAAAATTTAATTAGATTTTCAGAGCAGCTGTTAATGTCTTCCCTAGGATTATATAATTCAGGGGCAGTGTCAGAAAACTTCAGCCATTTCATTAGGCTCAGAAGGAACTGAAATGAGGTATTTTGTCTACAAACTACCCTGAATTCCTGAGGTTTTCTCATAATGAGCCATTGAGATGGCATTGATTTTATCCTTGCAGTGCAGGGGGTGGACAACACATTAAAACACTGAGAGAAAAATGCTGGCTGAGAGAAAAATATTTTCAAAAGCTTTTTAGGATTTGGAGTTTTGTTTCTTGCTTTGGTAGAGCCAAGATTCACAGTCAGAGATGACAACTTGGAAGGAGATCATTTTTAAGGTGAACACAAGGCAGGAATAAATGTCCCCACCATGGTGGAATGGAAATGCAAGTGGTTTCTTTTAATTAGAAAAGAAAGAAGGAGTTGTGGTTTTTGTTGTCCTCTCCTGTTTCTTTTAATTAGAAAAGAAAGAAGGAGTTGTGGTTTTTCTTGTCCTGTCCACCAAAAAATAGAAATAAAATAGAAATGCAGCAGGATCTGTATTTTTGTAGTTAATTCCAAGAGAACTTGGGGAAGTAGCAGCCGTGGTGGTCCTGGAAAAAAAGATTTTAGAGTTGATCCAATTCCAGGCAATGAAAGAAACCTCAGTTAAAGGGAGCTGATATTTGAGAGTGCTGTAACTCAGATGAAGCAGAGTCACTCCAGAGTGGCACCAGGGATGCTTGGTGTGCCTGAGAGGATAACCAGGAGAAGCTGTGGATGGGAATTTGACATTCTGGCAATATTTTCCAAGATATCTGTGTGTTATATGGGGGTTTTTAAGTGGCTGATGTGTGGTTTGCATTTGCAGAGAACCAGTGCTCAGACTGGATTGGGTTTGTGTCCTTGGCTGCACTCACTGGTCCTGGGGCTGGATCATCCTTCACCCAGCTGTGTTCCCGACCCTTGGAGATACCAGGATGATAATCCATGCATGGAAAAGCCACAGGAAATCATTTTAATGTGTTTTGTTCTGCGTTTGGCCCTCACCTGCCTGTGCAGCTTCCTCAGTTGTCAGGAATTGTTTGCTGTCCCCCAGACCAGAGCTGGTAACCTTTGCTGCCTCCCTGATTCCATCAGGCTTGGAATTATCCAGCAGTGAACTTCTCAAGTCTGTGGATGGATTTGGGCCTGTGAATTGTCTTTGTTTATGTGAGAAACTCAGAGATGGCTGCTTGGTTTCCTGGCTCAGTCCAGGATTACTTTCCTTTCAATCTCCTTTGGTTAGCTGAGAGCAGATTTCACAGCAGTTTTTGCTGGAAGTGCTTGGAGGTTGTAAGCAAGGAATATGTAGAACAACTTGAAAGCATGTTCAGGGGACAAGTGTAGAGGATAAAACCTGGGATTATTTAATGAGTAGGAAAGAGGTGCCTAATCCAGGGTGAGCTTCAGCTGCAAGGCAAACCCCTCTCTGTAAAAGGAGAGTTTTTGGAAGTTGCTGCTGTTGGCTATTAGCATGCACCTGTTAACGAGGAGAATGAAGAAAATGAATTTTTCTGTCTTGGTAAATGTTGAATTTTGTTATTCAGCATATCAGGGTGGTGATGGAGAGTGAGTGTTAATGGTGCAGAGTGGAGATGGGAATGGATCAAAGCATGAGATGTGTTGGGTAAAGAAATGATAATGATAAATGACAGTGACCTAATTTATGAAACAATCCTCTGGTATCAAGCAATTCACTCATTTATAATTACATGATGAAGTGGCCAAGAACAAAATCAATCCTGTCAGAATCCTCCAAAGGCACCAGGAATTGCTGCAGGTTGGCAGCAGCCTTGGTGCTGTGCAGCCACTCCCACCCCTCTCCTGTGCCCCACATGGGAATCCAGAGCTGCAAACGAGGACCCAGATCCAGTTCTGTTCCTTAATGCCAGTGTTAGCTGGCAGAGAGGTGAGGGAAGTGTTTCTGGCATGTCAGGAATCCTCTCTGAACCGTGAAGGAGAAAGCTTCCAGGCATGTTTGCTGAAGGGCTTCCATATGGAAAGGTGCCCGTGGAGCTGGGATGGGGCTCGGAGGGAGCAGACACCTGAGAGCCCCTGGGGCAGGCACTGGTGCTGCTCCTGAGTCTGCTTCCTGTGCCACAGAGTCATAGAAATGAAAATAAATAAGGAAAAGTTGCTATTTCAGTCATTAGAAACTTTGTTCTTGGTGAAACACGACTCTTGAGGGACTCACAAAGCCTGAGTGTGTAACTCTGGGCACATCTGGGATTGCTGTCATCCTGTGCAGCAGCTGGAGAGGGAGGGCAGGTGGGTTCTGTAGGTCCTGAGGGGCAGTGGGAGCTTCACCAAGGTGAGCTGGGCTCCAGCAGGGACAGCAGCAAAGCTCCCCCAGGGCTGGGATGGAACCAAGGGCCAGGATCCCACCCAGGATCTGCAGCAGAACCTTCCCTGGGTGGGGTCAATCCACTCAGGTCTTGCCTCTGAGTGCTGGGGTGGTGGCTCAGGAGACAACAAGGGAAATGTTTATCTGCCAGGGAAAATCAGCAGCCAGCAACAGCCTTTATTCATTCCAGATTATTGGCTGAAATGGAGGCCACAGCCACTTGGTTCACGAGGAGTTCTGACATCATCCCAGGGAAAGGCTGACCTTGCCAAGGAATGAATCCTTTAAAAACCACCCAAGGCATTGTGAGAGGTGGGAAACAGGAATGCTGTGTTCATTCCGAGGTGAATTCACCACAGGGAGCTGCTCCTCCTCACTCAGGGATTGACAGATTCATCACAGAGTTCTTCAAACCAGATCTCCAGTGCTTGGAAAATTGGGATTTTCTTGGATATCTCTGTCCTTAGTACTCATGGGCTTTGTTTTCTGTGACCTCCCCAACCTGAGAAGGTTGGGTGGGAATGGATTAAGGGATTTCTATTTCTTCAGGGTGAGCCCTGTCCATAAATGGATCCAACACCTCTGGAAAGTGTCCCTTGCCCATGAGGACCTTTCCTGCATTTCAGATGTAAATAAAAATCACTTTCAAACCAAAGAAATCTTTTCTGTAGTTAGTAGAATTTCCAAACACATGGTTAATCCTGAAGAGCTTTTCTATTTGATGTTTAATAGAGCCGAGTTAATAATTCATAATTTAATGTATCTGATTAATTTTACTTCTTTTTCTCGGAATGTCTTCAAAGCACATAACAATTATCTCAAATGTACTTATTCAGAATGACTCAGTGACCTCTCTTTCTAGATCACTTATTCCTGATTCAATTTTTCATAGCAGTGCACAATTTCTATTGGTTATCATTCATTATTTCCCTGCTGATTGAGTAATCCCAAATGCTGTTAAAAAAAAAATAAATAAATAAGTAACAACCCTCGGGCAGGAAGAAATACTAAAAATGCATTAAAAATTCCTTTCTGCCTTGGAAAATCCTTCCTCCAGCTGAGGAAGAGGCAGTGTTCATTTAAGAAAAACAACTGATGAAATCCTGCTGTCCTGGGAATTTGCAGTGCTTTTTTTTTATCCAGGAGATGATCTAACTCTATAAATCGTATAAAGATAATTAACCTGTGCCAGCAGCTGCAACACACTTCATATCAAGTGGATTTGCATGATATATGTGTTTATTTATAAGTGCATGTGTTTATTTCAGTAAATTCAGGAATTACACTGGAATTTGTACACTGAGCTGCCCAGCAGTGCCTGTGTCTCATCACTGGGAGATTTTCCTCTTTTATTTCAGCATGCTCTTTATTTTTAAAATATTAAAAAAGCCCCTTAGTAGTCAAATAGAGGCTTTAATGTGATGGATTCATTAAAATTATGGATTTTGTTTGGCTGTTGCCTTTCTTCCCCTCTCCCTGACAGTCTGTGGTGGTCATCTGAGGTGGCCATGCCAGCCCAGCAAAGCAGTTTGTTAATGAATTTTCCACAAATTAATTTTCTCCATTACCTCAATAAACACGAGCAATTATTTTATGTGGGCCAGGAATAAAAGAGAGCATAATAACTTAGTGGAGTTGATTTTTTGGAATTAAAAGTGCTTGTCTTTTGGCCTTTTTTTCATTAGGGGCTCTTCTAAATGATTGCAAATAAAGGAATGGGAAAAGCAGGAATTGCTGGATGCAGCAATTTTAGGTTTAGGCTAAAGTTGAATTACCCTGATTTGATTTCCAGGTGTCACTGAATTTTGTTGTATTAGACCTGTTGATACCTTTAGGTGGCTTTTTTTTCCCTGGTTATTTGTAGTCACATTTTAACAACTTTTTCCTAAAATAAGCTTTTTTTTTTTTTTTTTTGTCCAAGTGAAGTAACTCAAAGGTTTATCAGCACCAAATCTGATAAATGGATACCCCAGGGGTAAGAAAATTACATTGCCTTAATACCTCAGGCAAGTGAGATGCAATCTCAGCAAAAGAATCCACCAGGAGCAGGATTATCATTTAAGGAAAAAAGGAGATTAACACTTTCCTTGGAGCTCTGGGGGGAGGGAATTGTCTGCAGCACCTTCATACCTTTCTGGAGGTTCAGAACCCTGTGAGAGGTGATTTTTAGTGTGCATGTCAGGAATATTTTTATTGATAGAAATTAATAGAGTCAAGCTTTATTAGTTCATGTAGCTTTAAGGGAAGATTTAGATCATAGAGTCACAGAATGGTCTGGGTTGGAAGGGAACTTAAAGATCAGGGACACCTTGCACTGTCCCAGGGTGTTCCAAGCTCTGTCCAGCCTGGCCTTGGGCACTGCCAGGGATCCACTGTTGCCTTTCTCTGGTCTTAAAATTAAAACCAAAACACAATTTATGAGGAAAAGGGATTTTTACCTCGGATTTATTTCAGGAGCCTTAGGTGCAGCACTTGGTCCAGGTGGAATGCCCTGAAATGCATGTACCCACCTCACACTGAAATACACACAATTCTAGGCCTTGCAAAATTAGCACATCTATCAAAGATCCCCCAGTGCGAGGCTGGAGTGAAGCCCTCGTTGTGAGGAACCTTCCCCCTGGCTGGGCCTGGCTGAGGTTCCCAAATGTGTTCTGGAGAGGCCCTTGGTGTCTGGGGCTCCCAGGATGTTTGCTCTCCTGGTTTAACGGTGCCGTGGGGCTGAGCTGAGCTCTCAGCCTTGGGGAGTGACAAGTGTGGGGCTAAAAGCACTGAGAATGCATCAAACTATAAAAGAGTGTGAGAGGGGGATGAAAGAAAAAGCAAACAATCATCCTGGCATCGCAGGGGCAGCCACAGCTGCTCTGGGCACCCTGTGCCAGAGCCTCCCCACCCTTCCAGGGAAGGATTCCTTCCCAATTTCCCATCTAAGCCTGTCCTAGGAGAGATGAAACATTTGGAAGAACAACCCAGGCCAGATTTGCCAGCCTCCTTCAGGAGGTTTGGGTCTGGTGCCAGGCGTTTGCTCCCATGGATCCATAACTTCCCTCGTGCTCTGCTGGGATTTGTGCCAGCACTTGGAGTGAGGGACCCTGTGCACCTTGGGCATTGTCCCCATGGCCACCACTGCCCAAGGTTTTGGGGTGTCTTTGCCCAGGGGAGAGAGCAGTGCCTTCTGCTGAGCCCCAGCCTCCTGCCCTGCCTCTGCTGAAGGAGGAATGCACCTTTGGAGTGCAGGGTTTGGAAGATTAACCCTGAAATCAAAATCTGTGCATATGGAAAAAATCCCTCTCCTTGCTATGTGTGATTTTGAGGAATATAAGAAGCCCCATGAGGGATAAAATAAACCTATTTTTACATAAAACCCAACTGCAATAACTCCAGGTGTAATTGGTTCGTCTGCTGAAGCACTTGCTTGTATTGTTTTTATTTATTTTAAGCAGCCTTCTTTAGGAAATGCTGCTCACCAAAGGCAGTGTCACGTCATGTTAAACAGAAAATAAATTTTCTGCATTCACCTTGAGGGATTTTGGAAGTTACAAATTACAAAAGCCATAACAACTTCCATTTAGAAGGCTTTTGACAGGAGGGAAATGAAAAACGAGGAGCGAATGTTTCCACAGAAAGTTATTCCAACTCATTTTTGTAAACAAAACACACCAACTGTGCTAACCAGAAATAGCACTTTTTCTCTGACTGCTTTTTCTGAATGCCTGGCTCTGAATATTTGGTCCTGAAGCTAATGAAGGACTTGTGGAGATAATATGCTCAAAGACATTCCAGCAGCCCACACAGCTCCCATCTGCTTGGAGCAGAAGCACAGCCTGCACCAGGCATTCACAACAATGTTTATCTGGGGGGGTAGAAATGAGGATATTTTGGGCTGGTTTAGGCTGGAACTGTGGGGTAATTTGGCACTGAGTGGGAATTTGGTTATTTGGAAAAGCTAAACATTCTGGCTGGTGAAAAGTGAATTTTGCTTTGCATGGTGTTTTGTTGTTGTTTGGGTTTTTTTGGTTGGTTTTTGTTTTGGTTTGGGGTTTTTTGTTGTTTGTTTTTTGTTTGGGGTTTGTTTGTGGGGTGGGGTTTGGTGCATTTAAGGAAATTCTTTGTGACACTTTCCCTCGTTTTCAGTAGAGCCAGAGTGAGTGGGATAGAGGGATTTAAAGCAAATAGTATAGGTTTAAGAGGCTAATTACAACAATCCCACTGCAAACTGTGATGTTTAAACACAGTAATGCTCCTTAGGAAGGAGGAGCTGCCTGGCTTTTTGCTGCCAGGTTTTATGGTCTGAGAGTGACTCAGTCCATCAGCCCCGATCTTGTTCTGGGCAAGGTCAGGAGCATCAAGAGTGCAGGTAGCTCATAATTGGCTGTCTGCAGCAAACAGCAGGGAATTCAATCTATTCCCTGCACTTGGATGTGCTAAACCAACACTCCGTGAGGCCACTGGAGCGTGGCAAGGTTGCTAATCTCTCCCCAGTAATTATTGGAGGTGTGGTGAGCTCCTATCAGAGCTCCTATCAGAGGGGACACTCGGCGCTTGATGAACTGAAATGCTCCTAATGGCTTTTCTTCTCTCTTAATAAATCACATTTTGGCGTTCAGAGACTTTGCCTGACTCTAGGGGAGGGGTGGTTCAGGAAAATCTTGAGAAGTTATTCTGATAGGCAGTGGTGTTCCTGGGAATTGGGGATAATTCTGGCAAAAGTGCCTGAAATGTGTCAGGTTTTGTTCAGGGGAGTTGTGCTCTTGCCACGTCTGTGGGAGCAGGGAAATAAAGATGTGGACGGATGGAAATGCAGGGTTTGAAGGTGTTTGGAGTTCATGTGGTTTGAAATAAGGACTCACTTTCACTCTGTTAATAGAAAATGATCGCTCCAGAGAAACTGAGAATTCAGATTTTGGTGCATGAGGAAGAGCAGGAAGCCCAGGCACAGCATTCCCTCTTTTGTCTCTGAGATTGCCTTTTAATCTGATAGCCAATATTTCCTGGGTCAGATCTCTTCCCTCAAACTCTCATTTCTATTTTTCAGAGTACTTTGCATTTGATACTCTGGTAATACCCCTCTTTCCTTCCCACAGATGACACTATCAATTCCATCAAGGTATATTGAATCATTGCAAATTTTCTCCATCCCAGACATAAATTAATGGCTGCATTTCCTTCATGTAATGGATCACAAAGAGGAAATCAGCTGTAACCTATTTATGTGATGTAACCTGTTCAGAGGTCTTCGTTTTTTATTCTTATTTTTAGATAAACCAGTGGTAGTTGATGAACTGGGATTGCTGTCCTGAGATTCTGTCATGTTCACGAGCTCCTTTGCCTGAAAAATATTCATTAACTGTGACTTTGCATCTTTGAATTCTTCTTTTAGAGGTAGAACATCAAATTAGGAGAGCTTTACACACTGCAGCAGATGGAGACAAGGAGCTGCCTTGTGCCTTGCCCTTTGTGTGCAAGCCCAGGGTTGTGTTTGGGTGGGATTTGTGTGGGTCCCTCAGTTTCTCCAGGTTTAAATGTGGCTCCCAGATGCTCCAGCTCAGGGTGACACAAGGGCTGGCAGCTCCCTGGCTTTGTGCTCCTGTCCAGGGCCAGGCAGGTGCCAGAGGTGACACAGTTAGACATGAAATAATCTGCTTTCTTGGTGTTTGACATTCAGACATGTAGATAAACTATTTTAAACAACCATTTGGACATGTAATCAAACTCTTTTAAATGCTTTGCAGTGTAGGATTAGTCCATGCTAAGTGTTCTTGAAGTAGCAGCAGCTCTGCTTGCGTTTTTAACTGCATTAATTGACTTTATTTTGACTTGGAAAAGCCTTGGACAGGGGGAAGATCTAGAACAGTTTTACAAAGCTTTCTCAGCCTCTGGAAGGGGTTAAAATCCATGCTAAATGTGCTTAATATAGCAGCAGCTCTGCCTGTGTTTTTAACTGCATTAATTGACTTTATTTTGACTTGGAAAAGCCTTGGACAGGGGGAAGATCTAGAACAGTTTTACAAAGCTTTCTCAGCCTCTGGAAGGGGTTAACTCCCACTGTCCTCTGCATAAGCACAGAGCATTGCTGCTTCTCAGCTACCACCAACATTTCTGTCAGAACTCCACTGTTTTCCTTGGAGCCTCTGAGGCCTCACTTGCCAACCTGCAAGGTGGAGGATGAGCTCTGGAGGGGCTGGGAGTGGGTGGTGGCACAGGGTGAGTGTAGCTGTGAAAATTCCCAGCAGGAGCAGCCTGGAGGTACCAGAAATCCACGCTGGAGCCGTGTGGTTGTGCAGCCAAAGCTGCTGATCCTGGGCTTGCTCAGGAGGCTCAAATCCAGACTCAAAAAGCTTCATTTGGGGCTGAAGCTCAAAGCCAGGCAGGCGAAGCTTGGCCTAAGCCTCTGACATGGATGTAGCATCATTTCATCCCCAAATAATGTTTTTAGCATCTGTTCCCAGCCTGGCTTTGTGTCACCAGGCTGAAAGCAGTGATGCTTCCACAGGGAATCAGCTTCGAGGTGGAGAATTGCTGCTTTGCCACACACAGCTGTAGGCAAAGTGACCAAGGCTCAAAATCTTTTCTGAGTGCTTGGCTGCAAACAGAATGTGCAGGTAGGACAAGTGGGAAATCTCTATATTGTATTTGATATCTAAAGGCACTCCCAGGGAATGTCTGTAAGTGGTGCAGGGTGTGATTTCATGCTTTATTGTTCCCCAATCTGTTCAGTTTACAGGATAAAGGTATTTTTCATTCTTCTTAGCTGCCAGCTTTGCCAGTGCTCTGTGGGCACCGAGGCTCCAGCTGGGAGCTCTCTGGCTTCTCCATTTCCATCAGCAATAAAGAACCCACAGGGCAAATTCCCCTCTTAGTTCCACCTGCCAACCCCCCTGATCTCCCAGGAATTCACAGGCAGCTCCTTGGACAATCAAAAGGACAAGAGGCAGCAGAGAAGCTGGGAAAGTGTCCATTTGAGGAGGAGAGCTGAGCAGAAAGTGCAAACATCATCAGGAAGACATGGCAGTGGAGAGGGTTTGTGGAGAATGAGATGTGCAGGGTCACGGGATCTTCTCTCAAGGAGGTCGTGACAGTTCCATTGCTTGGATATTTTCAGGAAAAGGGTGATAAGGAGTTACCATTCATCACAGCTGGAGGTAATTGAGGCGTTTGGGGAGCAGTGATTTGAGAAGTGGCCGTGGATTTACTGTATTTTAAATTCTACTTTTTTATCAAATAGGGCAGCTCTTTGTTCCCCTGTCTTTGATAGTCCCACAAAATGCACCAGCATTCCTGCATCTCCTCAGAAGTGCAGCAGGATAAATGCTGAGTGATTCTCCTCTATCCCACCCCAGTAATCCAACACAATTTACCTCACATCTTCTCCAGCTCTAATTCCTGCACTTTTGCATCACTGCACTGGGATAAAACCAAGCATGCACTTTGTAACATTCTCATCTGCCCTGAACGTGCTCCTTCACTACAAATCTCAGTATTGCAGTGCAAATTAGCACCAGAATTGGTTTTGTTATGTGTCTTTCAGTCTGGCAAACTGAAATGCATCCTGGAAAAACATTTATAAATTGAAATCTTGAGCTGATGTGTTTTTTAAGTGCTAAACTTTTTCACGAGATCCTTCAGTGCCCAGTTTGTGCTCTGGGTGACTAAAGGTTCTTGTGCAGTAAGTCCAGTGATGTATTTATCAGCAGAATGGTATTTATTTGTTTTATTTCCTCTCCCTTTAGTCACTGGAGAGGAAAGCTCAGGAAGGAGAGGGATGTGCAAACCAGTCTGAGGGATTTCTGCACAGCTCTCTCTGTGGGTGAAAGGAGGATTCGTGTTTCACATCTGCCAATCTGACTTATTTCAGGAGCTTTAAATATCTCTAATAACTCCTGGGGATGGGAGATTTGTGAATTTTTATGAGTGCTGGGAGAGAGTTGTCTGAATGAATGACAAAGGCAGCTCCAGCTGCTGTCCAGACTTGCTTCAGGACCCAAATTCTGTAATGTTTGCTCAAAACTTGTTGCCACGTAGGAAAATTTGCAGGTGTGGATGCTCTGCAGGTTCTTGCTTTCCCACATTGCCCTGACTCCAAGCCAAACTTCTGGGAACTTTCCTTCCCAGAGGGAGCAGGCAGGGGCCAGAGGAGAGGATACAAGGCTCAGGGACAATGTCCCTGCAGGAATTCACCTCTACAGGAGACAGCTTTTCCAGGAATTTCTCACCAGCAAAGAGGAGCTGTGGAGGCAGGGACAGGTGAGGTCTTTGGAAAATGATGTCACCTCCTTTCACCCTACTTTGATCCCTAAGGAATGACCCCAAAACACAGAGGGGCAACTCGTGACGTGCAGTTTTGGAGGCCTCCTTAGCTCAGCAGACCTTCAGCTTCCTCCTGCCCCTCCTCATCCTCTGGCAATTCAGAGACTTGAAGCAATTAAAGTATCTGTTGTTATCCACAACATCACATCAGACAGCACATTGGACAATCACACCTCAATCACTGCAGTCAGCAAGTCCCTCAGAGGCAGAGGCTGAACAGTTATCCAAGGTTCCTTTGCTTGGAAAAGTGAGCAGAAGTGATTCCATAGGATGTTTCCATGGAATAATTCACAGTCCCTGCACAGTCCTGGTGTGTGGGAGGCAGCAGCAATCCTGACTCTGATCTCAGTGCCTTAACAGCAGCGTCACTGGAAGTGGCTTTTAGGGATGATGGAAACATCTGACTGTCACAATATTATAGGGATGGAGCGTGGGCTCCATCTCTGGGAGTTGATAGCTTGGGATTCCTGGATATAAAGGCACAATAAATAATAGAAAAGGGATAAATCATCCATCTTCACATTTTGAGACTGGCTGACTTGCAGGAGCCGTTCGTGGGTGGGCAGCCTTGGCTTTGCACAGATTATTCTCTGCTCTGGAGTGAAACATTTGCAGGCTGGCAAACTGCACTGTGGGGTTTGGTGGAGGGGTGAACCAGCTCTGCTAGCAGCTCAATATTTTGTGATCCTCTCAGGAATGTTCTCTGTTGGGGTTTTAATGGCAGAGAAATACAGGCAGCATTAAGGGGATGAGCTGTGCTGAGCATCCCTGCTCTGCCTTTGATGGCTGTGATCCATTTGGGAAGTCAACAAAGATGGAAGAGAGAATAAATCTGCCCTTCCATGGCCGTCTTTATACAGCCTAAAATAACACATGGGGTAATTTTCCTTCTTTTTCCAAAGCTAAGTGCTTTTTTGTGGATCTCCAGCCCGAGTTTTTCACTCGTGCAGTACATACTTGGAGCTGATAGCTCTCATCTTTTATGGCAGAAATTGCTGAAGCTGAGTAATTAAAGTTATTCTTGACTTCTCTTATTTACTGGAAACGACTGAGCTGAATCATAAAAGACTGAGGATTGTACTTTGCATGGTTTCCTGGACACTTTGCTCCTGGCAAGTAATTCCTTAATGGCATATCCACAACAACAACAACAACAAATGTTCTGGAATGGAATCTGGCACTTGACTTGTGCTCTTTATTCCCTGGGGTGATCCCTGGTGGATGCAAGGAAGTGCTGGATTGCCAAACAAATTGCATTGTCCAAACATTTCCATCTCTTTTTGCTTTCTAAATATGATTTAAAATCTAATGTTGCCACAAAAATAGAGTTTGTGACCACCTCATCCTTTTCTTTTCATGTTCCACAACTTCACCTTCCCATTTTTGCAGGATGGAGCAGGTGCAGTGTGAGAGCAGCACCTCTGCCAGGCAGTGCAGTCATTCCCTGGGGTGGGATATATGCAATGAAATGAAATTCACAAATAAGGTTGAATAAATTTAAAAGAAAAACCCCAAAATTTTATTGTCCCACAGTGTGGTCCCACCAAACCATCTCCCTCATTTTGCTTGTGGTGACTTTGCTTCTGTCCAAGAGGTACAGGAGCTTGTTATTGTACAAAAAAAAAGGTTATTTTCTCTCCAAACAGTGAACTTTTGTGAAAAACCAGTTTTCTGTGAGCTCAGGTATGTGGAGGATGTTAAGCCATTAAAAAAAAGCCCTGAGAAGCAGAACCACAGATTGTGATGCTTGGTGTAGTTTATGATTGTAGTTTATTAATCACAGAGGGGTTTTTTTCTCCCTCACCTTATTTCTCACTTATTTTTCAGACTCTCAGAAGGGTTTGGGTCAGAAGGGACCTTAAAGATCATTTAGCTCCAACTGGATATATACTGGATATTGGTGTTGTTTATTAATCACAGGATCAGTTTTTCTTCACCTGGATTCCTCAATTATTATTGTTTTAATTTTCTTACTCTAAGACTCTCCAAGAGTTCAGGCTCCTTCAGGCAAGGACAGAAATGTCACTGCAAAGCTGATTTGCTCCCAACAGGAAAATCTGCCCTTGACCAGAGAGACAAAAACTGTGAAAAAACATGAATTTGGAAAAACAGTTTTAGCAAACAGGCCTAACTTTGCTGGGTCTGAAGTTGCTTTTAGGGCAGGGTTTTGCTTTTGGGAAAGGAATTCTTTTGCTTTGTACGAGAGGGGTGTGGGAGGGAGCACACCCAGGGTGATGCTGCCCAGAGGAAGAAGCAGCTCCAGGAGAGTTGTCCCCAATTTCGTTGTGTTTGTGTTCATATAAATAATTCCTGTCTCCCTCTCGGCCTCCCCAGGCACTGCCACGGTGCTCCAACATTGGGAACATGCATTGCTTTATCCAGCCAGGGTTTAAAACATTATTAGATGAGATTGCTGTGGTTCATTTGGTGGCTCCAATGCTTCCTTCTAAATCCATTAATTCATTTTTTTTCCCTGTTTTTTCCCTTCTCCCGTAGTGCTCTCTATCACAGGATCCATCAGTTCCCATTCTGGTGATGCTTCTGGTGCATACAGAATTATTTTGTGATGAATCTCTGCTTTCTTTGCAGTGGTGTCTCCTTTATCGCCCTGAATTCCACCTTAAAGGAATCATTGAGACATCACCCAATTGAAAGTCACAACTCTTCCTGCCTTGGCTGGGCTGTTTCCAAGGGGATGCATCCCACCAGGGACAGGCAGAGCTGGAAGGAATCCTGTTTGCTAATTACTGCCACCACTTAGAAACAAATCCCAGTCACAGGGCACTGCAGAGAGCCCAACCCAAGGAACAATAAAACCTGAGTCTGTATAATTGCTAAGGAAATGAAGACTGAATAGAACTTAAAGGCAATTAAAGCCTTTATTTCCATTTTATTATGGAATAAATACTCCAGGATATTTTCATTTGCTTCACTTTTTGTTTGCTCATGGGGTCTGCTTGTTAATGTGACTGGGATGGATGAGAACTTCTTAATTAACCTGTTTTTTGTGGGCATCTCGTGGTTTCTATGAAATATGTGTGCTGACAGCTCTGGAACAATGGTACAAATAGAAATGACAGATTTGTAAGCATTGGTCAACTAAAAACTGTTCAAGAAATGCAGTTTTTGAATTATTGGACCAGGCTTCTCTGTAAATTGGAATTCAATTCAGTTAATTGAATTCACTGGATCTAGGGCAATTTGCATAAAGTTATAATAAGAGCGTGGTTGTCTTTGTAAAAGCTGCAGTTTCAGAATCTTATATTAAAAATGGAATAATATAATTTTTATTTTCTAATAGTCAAATGCAGCAATGTCTCATTGACACGGGAACAAAATTGAAATATGTATTTTGCTCTCAATTGCAAAGAAGTTCATGTGCAACCATCCCAGGCAACCCTTGTGGATGCTGGATGGATTGTTTGGAAATGGGATGTTGGTCTGTTTGTCCATCACATCCCAGCCCCTTCCTGTATCTTTGATTTGTTTTAGCATTTATTGAATAAAGTAAATAAAGCTCTTGCTGAAGCCCTGGAAATGATTTCCTTAAAATAGGGATGGCTCCCATTTCCTCCGTGCTGAGTCTGGGATCCGTGTCCTTGGGCATCCTCTGGGTTGGGGATGGATCCTGCAGGTATTTCCCTCAGCAAATTCCCTTCCAGACCTTTCCCTCCCCGTTCCTCCCCACCTGATGCAGCTGTCTGGGCACACCCATGGGTGTAAATTCACTCTGTGCCCTCTGTGCCATTCCTGGGGCTGTGCAGGGCTTCCAGTGAATCCTCACTGATTCACAAGGACCCCGGGTAAAGAACCTCTTTGCTTAGAGGTAAAAGTGGCAATTAAATATTTGTTACATTGACCTTAGGCACCGGTGGATGTGATGCTTAAATAAAAATGTGTGAAGCAATAAACCTGCAGCTTGTGAAGGAGGAGAAGGAGGAGAAAACATCTGTAGAGCTGCCCTCACTGCAGCAAAATCCTGAGGAACTGTTTTCTCTTGGGGTCTTTGAAGGGGAGACTTCAAGAAGAGCCTGCTCCACAAAGATGAAACAGAGATGAAGTAAAGGTTTAGGTAGAGGGAAGCGAGGAGGTGCTTCAGTTCCATCCACTGCTTCCAGCAGGGCTGCAGAGCCTCAGCACAGGCAGCATCCTGCTCAATTACAGCCACGTCTCCACCCATCCTTCATGCAGGATTAGGGCCCCGAGCAGGTTCATTTTGCCTTCTCCCCATGTGCCAGGGGGTTGGGAGTGAGGATGGCTCCCCTCGGCAGGAGGTGCCGGGTGCTGCTCCCTCCCACCAGCTCCGCTCGGCTGCTGCTGCTGCTGCTGCCGCTGCTGCTGCTGCTCCCCAGGGATGCAGGGCAGGGAGAAGCCTCCTGCACATCCCAGCCGAGGGCACAGCAGCAGCAGGGACAAGACAGGGACGGGCAGGGAGCAGGTTCTGCATCCCTCATGCAGCCAAACACAGGGGCTGGGGCACAGAGCATCCCTGGGCACCCCAATGTTCCTCCACCAGCTGCTCCTCGTGTTGTGCTCTGCTCTTTGCTGCACCAAGCTGGTGAGACAGAACTCTCTGCTCAGAGCTCAGCAGTTCTGGGCTTCTCCTTCAGAGGCACAGCATTGATTCTTTAAGGAAGTTATCTCTCCTCGGGACCAAACAGTTTCTGCAGATGTTAAAGATCTTCTCGAGCAGGATGGCACCGCGTCGCCTCAGAGCCAGGCATCAATAAAACTCTCCAAGAGCGAGCAGGAGCAGGTCAGCCAGGTACTGCAGGGACAAAAGGAGGACAAATTATCTGGCACAAGTAGAATTTTGCTGGCTGTTGCTTTCTCTGCTAGAATTGAGAAATTATTTGTGGACAGAGCCGCTTTCATTTGTGGAGAGAGTCACTGGGGCAGAGGGGTAGGACAGTGCAGTGCCTGATGCCTTTCACTGTGCTTTGAAACTCCTGAGCTTTGTGGTTTAACATTCATTTCTTTCATTTAAATGCTGAGAAGTGAGTTAAGAGGTTAAGAGAAGGATATCCTTTGCCCAGGAAGACTTTTCACATTGGTTCCTCGAAGTGTTATGGAAGCAGAAATCAGAGTTGTGGGATAAATGGCTGAAACTTTAAGTATTTGCTTTTATTTTTGCAAATACTTTGTAGTGTCCAGCTAATTCTACATCGATAAAATTATATTTATTTATTTATTTGTTTGTTTTTTTTTTTATAATGCATTTGTTGGTGTACATATAATTATTTGTACACTGTGGGCAGCCTCAGGGACTTAGAGAAGTGCATTAAAGAGTTGTCACTTCACTTCAGCAGCACCCACTGATGGCTGAGGGCTGCACTGCTCCCTTCTCCCTGGATCCGTGTGCTGCTCCTTCCTGCAGCCTCCCAGGTCCCATCTGGCCAAGGGCAGCAGTTGATATCTCTAAAACCAACCTCCCATTTTGGGTCCTGCCCTGGTTTTTGCAAGGCCTTGCAGTTCCCGAGTGCTTGTAGTGACAGTGAGGATTGATGGCAGCGTGTGTCCAGGGGAATGGATTTTTTGGGGATGCTGTGTGGCGTTAGGAAAAGCCACTCTGCAGTTTCGTGTGCCTGTCAACACTCTGGGTTTGATGCTCTGTCCCTGGGTTTTGGGCTCTTCTGGCTAAAGCTCAAACCTTAGAGCTGGAATTGCTCTGATCTGAGGAGCAGGGGAGCTGCACACGTTGCAGGAAATTCTGCAGATGATTTTTCTGCAGATAATTTTCGTCCTGGATAGGCACTAAAGTCAAAGCAGAGAAAAGCACAGCATGGAAGTGTCCCAGGGTGAGGACAGGGAATATTCTCCTTGGATTTGTCTGGGCAGCAAAGCATGGAAGTGTTCCAGGGTGAGGACAGGGAATATTCTCCCTGGATTTGGTTGGGGAGCACAGCATGGAAGTGTCCCAGGGTAAGGACAGGGAATATTCTCCCTGGATTTGGTTGGGGAGCACAGCATGGAAGTGTCCCAGAGTAAGGACAGGGAATATTCTCCCTGGATTTGGTTGGGGAGCACAGCATGGAAGTGTCCCAGGGTAAGGACTGGGAATATTCTCCCTGGATTTGGCTGGAGAGAACATCCCAGGAAAAGCAGAGCAGCAGTGCCTGGTGACCTTTGTGCTGTGGGTGTTCCAAGGAGTCCGAGGGGTGGAATGAGGAAGTGTAGCATGGATTGAGCAGAGATAGTGGAATTTCCATGGAATGTTCCACCTGTGCCTCAGGAATGAGCATCCTGGGCTGCCCAGGCACACTGGGAATGGATTGGGAAGCTCTCAGAGCTGAGTGTGAGCCATAAGGGGCAGGTTCCTTGCTTCCAGCGTTTTTCCCTGATGGAAAGCAGAACTTGCCCTCATTTCAGAATGAAAGGCATCCCCAGTGAGCACCAGTGGAAGGCTGATAGGAGGATTATGGAAATAATTAATTTTCTTAGGGATGTTGTAATTTCAGCATTTCTGTAATGATTGGGGGTAGTGCTTCAGCACAAATCATGTGGCCAAAACCCAGGGTTCTCAGTGAGGCTTCTGCAAATATACACATTTTCCTTTCAAATGATAAATAGCTGTATATTTAAATATACAGATGTATTTTCCTTCAAAATAATTAATAAACCCACACTGAGGTTTTGCTTCTACATTAAGAGGTCCAAAGAGGGGTTTTTTTTTCTATCTTTTTGCTGAAACTTGACCCCATTGCCAAACTTTCCTGAACAAAACTTGACCACCATAATGTGAATTTTCTAAATCATATTTTTATGCTTGCCACAACCCAACCTGGCTTTGGAAACTTCCAGGGATCCAGGGGCAGCCACAGCTTCTCTGTGTCTCACCAAGCTCACAGGGATGGAATTTTTTTTCTAATGTCTGAAACCTGAATTATAATAATAACCTGAAGCCATTCCCCCTTTTCCTGTCACTCCAGGCCCTTGTAAATAGTGTCTCTCCATCTCTCTTGTTTTTCAATGGAAAAGGAGAGAGGTGGGGACAGGAGCCCCCAGCAGGTGGAATAAAATAGGGCAGTATCAGCTTTATGCTCACAACACTGTAAAAATTATTAAGTGAAAGGTTTCTTTAATGATTTAGTAAAGAAATCCCTGGTATTTTTAAACCCCTGAGGAACATAGCAGAAAACAATATTTTCTATATCCTTTAAATGCTTTACTGCACATAATTTGAAGGCCTTTATTGCCAAGAGCAACAGACACCATCTCAGATTTTCCCTGCTTTAGTTTTGGTAATGCCATTTCTGATTAAACTTTGAGGCTGTCGTATATTGAACCATGAAATAGTTAAATTTTTTTATGAGAGTGATGAAAACCCTATTGCTTTTGGGTTTCAGAGTATCAATAGCCTGAGCTGAACAAGTCAGACCTCATTCCCAAGTGCAGGATTTGCCCTTTTCTGTGGAGTTTTTTCCATCTTGGGAATGTGCTTTCATTTTAAAGGAAAAGATCTTTGCATATTTCCAGCCACCCGAGCTCTGGGGCCACGGTGGGACCTTGCATTTCTCGAAGCTGTTAATTCCTGAGCTGCAATTTTACCTCTTGGCTTCAGCATTTGGCTTGGAACCAGGGATAAATCAGGAATTCTGACTGTTCAGCTCAGCAGTGCTCAGTTCAGAGCACCAGTGGTGCAGCAGGAGTTCTGTGGCACAGGGGGAGGCCAGCTCTGCATCACAGGTAAGATCTGCCTGGATTTATTGCCCTGAAAGGCTTTGTTAGAGCTCAGTTACCACAATTAAAAGCTCCATATTCTCAAGGAACCCTTAAAGCAGTTTCCTTGCACAGCAAAGGGCTGCACCATTATCAGCCTGGATCTGAGTATGGAAAAATGAGGATTTAAAGTTAGAGGGAGGCATCAGGAGGAGACCAAAGGAGTAAAGTGTCTTATGGCAAGGCATAAAATGCAGCAGTGCAGATTTTTAAGGAGAGGGCAGAATTTACAGAAGCTGACTGTCCTAGGCAGCCAGCAAATGGACTGAAGGAGGCACATTTAAGGCTTGGCAGAAGGAAAAGCTATATCAGGGGATGGGAACTCAAGTGCTCTGCAAAGGAAATGTAAACAAGGCAATCTGGGTCTAAGAGGGCTGTGGGCAAATGAAGTGCACAGGAGCAGCTTCGTGCTGAGGATGTGGATGGGTTGTGTGTGGGGAAAAAGGGAGTGTAGGACCACTGGGAGGAATTTGGGAACAGCTGCCACATGCACTGGTAAGTTCCTGTGGAAAGGATTATGAAACTTCCATGGTTTGTAGTGAGAAGTTCAAGAGGAAATTAATTGCCTTTAGCTACTTTTTGATGCTTAGATGTGTTTAAAAATATCTATATAGGCTAAAAAGTAGAATAAAAAGCAGATCCTGCAGTCTGGCAATGAGTGGTAACACGCCAGAGGTGTGTGGGGATCTGGCTGTGGAATCCTGGCTATTTTCTGGGCAGGCTTTGCTAGGCATCAGGGAGAAAAAATGATGTACATGAAGTACACAATGAAAGCACGAGAGTGTGAGGGATGTGCAGAGTCCTTTTAGGAGGCAAGGGCTGGTTGGCTTGGGGGTGATGCCCTCACAGATGTGGTAAATGTGTTTAGTGATGGGACCTTGTGCTTTAGTAGAGCCCAAATCGTCCTTCTGTGAACTGCGGGCAGTAAAATGTGTTTCAGGCAAGGTTCACCTTAATCCAAGTACCTAATTAGCTGTAGTGGTGATAAACCCATCCCCTCGCAGCTCTCCTGGAGGTGTTTGTGCCAGCTCTGTGTGTGTTTACTGGGACAGGAGCTGTGATGCTCAGGGGATGCTGGGCAGGCACCGTCTGGGCGCTGTTCCCTCAGGGAAACACACTCGGTTGTTGTTTCAAGCTTCTTCCAGAGAAAACACCAGCTGTGCCAAGCTTAGAGAGCACCAAACCCCTCAAAATAAACACATATTACAGGTAAAATTGTGCCAGCGAGGGGAAAAGCAAAGTGATATTAAAGTAATGAAAAACCACGCGAGCTACATCTCAGCAAACAGCCCTGAGTGCATGTGTCATGTTGCATTTGTGCTAAGAGATGTTGTAAAATTACTCTGGCTTTCTGCAGCTTTCATCTTTATGGATTATCGTGTGAGATATGTGACAAAAGTCAAGTCCCAGCCGAGATTTTCCTCAGGAGCACAGAGTTTACAGATATTGCTGTCCTGGAACTTGTCCCCAGATCAGAACCGGTGTCCTGCTAGATAAAATCCGCAGCTCCCTGAACTCTCTGCGTGAAAACCAAGAAGCTGCAGTTCATCAAAAGGTCTGGGTTGTCCCACCAGCATCTGGGAGGGTTTGTGACACTGGAGGGAGCAGGAGGGGAGGGAGGCTGGGCTGTGCAGGGTCAGCAGCACTGCCCTGCACGGGAGCTGCAAACCCTGCAGGGCTCCCTGCTTTGGGCAGGCTGCTGTCCCCAGGGAAAGAGAGCCACAAAGGGAATGTAAACCATGAACCAGGCTGGGCTAGGCTACTCTGGTAATTCTTCAGGTGTTAGAAAGTCGAGTTGAAATGACTCTGAACTGCGGAATTTAGGCAGCGTGGGAATTAAAACCACGCTGTGTCACATGTATATTTAAACACACAATTTCATTTATCTTCATAACTTGACAGGTGCATTGATTTGGGGAGAAAGCTTCTATTTTTAACTAAAAAAGTATGGGGATGTGTTTTAGTGAATTGTTATGATGTTTGTTATATGTTACATGCTAATTGTGATGCTGTTCAGTGCTGAGTTTATTTGTTACAGCTGTGATATTCAACAATTGGTCCAGCATTACTGAAAATGAAGGAGTGGTTTCCAAAAAGATTATTTGGGTTTTTTTCCAAGCTGAGCTTTGAAACAATTAATATATTAAAGAGCAAAAGGCTGCACACAGTGCTGGCTCTCCCAGGGATTTAGCACAGGTTGGGTTCGGGTTCAGTTCCTGGGCACCAGTTTAAAATACAACTTGTGCAGAACTTGCTTCACCTCTCAGTGATTTGATAAATAATTCTGGAAGGATCTCTGAAGTTTTGTGAGTGAGGCATGAGAAGCTAATGAGGTCAGGTGGCTGATGAACTTCCCTGCCTATGAATTATGGATTTGAGGAGGTTTGATGAAGTTGTGTGTGTCTGTGTGTGTGCTCACTAGGACAGGGAGGATGGAGAGTCATTAAACCATAATGGGGTTTAGTGGGGTGGAAGCATCGGAGACAGCCCAGAGACCACATCCCAGATGGAAGGAACAGGAAACAATTTAAACCCTCTGGAGAGCTGGAAGGGGCAAACACCACGGGAAGGAGCTCACAATGCAGGGATGTGCTGCAGCCTGAGAGGAGAACAGCTGGGGGCCCACAGAAATGAGGAATATTGGGGTGACACTATAAAAGCCATTTCTCATTTGATTCCTTCCAACTGCCTCTGGATGAGCAGGAAACACAGGAAGGCCAGGGAGAAATCCCCAGCTGCTTTATGAAAGGATTCCAGCCTCTGCTGTTTAACATGAAAATAAACTGTGTGGCTGCTTCTTAGTGGGTTAAAACCTCCTGCTTAGACTAAATACCTCATTCCCAGTATCAAATGGAGGCACTATTTTCAAGTTAAAGACCAATCCAAGAGGGTTAACAAGGTTTTTGCATTTTCCAGACATGCTAACACTGCTGCAGCCTTAAATGTCAATTGATTTAGAATATCTTTTAACCTTATGTCAATACTGGGGTTTAGTGTAATTTTCCCACAAGAAATCTCCAGAGGGATCTCTGTGCTTGCTGTTAGAGTTTACTTTGAGCCTGTTATTGCCTTAAATGCTGGCTTTTCCCACATACTGCCTGCATGTTACATGTGTAAAGTTGTGTTTTCATTACGAGCTGCTGTGTAGCATCACTCTCAGAGCAGCAGCCAGGATGTCAGGAAACAGGCTTTGAAGCCTTTTTCCTCTAGCACTGAGACCAAAAACATATGTTTCCTACCTTTTTATATGAAATTACTGTGATCTGTCCCCAGGCTGAGGTTGGTGGTTATAACTGAGCGTTGTGACAGATTTTTAGTGTGGGCTGCTGTGGGCCCAACCTCTGAAAATCAACCTTTTGGAAAGTGTATCAAGGCAAATGCTCAGAACTATTGTATTCAGTTTCTTTCCGTTTGAAAGGCGTGTTTGGGGTCAGGTCTGTGCTGAGCGTTGGAGGCACATCGAGCTCTGGGGCCTCAACACAGGAAAGCTGTGGGGAGAGTCCAGGGGAAACCATGGAGATGTTCCTTCTGCTCTGGGACAGGCTGGGAGAGCTGGGGGTGCTCACATGGAGAGGAGAAGGATCCAGGGAAAGCTCAGAGCTCCTTGCAGGGCCTGAAGGGGATCCAGGAGAGATGGAGAGGGAGTAGGGACAAGGGATGGAGGGACAGGACACAGGGAATGGCTTCCCAGTGCCAGAGGGCAGGGATGGATGGGATATTGGGAAGGAATTCTTGCCTGTGAGGGTGGGGAGGGTTTGGGATGGAATTCCCAGAGCAGCTGTGGCTGTCCCTGGATCCCTGGCAGTGTCCAAGGTCAGGTTGAATAGGGCTTAGAGCAGCCTGGGACAGTGGGAGGTGTCCCTGCCTGTGGCATGGGTGGCACTGGATGGGTTTGGAGATCCCTTCCCACCCAACCTGATGCCTTAAATGGCTCCCTAGAAACAGAGAGCAGGCAGGAATAAAGGAATCAAGGAGGGATTGGTTGGAAAGGCCTTCAGAGGTACACTCTGGGCTCCAGAGGCTCCTGCCTCAGTGCATCCCAACATGGACAAGGANAATTTCCCTGGCACTGGAGATGTGTTAGCTCCCCCAGCCCTGTCTCTCATGGGGCTGCAGCCACGAGCAGAGATGATCACAGCAGCTCCGTGTGCTCCTGAGCCACAGCACCACCTCATCCCAGACCATGAGACAGCTGCAGCACTGCTCCCAGGCAAAAGGAAATCTTCTTGATGAAGTTTTTGCAGTAAATTTGAAATGTAGGTCAGGATCCGTGGAAGTTGCCTGAATTTTTAACCACATCCAAATTAACCCCTGTGTGGTTTCTGTAATAGTTTCTCTGAACTTCCTGGTTAGCTGCAGGAACATTTCTCTGAAGGAAAATGTGGGAACAACCAATGGCCATCTCTTCATCAGAATGAAATGAAATCATTTCACAGTTGAGTTTGAAGGCAGACAGAACTTTCTAAAAGTAATTGATCTTTGTGTAAAGTTTAATATCCTTACAAACCTCGAAGTCTGAGGACTGCTGAGCTTGAGAACTTGTGCAGAAGGGAGTAGACAGAAGGAGCAGACAGATAAACTAAGAGACATTTAAAAACCAGCAACTTTGTAAGCTGAAATTAAACATTTTTATGTCTCCAAACTCAGAACAATCCAGCTTTGTCATTAGCACCAATAGCAGTGCCTGCTGTGCCTTTACTGGGATTTTCTCTCTTGTGTAGTGATCTAAAAAGAAAATTAGGAGGAAGAAATAATTCTCTTGATTGAAATACTTTTTTTTTCCTTTTTTTTCCTATAACTTCTTGCCTACTTTGGGTATTTTAAGGAGTTCCCCTTGATTAAGTGGTAGTCATGAAATACAGGGGAATGTAATGGTTGTGCTTTAATTAAAATAAAATCAAATAAGGGCTTCTGGTTAAATGATGGCTAAGGCTTATAATGTGTGTAGCTCTTTTTCAGCAGGTATCCTATACATAGAATTGATTTAACAGATACATTTGACAATGCAGGTATTGATCATTTATTTTTTCTTCCATCTGGTGACATTTCTATTATTTCCAGTAAGGTCTTGTCCAAAGTCCCTTGGAACTAGTCGGGGCAGTAAGCTGGGTGACTTCTGCTCCCTGCTTTTAGCTCCCAGTCATTGCTTTAACTGTCTGAACAGGAGATAAATTAACACCATACTGTTGTAACTTAAATGGTACCATTGGAGTTTTACTGCATGCAGTAAATTCTTATCTAGCTAGCCAAAAATTCCCTTTAATTCTGTGATAGGGGAGAACCCTAGCAGGATGTGGGGCTGTCCTTGCTCCCATCTGAACTCTCAATCCCCCCTCTGGTGCTTTCTGAGTCTCCTGGCAGCTGTAGGGTGGCTTTGCTCACACTCTTCTTTCCTACCCCAACCTTCAAACCCACTTCAAACATATTTACTCATCCTTTTCTCAGTCTTAATGCTCTAATTCCATGCTCTGTTTCCTGGTTTTGAACTCTTGTTTTATCTTCAATTCAAGATGCTAGAATCTTTTTTTTAAAAGAAATTGTCCCAGAGTCACCCCAAGATCATGAAGAAATTTGGGCAAGTTTTGGATGTATTAAATTTGAGCTGACAGCTCTGTCTGTGCAGAAGAAAAAGAGGGGAATATTGACAATGGCTGGAAATAAGTTGGCACCTAAAGTTAAGGTGCAGATAAAGGTGGAAAAGTTGGCAATTAGCATTTTTAGAGGTGTTAAAATGAGGTTTAATGGGGTGGTTTGACACAGCATTAGGACATGTGGCTTTTATGGGGTTCAGATGGTAACTGTGCCTCTCTGCAGCCTGGATAGGGATGGATTCCCAAAATCACTGAATGGTTTGGGTTGGAAGGGGCCTTAAAGCTCAGCTTAAACCCCTGAACTGGTTGCTCCAAGCCCTGTCCAACCTGGCCTTGGACACTTCCAGGGATGGAGCATCCAAAGCTTCTCTGGGCACCCTGTGCCAGGGCCTCCCCACCCTGAGAGTAAAGAATTCCTGCTGCCCCTCTGGACAACAGGCTGAATGTGGTGTGAACTCTCCTCTTTATTCATCCTGACTCAGTCCATGCAAGGTGGGAGAAGAATCTGCTGCTCAGGGAAGGGCTTCAAACAGGGAAAGGCTTTAAAACCTGCAGGTGGCTTCGGTGTGGGAGGATAGTGTGTGCATCCAGAGCCCCAGCCTCACATCCCTCCTGGCTCCTTTGCTCTCCTCCTGTGCCTTTGGAGGAGACCTTGGCAGCTCCTGCAGGGACCTGGGCAGGGAGAGCCCCTTCCCAGAGGCACCAGGGGCAGGCTGTGCTCATCCCAGCCCCATGCCAGCCCCACCCTAGGGTTTCCTGCTTGCAGGGTGGAGGGATAGGCAGAGCCCTAGGCAAGGGATAACAGAAACACACATTTCTGTTCACACCTTTTGAAGCTGTTACACACAAATCAATGCCTCAGCTGAGTCTGCAAACCTGGTTTCCTTTTATCTGCTGCCTTTGACAAGAAAACCAAGGGCTTAATGTGATCTCTCAATAAATCCTGGTGCAGCCATCCAGCCATTCCTGAAATGCCATGGAGCTCGGCTCATTTGACGTCCTTATCCACTGCGGAGAAGATCCTTGTTTAGTCTGGCCAGGGGCTGATTCCTTCAATAATTGATATTCCAGATTGCAAACAAAGCTGTGTGCAGTGCCCCTGCCTTGGCTACCTCTGCCAGCTGCTCAGCACATCCCAGCTTGAGAGCCTCTGGCAATGAGGGAGCTCACAGGAGTCTTATTTATTTATTTTTCCTACGCTTAGTGCAAGGATGTCTTTAAAAAAATACACTCGTTCTGTAAAGAGGCAGGAAAAGGCAGTAACTTCATGTAATCTGCATAGTCAGTGTAGGGAAATGCCAGAGTGTTTGCAGCCCTCTAATAGGGATTGTAAACACACAGTTTATGGTGTTCTGCTGGAGAGCAGCTCCCATAAATTACACCCAGAGCAATTTCTTTGTTTGCATTCTGAAGTTTTATTTCCTTTTATGTTTCGTAATTAAATCAGAGCGGGAGGATTGTGTTGGGGGCACCAAACAACAGCAGAGATTCCAGGGAGGTGTCACAGAGTGCCTGTGTTCTGCTGCAGTGGTCGGACAGGTCGCAGCCCTGGGATGGGTCACCTCCCCTGCAACAGCCAGGAGCTCCTGCCCTGCCCTTACCTCACAGGGTTCAGCTGCAGTTTTTAAATTGTTTTCCAGGGATTTGTTGTCAGCATCTCCAAGGAGTTCCCAGGTGCAAAGCCCATGTGGCCAGGATGCCTTAGGTTTGAACTTTTATATTTTCCCAGCCCTGCCCTGCCCAGTGTCACTCTGCAGTTCCCTGGAGCTCGTTCAGTGCTGTTCTCTCATGCTCACACACACACAACAAAGCCTCTCCAGCTCTCCAAGGACACCCAGACCCTCCTAGGCCCAACAAGAACTGCAAACCACAATCTTGGGGACAGGGGGGCAAGCTTGGGCAAATTCCATCCTTGCCTGGCTTCTGCTTGGGGAATTGATGCTGAGATCCAAGTGGGAAGAACTCGGGAGCTGTCCTTGTCCATGTTGGGATGCACTGAGGCAGGAGCCTCTGGAGCCCAGAGTGTACCTCTGAAGGCCTTTCCAATCAATCCCTCCTTGATTCCTTTATTCCTGCCTGCTCTCTGTTCCTAGGGAGACATTTGAGGGATCAGCCATGGGCAGGTGGCTCTCGCTGGCCAAAACCAGTGGCCATACCAGGCACGACTGCTGTGCCTGTGGCAGCTTCCAGCTGCAGCTGTGAGGATTTGGAGTTG
The DNA here is from genome assembly GCA_013400515.1 of Erpornis zantholeuca. Taxonomy (NCBI): domain Eukaryota; kingdom Metazoa; phylum Chordata; class Aves; order Passeriformes; family Timaliidae; genus Erpornis; species Erpornis zantholeuca. The sequence goes on from VZTN01021097.1 coordinate 31,991, forward strand.
CTAACAAAGTTCCTGGGTACTTTGTTTTCTGTTAGAGCCTATTCATGCCGTGAATTCCAGCCTGGAATGGCCCCAAACCACATGGTTGCCTGAGCAGCAGAGCTGCTTCTCTTTCTACACCAAACCCCAAAGAATTGGCTGCTCTGCCCGAGCTGCCCTCGAGTGAACAGATGCCTCCAGTGCTCTTCCATTGGCTGCTTGGCTTCATTTTGGAGGATTTGCTCTCCCAGTGGGAGGGAAAACTTTGTGTTCGGGCCACTCTGAACACTTGAGCTGTTCAGTGAACTGATGTCAGGGCTAATTAGCCTATTCTATAGGGACATGGTCAAAGCTCACCTCCATATCCCTGATTCCCTATTAGCTTTCTTGAGGAGAAGCTCAATTTTTTTATGAAAAAAACAAATTTAAGTGCAAACCCAGACTATTCCATAGCAAAATATCACCTAGCGGATTTTGACTCAGCTGTGTCTTCAGTTTAGATTTGCAAGGAAACAGTGACCTCACCATTTCTGCAGTCACAAAAATCCCAGAGGATGCTCATGGGGGGTGCTCTGCCTTCACTTGATATCCCAGGAGTGATCCTGGCCTCACTGCTGGAAATAATCCACAGATAATGGGAGGAAAGGCAGGCTGGGAGTCTGTAAATTCTGTGTTTGGCTGCGTTGTCTCTCTGTGTGGGTTCTGTAGTTTCACAGCAGCTGCTGAGCTGCTTGGCTGTGCACCATGAGCTGCTCCAGCTCTGCATGGAAGTGCTGAGAAATGGAGCACCCGGAGCAAGCTGTGGGCAGGAGAACTGCTGAGAGCAGCAGGGCTGGAGGTAGTGGCCTTCTAACACCAAAAAAAAAGGGATTTAATGTGGTATAGAGGATGGCAGGCAATTGGGAGGAGTGGCTGAGGGAGCCTGTGTGGTCTGGGCTTGTCCTGGGCAGGAAGGCAACCTGCAGGGTAGGGGATGCTTTCTGACAGCTCCCATCACGTTTTGGGCTCATGTGTAGCTCAGCACTTACAGCTCCCCAGGATGGTTTGTGCCTCTCCCAAATCCCTCAGCAGCCCCAGTGTGGTTCCCGTGCTCTGTAGGAATCACCAGGACACGGCGTGGCTCCAGTGCACCAAAGGGCTCTGGGCTGGGCTTGAACTGGCACCATCTCCTGCCCAGCCTGGAATGTGCAGCAGAGCAACCCTAGCTCCAGCCTGGCCTGTGTGGGAAACACATTCCAGCTCCTGGGAGCTCAGACATGCAGCATTTTCTTATTTTCTCTGTGTAAAGTGTACAGGTGTTTTATTCTTTCTTCTGCTCTCAGGTCTGGTGTCCCCACCCTGAGCTCTCAGATCTCCCCAGAGCCTTCTCTTCCCCACACTCAACATCCCCAACTCTCTCAGTTCCAGACAATTTCTAAAATAAACTTTGAAGGGAAAACAAAACACTAAATAATCACGTAACAGGGATATCAAAACGATTGTTGAGAGGTTTTCTTTCTTTTCCCCTTACCTAGATGGTTTTTGGATTTAGCAAAACAGTTAAAAACATTTGAGGTCCAAGCATCTCAATTATCTGGGTTGGGAGCCTTCTGCCAGTAATAGGTGATGAGGGAATTGTTGTTTTGATGGCCTCTGTTCCCAGGAATACACAGAGCACTGCCTTCTCACCTGCTTTGCAAAGTTAATAAACTTGCTTGTTGTTTTTCTTTTCTAAGTTCCATTTTATACTCCTAAGAAACCTCCAGTTTGTACCTCTGAAGGAAGGCAAAGCATTCTTCAGCATGGGTGCATGTGTGTCCAATGGGCTGGAATCTCTCTGAGGAACTCCTGTGGAGACAACTCTCCTTTCGTCTTCGAAATCAAAGGGATTATTTTGTAAGCTCCAGAAGTGAAAATAAAATGTCATTAAGATGCTGATTTTGGAGATATCTTCAATATTTTCCCATATTTTTTTTTGTCTCCTGGACAAGATAGTGCTGTCTGATAATGTGGGTTTTGGGAACAGACCAATTCAAAAGGGAATGATAACTTTGAGTGTTGCTTATCTATATTTGTTCAGGGAGTGAAACTGCCTTGATTCCTTATCTCGAAGCAGTGATTTAGAGATAACAGGAACTTCCTTGGCAGCAGAGTCCTGGGAGCCTAGTTTCTGTGGTGCAGCATTCTGTCAAACTGAGACAGCAATAAATTAACCCTTTTTTCTTTAGGAAATTTATGCTCAACAGTCAGCTGGAGTTTAATATTCCAGTTTGACAACTTATTTTTGCATCAAGGAGTTTTCCAGTGTGGCTGTGTGCTCTGGTGGGAAGAGGCTGCTGGGAGACCAGGATGGGCTGGGCTGGGCTCTAATTCAGGGCTCTCACTGAGAGCTTCGCTATCAGAAAAAAGAAGAAAAAAGCAAAATTAGACATGTAATGGTCATCCCAGACCATCTCTGTTAATGATGGACCACTGATATTGTAGTGGACTTGGGCAATACTAACTCAAATATCTTTTGCTCTCTTTTGAGTTATTTTACTCTCCCTAAAGCTGGCATTTTTTGAGGTTTATAATTTATTGCTTGGCTATATGGGATAGCCACTCACTTTAGTCTACCAAAACACTGCACTGAAAATGTCACTAGGCATGAAGCTGGAAATTGACTTTAAATTGGTGAGTTTTAAGGTAACTGTTCCAAACAATCTTTAGTAAAAGTCTCTCTGAAAGAGGATAAATTCTAATTTGTAGAAAATGCCAGGCTAGGAAGTTTCACTGCTTGTAGCTTTCTGTTATGATGATGTTACTCCTTGTTGGAGCAGAGTGCCTCACAATCCGTGGGCTGTTGGTGTGTGGATGTTCTCTGAGAGCTGCTGCCCCAGGTGAGCATTTCTCCACACATCCCTTAATGGAAAAGGCAGAACAACAAAGAGCAAGGCCTAATTAACACCTACAGCCTTAATTCAGCCTCGATTCCAGCCACCCCGCTCTCCTTCCCTGGAGATGATTTATCCTTACACATTGTCCAGGTTTTCCAGGGCAGTTCTGAGTTTCCTGAGGGAGACAGACACAGAGTGAGGGGTGTGATGGTGCAGTTAGTGTGTGTTAGTGGCTGGTGATTAAAAACCTTTAATTACTCTTTTTTTTTTTTTCCTCTGGAAAACTGTGCCATGATTCACAGGTTCAGAAGGGGAAGGGACTTGTGACTCAGCTGGGAATATCTGTGTTTGGGATGGATTGCTGCTTCCATGAGCCAGGTGTGCAGGGAATCCTGCAACACTGTGAACATTAAAGGTGTAATCCAGACCCTCTAAACCAGGTTTTAAGGCATGGCTTTGGGTTCTGCATAAAGATGAGCTGCTTCTAGACCGAGTCAGAAAGGGATGGTGTTGGTGAGAGTTATTTCCACCTTTAGTTCCATCAGCAGGGAAGCCTCTCCCTGCCTGCCCCACTGCTGGCAGAGCTGTCTCACAGGCAGGTTGTTGGGAATATGTGGGATGAGCATAAATTAGGGAGCATTTACCCCCAAAAAACCTTTCATGGAATAAATGGTATTTAAACTCCAGAGGTTGTGGCAGGGTGGCAGGGGGCGTTTGCTGAGTGATTCCATCAGGAATCTTTGCTCATGCTGTTGGAATTACATTTATTGTGTGGATGGGATGGGTGCAGCCTGCGTGAGGATGGAGCTGTGGCAGGTGTGTGACAGCCAGGATGTGGCTCTGGCACAGCTCACCAAAGGCCTGACAAATACAAATGACTGGCAGAGCTGGGAAATTCCATCTGTTGAGCTGCCACAGCTTCCCTGGCCCAGGGAAATGAAATCTCTATCCAGTGAATGGGAATGAGCACCCAAAGGGGGAAACACAGTGTGAAATCTGACATTGTTTCCTCAGACAATCAATTTTTTGGGACAACCCAGACTGGATTTTGCCTGGAATCCAGAATGGGGGAAAGCCCAAAGTGGATTTTGCCATTTGGACAACACTCTCAGGGACAGGGTGGGATTGCTGGGGACATGATGATCCTCGTGGGTCCCTTCCAGCTGAGGATATTCCACAATTCCCATTTATCACAGTCACATGTCCAGGACGTGCTGCCTGCGTGTCGTTGTTGTATCAGGCACAATGTGCCTGTGTCTGTTCCACAGTGTGGGAATCGTGTGTGAGTACAACTCCAGGAGGGATAATTTCAGCACTGAGCTGGATCAGGAGCTGACAGACGTGCTGTGAGAGTGAGGAGAGCTCCGTGGGAGATGCCACAGGCGTGTCCCTACTGCCCTTCATCTCCCCGAGCCTTCTTTGCAAATTCCCTTTTTTTTCTCCCTTACACAAAAGTGAAAGCTACTGTTTATTGAAGAACTTCAACAACAACAACAAAACTTCCCACAGCAAAAAAAAAAAAAGAAAAAAACAAACAAAAAAACCCAAAAAAAAAGCCCCCACCAAACCTTGTTTTTTGAGTGCTGAAAAAAAATCAATGTGCATACGTCAGAAAAGGATTGCTGTGCAGATTTGCACTTTTGGGGACACTTCTTTCAAGCACCTTCTATTTTTGGCTCTTCAGCTTTGCGGGTCACTGATTGCAGCTGCTGGAAAGAGCCTGGGCCTCTCCTGACACACAGGCCTGCATTCAGCAGAGGCTTCAGAGCTGGATCTGGGTTAGAAGGCTGAGGTTTTGCTGAATCTGGGCCACGGGTGGTGTTCAGGAGGTGAGAGCTGGCTGGGCCCAGGATGCTGCTCCTCTGGAATAGCTCTGCTCCATTTCTTTCACAGACAAAGCACTTTTTCTTTCATTTAGGAAAAAGCCTTGTTTGCCTGTTACATGCAAAGAAACTTCATTGCTTTTGCTCCTTGACCAAAGCTGGATAGCTTTTTAGCCATCATTTACAGAAGTTGGCTCCATGCTTCGGTTCAGGGCATCATTTTGAGTGACTCCCAACTACCAGAGACTCAGGGTTATCCTTATTCCAGTTTCTGGATCAGATGGGGAAGGACCTCTCCTGTAACAAGCAGCAACAGGATTGGGGGATCCCAGGGTTTGAAATTCTCTCCATCACCTTCAAAATATTGGTGCTTCTGGAGGCAAAAC
>VZTN01021097.1:37196-78206 GCA_013400515.1 Erpornis zantholeuca
CAGGGAACTGCAGAGTGACACTGGGCAGGGCAGGGCTGGGGACATAGAAAAGTTCAAACCTAAGGCATCAACAGGACAAGGGGAGATGGGCTGGAGTTGCACCACGGGAGGTTCAGGTTGGATATCAGGAAAAATCTCTTCACCGAAAGAGTGGTGAAACAGTGAAACAGGCTGCTCAGGGAGGTGGTGGAGTTACCATCCCTGGAAGTGCTCAGAAAATGAGATGTGGCACTTTGTGATATCGTTTTGTGGTGGTGTTTGGTCAGAGGTTGGATTCGATGATCTTGAATATCTTTCCAACCTTAATTATTCCATGATTCTAAGACTCCCAAAGCACCTACCAACCCCATCTTTGAATGGGTGAAGCAATTCTCTTTCCACAGCTAGAGAAAACTTTAACAAAATTCTCCTCTGACCAAACCGTCAGCATCCACAGGAAGTGGACAGAGCTTGGCCTCGATGACCTTGGAGGTCTTTTCCAACCCAAACAACTCCATGATTCTGTGCCCTCAGCAGCAGCACACCCCATGTTGTGTGCTGGGTCACCCAAAGCTCTGCCCTACCTCCTGCAGCCAGGCCTGGAGATTACCTTCATGCTTCCCCACTCCCGTTTCAGAAGGCGGGCAGCACTGAGGAGGTTTTGGCAGCAGGAATTAGTGTCAGCGCTGAGGGAAGCAGTGAATTCCCCTCAGAGTGCTGCTCCTGCCCTCAGGTCCCTCCCGCGGCAGCCTGAGGGCCGCAGCACCTCCAGCCTGACAAGGCCGCCATTAGCGCCGAGCGCTTCGTGCTCACCCTTGGCTCTTCCTCTGCTGAGGTGATTAAAAGCTGCCTGTTGCCGTCTGTCTGTGCAGCACGCTTCATTAGCGGTGATTTATTTGGGAGCTGAGCAGAGCTGGCACTCTGCAGCACCCCGGTGGGCAGAGCAAAGTGTGAGCTGAGTGCTAAGGCTCGCTCCTCGCTGCTGCTGCCGCTGCTGCCGCAGTGCTCCAGGGGACTTAGGTGTGTGTCCTGCAGGTTCTCCTCCAGAATATCCACGGAACTGAGGAGGTCACCTAGTGCAGATTTATCTTAAATGTATTTTCTGTGTTCTGAACGCATCCATATATTTATATATTAGCCTTAGGTTTTTAAATTTTATGTTGTTTTGTCATGAAACATCCCAATGGAATTACTCACAGAGCCATGCCCACGGACTCAGAAAAATTCACCACAAATATTTCTACTCCACACATCTTTTTTCCCCTCCTACCTGCCTGCAGTCAGAGCTGTTAGAGTCAAGTTTCTTTGCCAGAATCCAATTAGGAGCAAAGGCGCCTTTCAAAAGAATTTGCAATGGCTGCATTGCCAGAAGTAAAGTTGAAAAGACATCTGCACACGTGTGGTGGCACCGAGGCTTCTGATGGGCTGCACTTCCAGACTGAAGCTCAGCAATCTCATTTCCATCTCAAAAAAACAACTTGTGTAGCGCTGAAACTACCTCTGCTTCCTCCTGGAAATAAAATATTAAACTTTGCGAGTTTTCAGGCCTCTTGCATTCTCCTTCAGCAGCAGCACAAACTCCCCTGGGATTTTGTAGTCAGGAAACATTTAGGAATGGGAAGGATCTTTTCAATTATCCATCTTTTGCCTGTGCACAAATGTTGCCTTTCCTGAAGCCGTGGCCATAAAATGCCAATGTGTTTGAACAGTTCTTGCAGAGCTCCAGACAAAGGCCCTGCTGCTCTGAACGACAGAGATGTTTACAGGGAAACATTTTGAGAATTGGACTCATTCACATGTGAAATAGGGAACTATCACAAGAAATGGAATTGCAGCCGGAGCTTGAGAACCACAATCATTTAACCTTAGGAAAATATTTTTAGTGGCAATCATCTCATTTACTTTTCACTGCTTTTTATGCCAAGACAGGCATCGTTTCTCTTTGGGGGAACTTTCTGTCATGCTTTACCCTGTGCCAGACGTCAGGGACCTGGAAACTTTGCTTTGCAGCATGCACACGACCCTCTGATGTCTGTTGGTTCTCTGGAGCAGCTGCTGAATAACTGACTAACAGGGAAAACTTCCAGCTTTTTCACTGGATTTATTATATATTTATTGCCCAGAGCAGCTGTGGCTGCCCCTGGATCCCTGGCAGTGCCCAAGGCCAGGTTGGACATTGGGGCTGGGAGCAGCCTGGGACAGTGGGAGGTGTCCCTGCCATGGCAGGGGTGGCACTGGATGAGCTTTAAGGTCCCTTCCAGCCCAAACCATTCTACAATTCTCTGTTTTTAGCATAATTTATTTTTGGTTGAAATTGAGATCCAGTGATTGTGTCAAAGTGTGATGGGAGGAAAAAGAGATTCTGCTACTTTTAATATCTTTGTAAGCTAGAAACGAATTTACATTGCTAACTTTGAAATGTTCTGTATTAGTGTTTAAAATGCCGAGAGAAGCATTATTTCCTGAGGAGAAAAAATTTAAAAAATCAGTTTGCAAACAGATTAGCCCAAGAATTTTTCCCCAAATGAATGGTGAGTGAGGGCAGCTGTGGCAAGAGCTGAAGTTGCAATGGGGAGGGATAATAAATTCAAGACTATCCAATAATTTTTTTGCATCTCTGAAAAACCAAGGAATGGATTTTGGTGAGCCCTTTGCACTCTGGCAGTGTGCTGGTTCTTCCCACAGGCTCCTGGCAGGAGGTTAAATTGATAAGTGCTTATCAACCTCTTGTGTTTTTAATTAGGTATCAAAGGCGGTCAGTGATTGCTCTGCTCATTGCAGAGAGAGAGGAGAATAATTGTAAATCATCTCAGTGCAGGGCAATGAAGAGAAGCTTTGTAAGTGACACCAGGAGTTTATTGATGGGGGTTTATTGATGGGGGCAATTCGTGGGAAAACAAGAGTGGGGAAGAATTTCAGCAGCTGCTGAAATCCAAGATTTATCTCAAATTTCACTTAAATTGGTGTAAAACCAAGAGTGACTTTCTCTGGTAGAAACCTCTTCTTAGATGCTGTTCAACAGAATTTGGTACTTGAAGGAAAAATAATATTTTCCACACGTCAAGGCTATTTAGGTAAAAAAAAAATGTTTCTGGAGTTCAGTATAAACAGAGTGTAACTGCTTCACTATATCAGTCAATAGAGAGGTCTGTGACATTTTCCTTCCAAAATTAATAATTAATACTCTAATCATTGCCTTAAACAGTTATTAGTATTCATTGATTGGTCACCCCTGCTCCCCTCAGAAAGCCTCATCAGTCTGTGTGAGAACAGATGAATATATGCAATTAATCTCTCCCTGCTTCAAAGGGAGATCTTCAGATCAGAGGGTAAAGATTCTCAGTGCATCGAACGTGACTTTGTTAGAAGAATCCTCCCAATTTTAGCTCACAAAAGCAGAGACCTCTGGTGATGCCCATTCACTTGTTATTACTCATGCAGTTTGTCTTGTAAGCACGAAGGGCCCTGAACTTCCAGTCTTCACCGAGATGAATAAATTATAAGAATGTGTGTCTGCCTTGATTTACTTACTTTTCAGATTTAAATGTCTGCTCTGGAGTGGTTCCTTTGATAAATGAAGGCATTTTTTTCCCCCTTGGGTTCCTCGGTGGGGGATGGTGGAATTTTGCAGTGGCCAGCCTAGAAAGTCTCGAATTGCTCACAAATTCTAATTAATTACAGGTTGTGACAGGGGGCAAGGGGAAGATCAGTTTTTACCTGGAGGTGTTTGAAGGTTGATTTTTAAAAAGAATTTTAGAGCAGTGAGAATGGAGGTGAAATGGGAAAAACATCCTCCTCCTTGAGCAGTGTGGGAACCTTTCCTGAAAAGCAGAGATGGTGTCCTTCATGTGCTGCATGATGTTTGCAGAGAAAGGTTACAGTAATTCTCACAGAGTTAGGGAATTACTCCGATTTTCCTCTTAATGGTGATCTGCAGTGTTCACTAATTACAGCAGCTCACCCCAGAGAGGCAGGCAGTGAATCTCCTGAGGGCAAAATTAAGAGACAGCAGAAATTTCCCAGCACCCAAGCGAAGATGCAGCTACAGGTTACAATTCTTAATCCTCATCTGGCACCCAGACACCCGAAATGGTCACAAATCACTGCTGAGAATGATTTGAAAGCCAGTATTTACAAAAGTTTCTTCATTGCTCTTCAGACACAGCCTTCCTGCAAAGGAAGAACAAACTGTCAGCAAGCAGAAGGAACAACAGCCCTAAATCTTGCCATCTGTCTTTTTTTTTTACAGATTAAAGGTTGCCTGAGGTTTCCAAGGAGCTCCACTGTGCTCTGTAATTCGTGGGCTCATCTCCTGTGCCCCGGGATGCTGAAGATGAGGTTGCTATGGGAGCTGCTGGTGCTGCACTCGGTCACAGTGTGCCTGGCAGGTGAGGAGTCCTCTCTAAATCCCGGAGTTAAGAGCACCCCTGCATTTCTCACCAATGCCAGAGCGTGCCGTGGTTTGTGTGCCAGGGGTGAAACACCCAAATAAGTCCCTGTTTCATGGTTCCATTTGCTGAATGGAATAAGGTGAAGCTCCTTGTCCTTTTGGTCAGTGTCTCCCAGCCCAAGCACAGCTTTCCAAAGGTCTGCTCTGCCCCTTTCTGCTGCCAAGCTGCCGTTGATGGAAGTTGTTTTCTCACATTCCGTGTTAAGCGTTTCCCTGCTCAATTAAACCTGCGTGGAGTGGAGTTTTAAATCCCATTAAAGTGGTGTTGTGTTACAGCTGAGCCCTCGCTCCATTTAACAAATAATTACAATAACATATTCCAGCAACACAACCATCTCCTGAAAGTGCCCTTGTTTTAACGTTTTCAGCCCTGAAAGATGCAGTGTTCAGAGCACTCCCAGAGAAATGAAGTTTTTGAGGGATGTGATTTTTTCCTGGAGCTGAAACGGTTCTTGAGGAATTTGCAGAGGGTCAGCAAAGCTTTTTCCAAAGCCCTGCTGGCCTTTTCCTGGGTGAGGAGTTGGTTGTAGGTTCACCTGGCCTGGACCATACCAGGACTGTCCAAGGCTGTCCTGAGTCTTTCTCTCCTTGCCATATCCTTGATGAATTCCTCCTCAAACTGCCATTATTATTCCCTCACACGTGTTCTGTTCTGAGGGAGGGTGTCGGGGTTTAATTAATGTTTGTGTCACCCTGGTGTTAATCTGGATTGCTCTAATGTACCTGCTGCTCGCTCAGACTGTTTGATTGCTTTATTTATTAACTTTTGATTCCTCCCCTTTTATTTGCCTTCACTGTCAGGTTCCTTTTCCAGCGTTTTAGATAATAACAAAGTACTTAGAGCAGTGTTTATTTTTTTCTGCTTAGCTCTACTGAACATCAAGCGACTTTTATTCCGGCACTTAGGGGTACCTATTTTTGAAATTTGGTTCCAAGTCTCTCTAAATGTGCTTTGACAGTTTCTGAGCTGGCAGAAAATTGGATGCAGAGAGATTCTGCAATGCAGAGCCCCCACGTGCTTCGGGAATTGCAACCCCAGGGAAGTTGGGCTGCAGGAATACTCCGAGGATGAGCCTTTATTTCAAGCAAATAAATAAAAAGAGTGGGAAAACAAAAGCATGGAAAATACTTTTCCTGTAATTTCTATACTTGAAATGTCTATTGCAAACTGTTTAAGGTCAGCAAAAATAAAGTTTCAGGGGGATGTGTTATGGGGGGATTGCCCTTATCTCTTACATCTGTGTTTGATAAAAATACACCTCTCCAGCACTGGCTTTCCCCACATTACTCTGCAGCAGCAATTTTCCTCCTCTTTGCAGTGCACTGAATTTCCTCAGGCCTCAGATTCTCTGTCCTGCTGAGGGAGATGTAACAGGTGTATGGGGAGAGGAGGGCTTAGTTGAGTTTAGTGTGAGTTTTAGCACAGGGGCTGGGTGAGGAAATGGTTTTGCTGCACGACGTGCTCTGGGCTGGCTTCTTTCGGCAGGTTTTAAATTTGGGATTTCCTGTGGCTGGCTGGAGGCATGGAAGTGGTTCTGCTGTGGGAACTCAGGTGTTGCCATGAGCAGGGCTCCCTCGTTTGGGCTGTTTTTAAGGGATGCACTTGGATTGCATCCTGGAGCTGTGGGAATGTTCTGTGTTGTGCTCTGTTATGAACACATGCACAAGTGGCTGTTAAATATTCTGAAGTTAAGGGGGAAACTTGTGTTTTCACGTTGATCAAACCATTTTCCACCCTTGTGAAAAAATATTAATTACTGAGTTATAAAATAGTAAAAAAAAGAGTGTGCAGAAAGTTGTCTCCACGGTGCCTTGTGGACCCTTAAATGACTGGGAAAGTTAAGAATGGAGCTACCTGTGAAAATAAGCTTAAACCTGAAAATGGAATACTTGGGTTTTGTAGCAATTCAGCCTCAGGTTCAGGCCAGAGCTACACAGGAAACTCCATTTTCAGAAGGCAAAAGTCTCGTTCATTAAAGCAAAGGCAAAGATCCTTATATTCTTCTTCTCTGTTAAAGAATGTGAATGCTTCTATTTAGCACTGCAAGAAGCATTGTAAAGAACAGTTACCATTGGCTAGTTACAGAGTAACAAGTCAGGAATAACAGAACATAAAAAACACCACCTGTGCACCTGATAGCTAAAAACACACTGGTGCTTTTTGGACTGGATAGCTAAAAACACACCGATGCTTTTTGGACTGGATAGCTAAAAACACACTGGTGCTTTTTGGACTGGATAGCTAAAAACACACTGGTGCTTTTTGGACTGGATAGCTAAAAACACACTGGTGCTTTTTGGACTGGATAGCTAAAAACACACTGGTGCTTTTTGGACTGGATAGCTAAAAACACACTGGTGCTTTTTGGACTGGATAGCTAAAAACACACTGGTGCTTTTTGGACTGGATAGCTAAAAACACACTGGTGCTTTTTGGACTGGATAGCTAAAAACACACTGGTGCTTTTTGGACTGGATAGCTAAAAACACACTGGTGCTTTTTGGACTGGATAGCTAAAAACACACTGGTGCTTTTTGGACTGGATAGCTAAAAACACACTGGTGCTTTTTGGACTGGATAGCTAAAAACACACTGGTGCTTTTTGGACTGGATAGCTAAAAACACACTGGTGCTTTTTGGACTGGATAGCTAAAAACACACTGGTGCTTTTTGGACTGGATAGCTAAAAACACACTGGTGCTTTTTGGACTGGATAGCTAAAAACACACTGGTGCTTTTTGGACTGGATAGCTAAAAACACACCGGTGCTTTTTGGACTGGATAGCTAAAAACACACCGGTGCTTTTTGGACTGGATAGCTAAAAACACACTGGTGCTTTTTGGACTGGATAGCTAAAAACACACTGGTGCTTTTTGGACTGGATAGCTAAAAACACACTGGTGCTTTTTGGACTGGATAGCTAAAAACACACCGGTGCTTTTTGGACTGGATAGCTAAAAACACACCAGTGTTTTTTGGACTGGATAGTTGGTGTGTATCACTTCAGGGTTTCTCACTGTGTTTTCAGGAGTCTTCAGGTGTCAGTAGCTGCAAATTAATTCCTTGGTCCCAAGCAGCCCTGGTTTGCTCAGGCTCTCACATTCCTTAAATAGCAGCTGTGGTGCTGATAATTTTGAAGTGTAGGAGAGTGGATGAGAGGTGGGACAGGCCATGAAAAGCAGCACGAAGCTCTTCAAGTCGTGACCTTGCTAGGAAAGGCTCTCCCTTGGGCAGCCTCACATATCCCAAAGAGTCACTTGTGTCCAGCCAGGGAGGAGTGATGGAGACAAAAGGCATTGCATGGGGTGAGCCAAAGCACTGAGGGAGATGTGACATTGTGTTCCTGTAACATGCTGGACGGGTCACAAAAAGGAAATTTTCTGTGTTTCCGTGGCTTCTGTGCCATCCTTTGCCTCATTACCCTCCTGGAGCAGTGAGCTTCTGTGCTGAAGCCGAATTTGCATGTTAATGAGCTGCAGTGGCACAGACACATTAGTGTCTGAGCGTGCACGTGCTTATTTTATAGTGGAGTTTAACCATTCGCCTTCTGACGGTGCTGGGGGTTAAGCCCAGCTTAGCCAAACCCAGCCTCTCACTCACCTCCCTCCACCCCAGTGCAATGGGGAGGAGAATCAAAACCTGTGGGTTTGTGGGTTGAGATAGGAACTATTTAATAATTGAAATAAAGTAAAATATAATGGTTGTAAATAATAATATTAAAGTAAAAAACCAAGTGATGCACAACAAAGTTGGAGCTTCCCCACTGACCCCGTGGCAGACCCCGTCCCTGAATCCTGACCAGCCCCTTCCAGCTGCAAGCACCACAAAAATACAGGAGCTTCAAGAAATTAATTTCATGGAACTCTTGGGGTTTTGTTTTGTTTTGTTTTGGGTTTTTTTTGTTTGTTTGTTTTGCTTTTGGGCGGGGATTTTGTTTGGTTTTCAGTTTGGTGGTTTTTTGTTGTTGTTGTTGTTTGGGGTTTTTTGGAGGATTGTTTTGTTCGTTTGGTTTTTGGGGGGTATAGTTTGGGGTTTTGGGCGGTTTTTGTTTTGTTTTGTTGAGTTTTGTTGTTTGGAGTTTTTTTGTGGTGGTTTGGGTTTTTTTCCCAAAACTTTTTTTAACAGGAAAACACTCTTAGCAATGCCTCTCCAGGCATTCTTCCTCCTTTTATCACATGCTGATCCAGCACAGCAATACCCCAGCAGTGGCTCAGAGCAGAATATTTAGAGCATGGCTGTGTAACTCCTGAGAGGGGGAAAAATGCAATACAGAGCCAAATGTTTTCCATGGTGAAGCAAAACCCCCCTTAATTTATATCAATACATTCCAATGGCATCGGGCACCCAGCTCTGTCAAAAATTAAACCTCAGAGTTCACAGAGACAGGAGGATTTGAATCCATTCTGCTCTCCAAGCAGCTGCAGGTTACCTACAAGAGAAATTCAGCTAATTTCATGTCTGGATATAAATAATTAAAGCCCTGTTGTACATATTAAATGATGATCTCCTCTAAACGAGGCCGCAGTTCAATTTGTTCAGCGTTTCTTTCTCTGGGGCTGTGCAGCTCCCTCCGCGCTCTGATGTGAGCAGGAAGCCGGGAAATGATTAATCTGGTGCGGCCCCATAATTAATTAATTTATATTTTGGTCACTTCTGCAGCAGTTTGCATTTCTGGAGCCAGCTGCCTAATTAATGTTTGCACAGCAGAGGAGGCAGGAATGACTCCTGTTGCTCCTCAAACACCACCCAAGCCATGGGCACCACTGCAGAAGGGTGTGCAGGTGAGATCTGCCTTGCCCTTAACACTTTGGGTATTTTTTTCCACTTTTTTTATGATTATTTAGTTTTTGGGGTTTTTTTTTTAATGTTTATTTCCATTCCTGTATTTGGAATTCCCTTGGGAAGAGGTGTGGTCCCCCAGCAGCATCACCTTGCAGGCAGATCCTGGATCCACCTCTCCTGACTGGGATAAGAGTGATTAAATCCGGGCAAAAATTCCTTCAAACTGAAGCCCAGAAGAGTTTCAGCTGCCAAAGTGGGGTTCTGCAGCATGGCTCAGCTGTGCCTAGGTGGAAAGGAGAGCTACAAAAATGTAATTTATGCTTATTTAGGGATTATGGGGCAAGTTTTTCTGTGATTGCAGAGGATTTGAGTCAGCCTCGCAGCAAGTCTGTATCCATTTCCCATCCTGATCTGTCAGCACAAAGCCCTTGGCGGATGTGGCCTGATTGATTTAGGCCATCATTTCCCAAATTATGAAATTAGAGGCCATATCAATGCCATCTTCTCATTTTTATCTACAGACAATTAGGTATATTATGTTTTTTCTCTGTTAAACTCTCAAGTCCATCTGGCCAAGTTTAATTGCCTCTTTCTCAAAAGTTAAGAAGGTGAGATGGTGCACTTTAAATAAAACAGGGCCTAGGCAGACATTTTTCTAAGCAGATGTTCCAACTCTCTGGCTGTGTATTGATCCCCTGTGTGTTTTATATGATGCCTCTTTTCAATTTAGCTCCTTTGCATTTGAATTAGTGTGTAGGTATTGAAATTAAATCTCATTTAGGGACTTACAGAAATACCTACTTTTCCACGCATCTATCAAATTAGGGAGGATATGGACCCAAAGTGCTTATTTATTGCCAGTAAAAATGGATTTTATGGCAAAAATTGAGGTGATTAGTCGAGTGTTTTATAGGTAAGATACAGCATTATCCTTAGAAAATCTAAATATTATTGGAAAGGGGCTTAATTTTGTAACACTTGTGTGGTCATGGAGGAGAACCAGAGGTGAGAGATGTGGGAAACCTTCTGGGTTAGGCTTGGAGCTTGTGCTTGGTGCTGGGCAAAGCCTGGCTTAGCTAGTCAAAAACCTGCCTCTGTGGGGATTGCCTCCCTGCCTGGGTACAAAATCCCTGCTCCTTTTCTCCTCACTTTAGTGGGATTTTGCATCATTTAGAACGCAGGGGGAACCATCAGCTCCCACTGAGCCTTTTGGGGTTAAACCCCTGGGTTTTGCTGCTGAAGTGGCTGGAAATGCTGTTGGCAGCCATCACTTTCCCTTGGTAAAGGTCTCTCAGCCAAGCAGCAGTGAAGGAGGGCACAAAAGGGCACCCAAAGGGCACAAAAGCCAGTGCAGCTTGGAGAATGAAGTGCTGTAAGTGTGGGCAGTCGCAGGATTGCTGACAGCTCCGTGGGGCTTGGGCTGCCCCTACAGAAAGTGAGGCTCCTCACCACCCCTGCGTGTTTTTGTCGGGTTTCTCCCAGAAATTCCTGTCCCCTCCTTCAGCCAGGCCTGGCTGGCACAAGGGCTCCAATTTTGACAGGGTTGGGGCCATTGAATAGAAGGGGTGTTGATGTATTTTTGCAAATCGTGCTCAGAGTTGGTCTGTGGCAAATCAGTGGCTGCTCCCAATGAGTTTTTCTTTTAATGAACAGAGCACAGAGCTCTGCAGTTCAGCTGGGCACTGTTTAATGCTGCTTTGTTGAAGAGTTTGTCAAGAACTCTTGTGCTCTGAAATTAAGAATATGCTCCTTACAGGCTGCACTGACTCATTATTGTGAGTTTTAGGAAAGATTTCCTGTGTGTTACAATGGAAAAGCAAAACTTTCCTGCTATCCCTTCAGTGCTTTGGTCTGGTTTTCCTTATGCGTTGGGATTTTTTATTTTGCAGTAAAATACACATATTCAGCTTCATAAATCAAGCTAAGACACGATTGTTAAATAGCCTATATCATATTAATTACACTGGGAAGCAAGGCAAGCATTACAACCATTTATAATCGACTACTGGAGGAGTTGCTAATCAATGAGACAGGCAACTAATTAGGCAGCCAGCAGTCAGCATCTCCAGCTGAAGCTGGCGACTTTAAACTTCATTAAACTTTCCAGGTGTCAGGGAAAATATGAAAAATACAGCTATTTTAGTGGGTTGGTGTGTCTTAATTCCAATTTTCTGAGTTGAAATGTCTGAAGATTGCACCTGTTTTAAGGGCTATTGTCATTTATAAAGCTTCCCATGGCTGTCTTGCTCAGCTGAAAAGAAAATAAGCAGTTTGTATGTGAAGGCTTTGAGTTTGTCCAGTGCTTGTTGGGAACAGCATGAGCTTAGATGTGCCTGAAATTCCTCTTATCCCAACTTTTCATTTGTACCTTCTGAGCCTTCATGTCTCCAAAACAGATCCCTGCCAGAGTTCTGAATGTGATCATTGTTTTTATTTGTGAAACAGGGATGGTGCAATGGATGATCAGTGAGACTGGGAAGAATAAATGATTTGTGCCCTTCCAGCTCTGTGTCAGCAGATGCCTTGAAATGCTCCCCAAAAGCTCAGGCTTTACTCCCAGAGCATTCCCTCTCCTTCCATTTTTATCCAGTCCAGAGGAAATGGCTTTTTTTTTTTTTGGCCTCACTCTGGGTGGGTTTTGCTAGGAGACATCTGAAGGGAGACTGGGAAGAAGGCAGGGTGGTGGCTGGGCTTTTGGGGGTGTGAAACAGGGAGTGGTGCCGGGGACACTGAGATGAAAAGGGACTGGAAGCAGCTGGAAGCACAGGTGGGATGAAGAGGAGAATTACTCACTTCCTCAGCGATGGAAAAATTGGTTCCAAATACTCTGTGTCAAGTAACTTAAATTGTCTTTTAAAGCTTCCCTGAAAAGTGGGATTGTACGTGACAAAAATCACAGCATTGGTGGTTTTTTGACTTTACAGCTGAAGTCCAGGTTGTGGTGATTTGGCAATAACTGGAACTGTTGTTTTCTTTTATCTCTGTCGTGATTTTGTGATCCCTTTGAATTCCTAACACAGATCTGATGCCCATTCCATGCATCCAGGTCTCCAATCTGCTTTTTGGCTGGTTTGTGACCAAACTCAAAAAAAGCCAATCCGGGCAAGCCTGAAACTGTAATAATGTACATTATTGAAATGTAAACATTATGGAAAGGGATGATACTTACTGCCAATTCAAGCTTAACAAGCAGGAAGAAAGGCTTAAAGAGAGACAAGCTTTGGTCTTGTGCTTTTCTTCCTGAGGGAAGAAGCATCTTTGGGAAGAGGCAGGGATGTGGGAGCAGAGCTCAGGCAGAGGAGAGTCACATCTGCCAGCATGGGAATGGTGACTAACATCACAGGCCTGAAAGAAGAATGGAAAGAGACTCCCAAAAAACCTCCTACGGACCTCAAAATAGGGAGAGCTGGAGTGGGGAGGGCCGTGAAGGACAGCAGGAGGGGTAACCAGCTGGATGAGAGTGATCTGGAAGATGCTTTTGCCATAGGGTGTTTGCCTGTGCTTGGTTTCCTCAGCCCCTGTGGGTTGGGAACACTGAAGCACTTCAGGAGAGACAAGAAGTTTGAAAGGCAGAGCAGCTCCTAATCAGACTGGTACTGAGATATGTACTCCTCAGCTGGGATAAAAACACTCTCCCTGGCAATCTCGTGGTGCCTCTCTGAGCTGGGAAGCCCAGAGTCAAGTGGCCAAGAGCTGTTAGCAGGAACGGCCACATCTCATTGTATAAATTGGGAAAAATGTGCTGATTCTCCATCTTTTCACACATGACTGAATAGAGGTCCTGGGCAGGGTGGGCTCCTCAGGATGTGCTGGGTTCCCCACTCCCTTTCTAGAGAGGCAGGACAGGCTCTGTGTCCTTATTAACCTCAGGAAAATGAGCTCTTTATTTCAAAATACGGTCACGAATTTCCAGCCCATGTAATGTACATCTGGCAGGCACTGACTTTTCTTGCTTAGCAGGTCTGAATAACATGGTGTGTACTCTAAAGTCCTCTTTTCCTTACTGAAAAGCAGAGCTTCCCTGAGTGCTTTCCCACTCGTGATAAAATACCACTCTACAAACAACTCGTTGGTAAATAATCTGCATAGAATTTCCCAGCATTTATTCACACTGACTTTGCTTGGTTAAGTTTAACAGTCACATTTGGTGACCTCTGCTGCATTCCTGAGCAAACTTGAATGCTCTCTTTTTTACTTTTTTTGGAATTTGTTGGTGTATTAGGATGGAATATGGAAGTTATTCCCTAATGAAAGGCGAGGGAGAGATGCCATCAGTCAGTGGGAGGAGAGAGAACCCAGTGCTTTCCCATGTAAATTATGTGAGTTCTGGAAGGGAGCCAGGCATTCATTTTGTTAAAATGGGGTTTGATAATTGAAACTAATTTAACATCGACCCCATTAAGTTGCATTTTATTGCTCATTTAATATGCCTGTCTCACGAGCTCCCAGGACTGGGGAGCGGCTTTGGAACAGGAGTTTTTTAATTGATCAAAGCTGCAGCCATGCAGGTGAGCGCTGAGCCTGCCCTGTGGGATCCTGTGGGGCAGCAGCTCCCGTGCCTGGGGGGACAGAGGGGTCCCTAAGCACCTGTGGGGTGTGTGGGGTCAGCACGGGGCTGAGAGGGGTTGAGCTGGGCAGTTTGGGCAGGTCTGCTGTGGGAAGATGCCTCGTCTGGAAAGCAGCTCATGGATGGTCTCTCCTTGCCCCTCTGGCCTGTCAGGGCCTTTCCCTGCAGGGTCCTGCGTCCCCTGGGCTGCTTGGGAAGGGTTGGTAAAACATGATAAATAATCCCAGTCCTCCACCAGTGCAGCTCAAAATCCCAGGATTGTTCAGGTTGGAAAGGATCTTAAAAATCAACCAGTGCCACCGCTGCCGTGGGCAGGGACACCTCCCACTGTTGCCTTTCCTTAGTCTTAAAATTAAAACCAAAACACGGTTTATGGGGAAAGGGGGTTTTTACCTCAGGATTTATTTCAGGATCTTTGGGTGCAGCACTTGGTCTGGGTGGGATGCCCCAAAATGCACACACCCACCCCACACACTGAAATGCACACAATTACAGGCCTTGCTAAATTAGGATATCTATCAAAGATCCCCCAGGGAGAGGCTGGAGTGAAGCCCTCGTTGTGAGGAACCTTCCCCCTGGCTGGGCCTGGCTGAGGTTCCCAAATGTGTTCTGGAGAGGCCCTTGGTGTCTGGGGCTCCCAGGATGTTTGCTCTCCTGGTTTAACGGTGCCGTGGGGCTGAGCTGAGTTCTCAGCCTTGGGGAGGTACAAGTGTGGGGCTGAAAGCACTGAGAGTACATCAAACTATAAAAGAGTGTGTGAGAGGGGTGTAAAAGAAAAGACAAAAACTTATCCTGGCATCAGTTTTTAAGCCTTACCTTTTAACTGCAGTGCTGCTCCCATCCCCAGGGCCCTGATGCAAGCCTGGCACGCTCTTACAGCTCCTCTCCCGCAAGGGGAGAGCTCCAGTCACTCATCATTGCCACGGGAGGATGTGTTTGGAAACAAACATCCATCGCTGCCTCGGCCTCGGCCTCCTTGGGCTCCGCGGTGTTTGATAAACGCGGCCCCGAGCGCACAGCCAGCGCCCGGTGCTGCAATTAGCACCCAGAGGCTGAGAACCAATTGTGAGATTATTTAATGAGTCCTAAGCCGCAGGAAAGGTTTAGGAGCAGGGAAATAGAGAGATCGTGTGAGACAGTGGTGAGAGAAAGGAAAGCAGGAGCGGGACGGGAGAGGATGGGAATCCCATGTAATTAAAGACTCAAGGATCTAGCTCCTGGGCTGATTCAAAGGGGCATTTTTGACAGAAGTCAATAAATGTGCTCTAAAACAGGGTGCCCAGAGCAGCTGTGGCTGCCCCCACAGATCCCTGGAAGTGCCCAAGGCCAGGTTGGACAGGGCTTGGAACAGCCTGGGACAGTGGAAGGTGTCCCCAGGACAGGAGGTGGGAATGAGATGAGCTTTAAGGTCCCTCCCAACCTGAAGCATTGTGGCATTCTCAGATCTTGACACGTGCAGTAGCCAGGGACTACTTGAGTGGAGACACATCCTCTTCTCACACATCTGGTCTGACTGATTCCTACTAAAGAGGACTGAATATAAAAACAAAGCTTGTTCCTTTCCAGTCATGGTGGGCAACTCCGATAAATGGATACAATTTTGACTCCTTCATTTTATTGTAGTTTGCTAGTGCTGATGCCAGGATGATTTTTTGCTTTTTCTTTTATACCCCTTTTATATAGTTTGATATATTCTCAGTGCTTTTAGGCCCACACTTGTACCTCCCCAAGGCTGAGAACTCAGCTCAGCCCCACGGCACCGTTAAACCAGGAGAGCAAACATCCTGGGAGCCCCAGACACCAAGGGCCTCTCCAGAACACATTTGGGAACCTCAGCCAGTCTGATTGTGTCTTAGTCAGGAATCCACAAGAAGACAGAGAGGAAGATATTTCATTGGTCAAGGCAACTACCTTATTATAAGCATTTCTCTTATTTACATTCTTCCATCAAAGCTTTCTCCTGGGAAGCTACAGAACTTCCCTTGGAGACAGATTTCAGGATTTCTGTGAAATTTCTCAAAAACCCACCAACAATTCACCACCACAGTAAGAGGGGTATTAAAGAAAAAGCAAAAAATCACGCTGGCATCACCGACACAGAAACTCAGTCTTGAAGTTCAGGTGTGGCTGTGCTGGTTCAGAAAGTGCTTGGTGGGTGGAAAATGTGCTTATGGCGTGGGTTTTTCTGGGGGGTACGAGCGAAATGTGCCTGTCAGTGCTTTGCAGGATTGATTGGTGCAAGGTTGTTACCCTGTGAGCGCTTGCACCTTGGAGTCAGCACTGCCACTCACACCTCCTGCAAGGTGTTGTGTTCACATCCCTGGCAGAGGCTTCAAACACTTCTTTTATTGTGACTTTTCTTTAATGGGGCATCCAATTACTGCTAAAACTTAACCACCCCTTCTTATTTTTAATCTCTGGTATTTTACTGCTTTCTTTTAAGAGTAGTTAGGGGATGCATGAAAATACAGCAGTTAGCATTTGGCATTTAAGAGATTTCATAACAGGTTGTTTTTTTTTTTAAAAAAAAGCCCATTTTTAAGGTGTGTCAGCTGATAAAATGTGTCAGTCCAGATCAGTGAGAGGAGGGTTGACACAAGGATAAATTCCCAGCTGGAAAAGACCCTTCCTGTGCACTGAGGCACTGGTTTGCACACCTGAGAGCTGCCCTGGCTGCCCCTGGCAGAGGAAAAGAGGTGAAATTTAGAGAAATTTAGAGGAAACAACACAGAATTTTCCACCAGTTGCTCAGTGGTGCTGGAGGACACCAAAACAAACCCTGCTGATGTTCTCTGCAGGATTTGTCCCTTCCAATCCTTTTTTTTTTTTGGTTTTTTTGGGTTTTTTTCTGAGAAAGCAGGAGTTTAAAATCTCTTTAAGTTGTTCCTGAAGACTTCAGATCTCATGTAAATTCATGAGTTACTGTGCAGCTGCCCACAGAGCATTTAAAGCAAAAAGAAAACTGTATCTGTTTGACTGTACAAATGTATTGGCAGCCAGTCTGGGCTTAAAGGAAAAACAGCTTTGCTAAACCATAAAAATGTGTCACCAGTGACTCTGCAGATGTGTAATTCTCATCCTGAGCTATCCTCCATTAGTAATGCAATCTAAAACAGACAATAAAGGCTGCAAACAAATTCCATGCACAGGGTTTAAGTGACAAAACTCCTCTGTGTTCACCAGATTTCTGCATTTCTTTTCAGTATATATTTCAATATCTGTAGTGCAAGGGCAATGCTCCCTTTCTTTATTAATATAATGTAAAATAGACAGTAAAGGCTGCAAAACCCCTCTATACACAGAGTTTAAGTGACAAAAAACCACCAAATTTCCACCTCCACTGCACATTTAATATTTTAACAACCCTTCAGTATTTTGTAGGGTTTTTTAATGTGGTCAAGTTTCGTTTTCTGTAATAACAACACCTTGCTTTCTGTAAGGTGACCTCCAAACTCGTTTGCTGTGCAGGTGTAAACATTACATTCCTTTTCTTTGGAACACATTTTTAATGCTTTTCACTCTGGATTGGTTTAGATGCCCAACTGTGAACCAAGGAACCAGATTCAGGTGACAAAATTCAATGTACAGTCAGAGAAAACGAGTGATTGGGGTCCTTTATCGGGGATGGCACATGGACACTAATGATGGTCTCAGCTATTCTGTGTCTTCATCAATCCCAGTGATCTTGTTTATGATTTTTACTCTCCCTGACAAGTAGCTATTCAAAGAAATAAATTGGCCATCAGTGTAATTTGCTTCTTGGACACAAAAGGCTCCCAAATTAACAAGCTTTTTCCCTCTGGAGACATCTCCCTCGACCACTGTGGGGTTCTGCTAATTACTCCTTTGTCCTTTTTTGTTTCGTTAAAGGCTCAGGATGTGGAGCCAGCAGCTCCCAGTGCCCAATGCTGGTGTGCCCAGTGCCAGCCCAGCAGATCCACTGGAAAATAAGTCTGAACCAGCTCAAAAAACTCAGAATTTGTGACTACAATCACCTCAAATTCCCAAGATCCAGGCTGTTTGGTCTGTTCCTGGGCTAAAAACAGAGGCAGTGTTTTGGGATGTGTTTGAAAACGAAAAATGGAATCTTGGAAATGAGGGAACAGAGCAGGGGGCCCATGGCAAAGGGGTCTTGATAAGATCTTCAAAACACCTCCTTTGATTAGAGCTGCAATGAGCTCCTTCAGAGACAGCCTCTCCCCTTTGTTGTGCTACAGGTGGCTTTGAAAACAATTTACAAAGAGTCTTTTTTGTCTTTTTCATGCTGTTAAAGCAAATTGGTATGTAATTAGATTTATATAGTGAATAATCTTATTTGCATATCCAATTAATTCTTCCTGTTTTAATTTGCTAGGGTTGGGTTCACATTGGTAGTAAAAATATAACACTTAAATTACCAAGCATTCAAATTTTCTTTTTCCATAATGTGTTCGAGGTCTTCCATTAAATTTTGGTTCTGGGCATCGTCTTCCTTTTAAAAGATGCTAAATAACATGGGAAAAGGCCATAAAAACCCCAACCCACATGACTTGTGCTGTAAAAACTAGAAGGGTTTATTTAAGCTGATCAGAGCAAACGCAGTGTGAATTTAGACTTTTTAAGAATCTTTTTATCATGGAATGGTTTGGGGTGGAAGGGACCTTAAAGCCCACCCAGTGCCACCCCTGCAATTGTAGCAATGCTAAAAAAACCAACAACAGCTTACAGGTTTGTGAGTAGGTTAGTAAGGAGATGTGGTAGTTAATTGGCAGTTGACTTAACACAGAGAAAACAGCCCCTGCAGCAGCAAACATGGGAGCTCCAAGTGTGACCTCAGCTCTTGGGTCTGGGGGGGATTTGGGGGCACAGGGGGGGTAGGATGTGATGCCTCCAGCCAGGGAAAGCTGCAGGGAGTGCCCCAAACTCGAGCCCAGGCAGGGCACAGGGAAACCACCTCAGTGAAGGATGGACAGGCTGTAGCAGGGTGATTGTCCCAAAGGATGGACAGGCTGTAGCAGGGTGATTGTCCCAAAGGATGGACAGGCTGTAGTAAGGTGATTGTCCCAAAGGATGGACAGGCTGTAGTAAGGTGATTGTCTCAGAGGATGGACAGGCTGTAGCAGGGTGATTGTCTCAACCCCAGTGGGTGCCTGGGCTCGGCCTGCCACGTTGGGGTGATGTCACCCTGAAATTCAGCCTTCTGATTTGTTTTGAAAACTTGTTCTGGTGGTTTTGAAAAGTTGAAGCCAGAGCCTCTAACGGGGGCTGAGAACAGAGCAACAGACACTGTGAACCAATATGGTTTATCATGGGTTCTCCCTTTATTATCTCAAAATGTCGGGTTATATAGAGTTCAGATAGTTCACAAATTCAGGTGCTTTTTAATTGGTGCACAGAGTGAGAAAGAATGCAAACAATTTCAAGACAGCTACCATGATTCCAGTGCAACTATCCTATCTAAAACCTGAACACCCTTAATTAGAATTTCTGCTGTGCAAAAGGCTTTGTTACTTCAACACAGGCCTAAATCTGAGGCCTATCTGGATAGCTCAAAACTCATTCCATTAAACAATCTCTGAATCCCTACAAAAAGTCACTCTGGAGTTCCCACGAAATCCTGCACAAACAAGATGTGTTTCTCTAAGTGTCTTCCTTGTTTTTCATTCCATTCATGATAAAAGAGGTTTTGATGGACTTCTGTCTGAGCCAATGGAGATGGATAGGAGAAGATCTCCCTATCCAATCCACGGGGTCTCAAAGAATTGTATAAAAACTGTGAAAAATAAAACTTCCTCCTTCTTCTTCTGACACCTCAACCTGTGTGTGTCCATTTGTGCTCTCGAGTGACAGGGTGAGAAAACTTTGCCTGAGATTAATAGAGTTATGCGTTTTTATTGATTTATGGGTTGGGTTTTTTTCAATTTCAAAGTGTCCCTTATATTTTGAAGATATTTTTGATGTGTTCCCAGAGGATGGAGGGTTCTGTCTAGTGGCTACAGGAGGATGTCTGTCCATCTGTCTGATGCATCAACTGATGTGCCAAAAAGCTCCCTGTTTTTAATTATTTCCACTGGCAAACTCCCTGCTCACCTCTGAGTGCCCCTCACCCTTGCCACAATGAGAATGCTGATCTCCTAAAAATTAAAGGGGCTTGATTTCACTTTAATACTCAACTGCTCCATTGCATCTTTGCCAAGTGCATCTCTGTTTTTATTTGAAACCAATATTTTGAGCAGCTTGTTCTGCAAAATGTTACCAGAAAAACACTGGTTTATTCTTTTTTTTCATGTAAGAGTTGTGAACTTGGAGTTGTGAACTTTTGTTGCTGCTGTTGGGTGGTTAATGGAATCAAAATTTGATTACAAGGAGGGGGGAAAAGTGGTTATAAGTGGTTGGCACACAAAGCCTAAAAATCCTTATGGTTTTATTCCCTGTTTGTCATCAGTAGATAACTGGGCTGAATGTCCTGTGTCCACTGAAATCAGAAAAAAACACCCTGTGATTCTAGGAGATGGATTTTACAGGGACTGAGAGGTTAATTCAAGAGGCTTTAGCAGAAATGATATCAGGGAAAGGGAGATGAACTGAAAATTGATGTACTCATGTAGGGCCATGGAGCTGCGTCCGAGTGAGCTGAGCACCCTGCAGAGTAAGAGGTTAAGAATTGAAAACGAAAACAGCAATTTATTTAAAGGATTTTAATAAACGAGGCAAATGTGTTGCATAATTGTGTTACAATGATTTTAAATAGGTCTGAAGGAAAATTGCTCTGAATTCTTATTAGCAACCAATGGTTATTAGCTAAATCCGGTGCCAGGGAAGGAATAAATAGGTACAAGAGCTTAGCCATTGCTTCCACCTCCAAACACTGCATCTGTTGTCCCAGTTTTGGGCTATTTTTACCTAAAAGGTGAAGTCATTGCAGCAGACCCAAGGTAGGCAGCGTGCAGGTCACAGGGAGCACCTGGGCTGTGTTGCTGCCAGCCAGGATGAAATACAAATGAGGTGACAATTGGAGGCAAAACAATTTCCGTGGATGGGTTTTATCTCAAACAACTGCACTCTTCTGTTTAGTCAGAAAAATGAGCCGTGATGGGTGCTGTGCCCCGAGGAGCTCTGCCGTGGCTGGGAGGTGTGAATTGGTGTTCAGGTAGTGCATACCCACTCTTCTCCTCTCGGATTCTTCATCTGCCTGCTTTGTAAACTGTTCTCGACAGAGCTCCAATCTGCTTTTATCTTCCCGGGGCAGGAAAAGACACTGCACATCCCAGCATGTCAGAAAACTCGGGGAAAATGACCTCCAGCTCTCAGGCACTTACTGCAAACCTATTTTAAATTGAATACACAAGCCAAGATAATACAGGCTGTTTGATAAGAAACATTAGAGAAATCCATAACACGAGGCTTTTTATTATGGGTTTATTACATCAATCTCTCCAGTGGGTAATGGAACTTGTAAATATACTCTTATGTAGGAGTCTCCTTGCGGGCTTTTTATTCATGCTGAAGTAAGCACAGCAAACTTATTTGCTGTCAGGGTACATTGAATTTAAGATTAGTATTTATTTTGGTTCTAAAGAGCTTCTGCTTTTGTGAATTGGAAGTTGGTGCAGCAGCTGTAGGAGAGGAGGTGGGAGCTGCAGGGGGGCTTTGGGGGGAAAATGAGTTTTCCAGGCAAACTGCTGGTCCCTGTATGGGACAGGGAACGTGCTCATTGTGGGCTGTGTGTTGTGTGCTCAGAACTCCTTCAGGAGGGAAAACTTGCATTGTTTAAGCAGGAGCTCGCTGTGTGTTCATTGACTAAACCCAGCGAGATGAAAAATCATCAGAGAAATATTTAAGGGATGCATTCCCTGTGTTGCTGTGCAGTGCAAACATGGGCACAGCGCATTCTGCACTGTAAACATTTGTTCTTTGCTGGTAAAATGCTTTTAATTCTTTTCTAGAAGTAAACAAAGTCATGCTGCTGCAGCAGGAACCCAGCAGGCTTTGGCTTACTTGGGAGAAGCCAAAGGGATGTTTGTGCTGAGTAAAGAGTTGAGGAAAAGTTTACATAAAAGTTCCAAAAGAAGTTAAAATTGTAGCAATACTGAAAAAACCAATAACAGCTTACAAGTTTGTAAAGCTT
Organism: Erpornis zantholeuca; assembly: GCA_013400515.1. NCBI lineage: Eukaryota > Metazoa > Chordata > Aves > Passeriformes > Timaliidae > Erpornis > Erpornis zantholeuca. The sequence continues at coordinate 59,084 of VZTN01021097.1, forward strand.
GTAGTTAATCAGCAGTTGACTTAATAGAGGGCAAACAGTCCTTAATTACAGGATGTTAATTGGACAGGGAGACCAGAAACCTGCTGAGGTGCCAGCAGTCTCAGAATTAAGTCACGATTTTAACAGATTTTTTAGGGTTGCCCCTGGATCCCTGGCAGTGCCCAAGGCCAGGTTGGACACTGGGGCTGGGAGCAGCCTGGGACAGTGGGAGGTGTCCCTGCCATGGCAGGGGTGGCACTGGATGAGCTTTGAGGTCCCTTCCCACCCAAACCCATCCAACATCTCATAACAGAGCAGCAAGGATGTACCTCATGCTGGTGCAGAATAAACACCACCAGGTTTGAGTGGTTTGCATTTCCAACACTGACAAAGAACTTTTTTTGCTATATGAGACAGAGTACGAGTGAAGGATGAAGGATATGTGTGTTTAATTAAGGTGTGAGGGTAACAAATGAGCTTGAGCTACGAAGCCACATCTTTGTCAAACCCACCTGAAGGAAACCACCCTTCAGCTGGCTGGGCACTTCCCTCTGTGCTGTTGCTGCTCCTAAAATGCATCTGCAGAAAGCCCAGCAAAATGTTAATTGTTACCAGAAAAACACTGGTTTATTCTTTTCCGTGTAAGAAGGCAGCCTTGGAGTTGTGAGCCTTTGTTGCTACTATTGGGTGCAATTATGCAAGCAAAATTTGATTACAAGGAGGGGAAAAAATGTGGTTATAAGCCTAAAAATCCTTATGGTTTTATTCCGTGTTTGTCCTAAATAATTTTGATGCCTATTCCCCCATGTATTAATTCTATATTATCATTCCCATCTCTGTCATATTTACAAAGACAGCAGTTTTAAGAAAGGTGTTCATTTTCATATTCTTTATGTTTGTTTTCATGTCTTTGAGCTGCTTTTGGCCCCTCCCTCAGTGCTCTCTCCTTCAGCCACAGAGCTGAAACTCTCTCAGATGTGATGGCTTGAGCAGCAAATGGCTCAAGAGGAACTCCACGGCTTTGAATTCCTGCTGCTCGCACAACAGAGCTCTGCCCAGACAGCAGAGTGATCCATGAAGAATTATTCCCTGCTTAATTACTGTGTCTGCACATTTCTGGTTATGGAGCGTGCTGCTGTGCTTACTGGAGAAAAGTTAAAACCCAAGCCCTCTGTCCCAGATAAAAGGCTGCTTACAGAAATTCTTATTTGTCTTCGAGGCTTCTTAAAAAAAAAAAAAAAAATTAGGTTTTTAATAGTGTGTTCTCAATCCAGTATAATCCTTAATTTTCAAAACACAGAAAGCCATTATTTTTTGCAATTGTAATGAAAAAATTGCTGAAGCAGTGCACATTATTTCGATTACCCATTAAGCTTTCTCTGCTCTAGAATGAAATTACATGAATTTCGTTAATTTTCTTCCTTTTAACTTCTGACTTGTAATTTACCAAAAGAGAAAAACAAACCACTACAACTCTGCTTGTCTCCCAGTTGCCCAAGTCAGACATTCAGATGAATGATGCCAGTCAGTTGCTATTTTGGCATCTTCCTGATATTTGGGGCTTTTTATACTAAAACACAGGCAGGAATAACTTTTATTTTGCACTGCAGTTCTGAGCTATATGATTTCTATAAGTCTATATGACTTTTATAAGGCTTCAGCATTATACTGGCTTTGCATAAACGAACTTTGCCTAATGACTGATTGATTTCACTTAATTTCATTTCGTGCTGATCACATCAACACGGTAAACCATCATTTCTTGTTGAACAATTAAATAAATTTGGGGTTTTAATTATAAAGTAACAGGCCTTGATTAGATTAAGGAAACACAGGTGATCCCCCTCCCTTTAACTCTTGCCTCTCTCTCCTTGTTAATATTGAATTTGCTTTTTATCCCTGCAGTCATTTTCCTGCAGTGCACATCATTTGAGTTGTTCTGATGCCTTAAATGGCTCCCTAGAAACAGAGAGCAGACAGGAATAAAGTCTGTGGTGGGGTGGCCGTGCAGTGGCTGCCAGTGCTGGTGTGTCCCATCCTCCAGAGCCACATACCCTCTGTGTTCCTCTGTGTAGGGAATTTCCCTCTGGAGGCTGCCATTGGCTTTTGTTCCTGCTCTGCTGAGGGTTGCAGAAACGTTTTGAAAAAAATAACAATGAAAAAATTGAAGGGCAACTCCTCCAATGTGCCCTGAATTGGAGAGATTCCAGCACCTGCAATGAAGTTACAGGGAGTTAGAGCAGCTGAGCTGCCAGCCTCGTGTCCCCACAGCAGACTTCAAATGCCTTAAATCCATTTATGGAACAGAACCACCTGGAGATTACAGCCTCGGATCCTGTTTACAGGATTAAACTCTTTCTTGCTTTAGCAGCAGTGAAAAGGGAGTGAGGTTTTCCTCTCCAGGGTCAGGAGCCTGCCCAGCATTGGGATGTGCAGTGCCTGCCCAGCACAGGGCTTGGATTTCCCTCTCTGTATAGCTCCAAAGGAAGGTCCTTCTCTCTTCCTGAATGTCTTGGTGCTTTTTAAACCCCAGGAGCCCAGTCTTGCATCAGACCATTAGAAGCTGGTGCTGAAAACTTTGCACCAAAAATACAGATTTATAACATGATAAACATGAGGTTTCCCTTTCTCACAATTCTTTCAGTTACCTTTTAATTTCTTATATTGAAATATCATCTTTTCTTCTTCAGGTGAGGGCTGAACAACTTGGAAATAGTAAGAAAATGGCAAAGTTCAGTATTTGTAATGAGTCAGATGCTTAAAACCTGCCTGGGCCAGTGCTCTGTGATAGGAAGGAGTGTGTTCACAGTTGAATTCTACTCAGTTTTTTTCCAAAATAGGGAGAAAACAAACCCCCATCAGGTGGAGATGATGGAACCTTGTCACTCGTGTCCTGCTGCAGAGTCGTCTCAGGGACACAGAAATGTTCCAGAGCTGCCCAAGCCAAGCAGCCAAGGAGAAATGTGCACACTAGGGACTGAGTTAACAAATAGGTGTTTTAGCCTCTGCTTTGGTCGTGGTTTGAAAGTCCTGTGCCTGCTGGTTGGAATCCCTGAGGTATTCCCTTGTGCCCAGCTTGTGTTTCTGTGCCCTAATTGCAGGTCATGTGCCCATGACCCAGGACAGGCAGATTCCAGTGCCCCTGGACAGACTGAACCACCCCACATGCATTTCCTGACGGTGCCATGGTGCAAATTGAGTTACAGGTGTCTGGCTCCGAGTGTGCCAGGCTGATAATTCCTTCATCTTCCCAGCAAGCTCATGAGGCCCTGGTAATTCCATCTGCTTATTCACAAATATCTGAGAAGGGAAGCCATGGCCTAAACCTCTCTGTAAATAGCTGAGTAAAAAGTTGGCAGGGCTCAGCTTTCCTTCTGACAGTGGCTAATGTACTTAAACCTGAAGAGAGAAAAGAGGCTTCACCTTGAAGCGAAGCACCAGAGAGCTCCTTTCACCTTGAAGCTTTCTGCAGGGTTTGTCTCCTCAATCAATTGAGAGCCTGGACACACTGCCAGAGTTGTCTTTGTTTTTCCAGCAATAGATGAGACAGAGATTATAGGTTATTGCCCCAGGGACTTGTCTTTTCTAAGGCTTCGGGATTTTAAAGGAAAGAGGCTTTTTCACTGCGAGTGTTTCATAACTTTGCCTGTCTGCTGGTGGGGTGGGGAGGATGGCATTTGCTAACCTGGCCTTTACACACCTTCCTTATTACATCAAAGATTGAAATCCATTGAATTTCAGGGAGGCATTTTGGAAAGGAAATACATGGCTTTAAAATATGCACATGTAACCATCTACTTCTGCTTTTTTTATGCATCCACTTTATAGTCCCTGTCATACTCAAGACAGCTGAAAGTTTTACAGTAATGATGTGTGTTCTTGGCTGACAGCAATTATATCAGCACCTTACATTTTGCTAATAAATCAATGGATAATTAGCACAGGCCTTTGAAACATTTCTATTCCCAAACTGCTCTATGCCAGAACACCCAGCATTGGTGGTAGCACCATGAGCATTGTATTAATCTGATGATTACTGTTGTTCTATCCTTACTCACAGCTCTGTTGTGGGCTGATATTTTCCTCAACAGAGCACTGTGAGCTCCTCCATTTATTGTCCTGGGGTTGGCAGTGATGGCTCAAGGAAGAGGCTGCATGGTGAAGAAATTTGTGACTTTCTGCAGCACTGGAGCAATGTGCTTCTGTGGGATAGTGAAGGGAACAGCTGTGGTGATAATCAGGATGTTGGCTTGCTGAGGGAACACAAATTGCATCATGTTGGATGAGGGGTTTGTGGTAGGACAGGTCACTCATTGTTCTGTGGTGGGAATTGCTTCTCCTGGCTGTATGTACCTGGGAGAGGAGGCACAGGGAATATCCACATTGGTGTGTGTGGCACAGGGAATATCCACATTGGTGTGTGTGGCACAGGGAATATCCCTGTTTGTGTGTGTGGCACAGGGAATATCCATGTTTGTGTGTATGGCACAGGGAATATCCCTGTTTGTGTGTGTGGCACAGGGAATATCCAGCACAGGGAATATCCATGTTTTGTGTATAGCACAGGGAATATCCCTGTTTGTGTGTGTGGCACAGGGAATATCCATGTTTGTGTGTATGATCAGGTAGCAGCATTTGATGTGGGACCATCTGACTCGATGGCATTTGCTGTAATTAACCCTGTGGCACATAAATAGGAGAAGCTGGGATGTGCTGGGGCATGGGCTGAGGCCTCACAGAGCTCCTGGGTGCTGGCTCCTGGCATTCCCACACTGCTGGATGCCATCTCCCCTCAGAGCCCAGGGCACACTGCTGTGTTTAACCCTGCCTTTCATCCAGGCTGCTCCAGGTCCTTGGGTCACTCCTAAACAATCATCAGAGCACTGCTGTCTCCATCTCAAACACCAGAGCCCTTCCACACCTGCCTTTGCAAGGGGAGATTTATTCCTTCCTGTCTCCCAGGGTTTTGTGGTCTCTGAGGAACATCTGACACTGCCTGGGAGCTGGGTATCAGTCAGTTTTGTGTCAGCTGCCACCTCTCAGGAGGGGCTTTGCTCTGAGCTGGGACAGGGAAGTGTGGCAGGAAAGAGAAGGGACAGCAGGAGGGGAGAGGGGATGGCAGGAGAGGAGAGGGGATGGCAGGAGAGGAGAGGGGATGGAAGGAGGAGAGAGGGGATGGCAGGAGGATAGAGGGAACAGCAGGAGGACAGAGGGGACAGCAGGAGGACAGAGGGGACAGCAGCAGGCTCACCCTACCTGTTGGAGACCTGTAGGTGCTGCAAAAGAAGCCCAGTCTTGTATCAAGGGGCTGTCCCCAAAGATGCAGACGCCCTTCCCTGAAAAACCACACTTAATACACTTTTAAAAATCTCTTTTTTAAAATATTTATTTTTTTTCCTCTCTGTATGGGAAGCACCTTTAGTGGTTCTTGTCCATTGAGAAGCCTCTGGAATTAGTTGTAGTAGGACTGTAAGGTGTAAGAAATTCTTTGTTCTAATTTCAAAGCCATTAGCACCGTTTGCAATTGATGGTAATAGAAGTGATAGGCAAAAAATAAGGAGTGAGCCATCCACTGGAGTGCTTTCCTGCTCAGGAGCATGGCATGCACTGTTCTCCTTGAAGAGTTTTTTTGTGTGCTCAGCAGCCATGCCCTTGAGCTGTCCCATCCATTCCACTTCCCGCTTTTCTGAAGAGCTGCTCTTCCCAAGGTGCAGTTTTGTCTCGAAGAAATCCTGACTTGTAGCACTGTGTGGAAACCCCAGCACACAGAGCAGGCAGCAATTCCCTCGGCAGCAAACAAGGAGAGGATTTTTTCTCGTTTTTACTGGATGTACTCCAAGAATTCTCTGTTCAGTTTAGTTATTATCTTTCCCTACGGTGTGGAATATTCAATTAAACTTTGTCTCAAATTGGCCATAACTTTCAATGGAAATTAAAGCAGTTCTATTTGGGTAACAGTATCTGTCACCAGCCTCAGTGTTCAGAGAGAATAGGAATGGTTCCACCTGTTTGGTGTGAATTAACCTCAGCTGACATTCCTCATGTTTCAATTCCTCAAAAGCAGGGGGAGATGACAGCATTTAGCATCCACCTGCATGTGCTGGCTCTCAGCTTTGGGGTACTGGAGGGACACAGCAAATATAGTCTTCATTTGGAATGTATTCCAATTAATCTGGCTTTTTTTTTTTTTTTTTTTTTTTTTTTTTAATAGGTTTTGTGCTTCACTAGGGGGAAAAATATATATATCGAGCAGAATGTTCTTCTAAATGATCTATCACATCCCATCCAACACCATATGGACACACACCTCCTTCTGTGGTTAAAATGCTTCTTTTTTCGTGAAATGGAATGAAATTTCCTAGATCCTGCCCCTGACTGAAAGAAATACACTTCTGTCAGAGGAGGCAGACCCAGAGCAGGAGTACATTTGTTCTATCTGACAAGGAGGGGGGAAAAAATGCTTTTTGGAACCCAGTCTTGTTTGCAGGTTGTCTTAAGCTGAGGGCGGCTCGTGTTCGTTCTGGGTTAGCTCATTTTTGGGCTCTTGAAAAGAAAAGTAACTCAGGAAAATAAAATCTGCCCCTGGGAGTGTCTCAGCAGTTAGTTTGCCTGAGAAGGTTGTTTAGTTTATTGTCCTGGGACAGTGAGAAATGTGTGAGGAGTGGCAGCAGCAGTAGAATGGCGTGAAGGGGAAAAGGGCTAAAATAACCCTTTCAGGTGTGTATAACCAGATAGGCACTGCCTCCTTGTTCTTTTTTGATGGAACAACCAAAAGAGAGTCTATTAAGCACAATCTGATGAATGAGAAGGGTGAGGGAAAAAGCCTCTGAGCACAGCAAAGAGCCTCCTCCTCCTCATGGCCTCGGTGGTTTCTGTGCATGGAGCTGCTCATAGTGTTCACCAGTGATAAGCCAAAAATGTCTTATCACTCTTGGAGTGCAAGTCCCCTGGACGTCACTGCAACAGAAATAAAGTTACCACTTTGAATTTATTAAAAAAAAAAAAAAGTGTAAAATTCATATATTTCAGAGCTATCCAAATAGTAAAACTTTGCTCCCACAAAAGCAGACACTTCAGTGGCTCAAACTCCTTTAGCTGTGCTGACAATAAACATCTGAGCAACACAACTTAGTCAAAAAAATTGGCTGTTTCTGGTCCAGCCCCTTGTAGTCTTCGTGTCTGCTGGAATCTAGATGGCAGCTTGTTTTATTTATTAGTGACTCTTTAGTGCTCTGTGAAGCAAATCCCCCTGCTCTGCTGGGCTCTGTGGCTCTGCCCTTATCACAGAGCTCTGGGATCTGGGCTGCAGCGATTGCAATCACACATTAAGGCTGTAGCAAAGCAACTCTACAGGCTGCAGATTAAATAGTCCCGACTTGCTTATCTTGGTTATACACAGGCAGCAATAAGAGGAAGAAGAAAGGCACTCAAAATAATTTTATCTGCCCAGTGTTGCAAGGTTTTTCCTGCTCTTCTGTTCCCCTGATAGGCTGCAGCTTCTCTCCGAGCTTCTCCCTGCCTTGCCCAGCTCCCTCGGCTGGAAAATCGCACCAGGATTTTTCCTCTTGCTGCCTAACAGGAAGGGCAGGCATTTTTTTTGCCAAATAAAAGCTGAATGTTGAACCTGTGAGCAGCAGGTGGAATATTTGGAAGTGTTTTCATCTGATCTTCCATCAGCTGCTACTTCAGCTTAAGTAAACTTAGTTATTTAGCAGACAAATTCAGCATTTTCTCTTATTTGCGACTATTTCTATGTTCTCTATCATGAGTCTGTGTTTTCTAAACAGTAAATTGCTCACTAATTAATGACACAGACAGGTTGTGGTGGTTCTTACACACTCTCACTGCATGCTGTGGAGCAGTTTATTATCCCTTGAAGAGCAGGATGCTGCACCTTAACCTCTGCTCCTGCAGCCAGGTGATGTCCTGGACGTGTGGGGACACTTTTGGACCCTTAGATTTGTTCCCATTTCCCACCTCAAGCAGAAGAACTGTTTACTTTTAATGCAAGGTGTGTTTTGCTGTGGTGGCAGGAGGACCAAAGTCTGCCCTTTGGTGTGATGTGATATAAACTGACAGCCTCTAATTGAAATAACAGCACACGACACACCAAGAGAGGTGTGAGGCAGATGACAGAGGCAATCCAACACCTCCCTGAGTCAGCAGGTCCCTAACTGGATTATTTGGGATGGTCTGGCTTGTGCCACAATCACTCTGTGTGTTTCTGGGATTTGAAGCAACCCTTAGCCAGGCCAGCTTCTGTATTTTCCATTTAGAAAGCAGGATAAATTCAAGTTTATTTTAAATCTCTTGCTTTCAAACCCTCTCATACAGCACTCAGAGGTATAATCTTTATGGGCCAGACTATAATATTCTTTCTTAGGGTGAATGAGACTGCTCAGGGGGAGTAAAGCAGCTCTGGGTCTCAGGAACAAGTCTGGATGCCATAATCCAGTCCCATATGCTCTCTGGCTATTATTATCTTTTCCCACCAGCAACAGTGAGTTGCACACAGGTGTAATTTAAAGCTGGAGATGATGTGAAATGTGTTTTGAATAATAGATGAGTTTCAGTCAGGTATCGTTAACATATAATTAAAAATAAAGATAAATACAAGGCCTGTGTGCTCAGTGCATCCTCCTTTGTGGTGGGGCCTGAGGGAGGAGACACAGGGGAGAGTGGTTCCTTTCTAATCTTCCTGGCAGAGTCTCTCTCAAACACTTCTGTGGAGATGACAGAATTTGCTCTCCCAGGGGTGAAGAGCTGTTGTTGTGTCCCTGGTAAGCCCAGCTGATTTCCCACCGAAGGCTGTTCCCATTCCTTCTCACCCTCCTTCCATCTGGAAGATCCATCATCTTCTGTTCCTTCTCTTTTTTTTCATATTGTTTGCACTTCCCATCATCTCTGTATTTTATTTATTCATTTCCCCTGACCTCCCACACCCACAAATTTCCTGTATCCCCATCCAGGTGTGTTTCCAGCAGCCTGACCCAGGAGAATTCCTTGCTCACATCCCCACAAAGTCCCTGCTCACTGAGAGAACAGAGTCTGCTGTAAAGATAGGGCAGGAAAAGATTGGAAAATGATCCAAAAATGTTAAATCAAGGCTCCTTGCCTTCAGCTGAGAGACTTTCCTGGCTGTGAGCACTTCCACTGTGTCCTTACTTGCACTAAACTTAGAGCAGCAGCCAGACATTGACACTGATGAGAGGAAAAGTCGCGGTGAAATCAAGATCTCCGATCTTTTCAGGGAAGAAAAGTTGGTTTCTTTTGTGTTCTGTACAGCCACTGTGGAGATAAAACTGTCTGATCAGAACAGGATGGAGAGCAGTGAATTTGTGTCATAGCTTTCTGTGGGTGTTTGGAGCAGTGTCAGTGAATTTCCTGAAGTTCTGTGCTGGCTGCAAAGCGGAGGGCAGGGAAGGGATGCAGCTCGGGGCTGGGCCTGTGAGCAGCTCTCACCCTCAGCTCTGCCTCTGAGATGGGATAAATTGATAAGGTGAAAGCAGAAAGTGGTTGAGGAGAGAGGAAAGGAGATAGGAAGGACAAAAGCAGCTCAAAAAAAATCAAAATGCATTTTTAAAATGGACAATGACAGCTCACGAGTGCTTCACACTTTATATCAACATAAATTTACCAAGCAGAACACAGCCAATGATGTCATTTCTCCCAAGCTTGCCCCCCTCTCCCCAAGATGAAGGTTTGCAGTTCTTGTTCTGGGTGTCCTTGGAGAGCAAGTTAGAGGTTTTGTTATGTCTATCTAAGCATAGAGAACAGCACTGAACAGCTACAGAAAACTTCAGAGTCACACTAGCAGTACAGGATTTGAAAAATATAAAAGTTCAAACCTAAGGCATGCCATGGAGGTTCCATGACTGACCTGTGCCATTTTCCCTGTTGCATGCAGATGACAGCAGCCTGCACGGGCCAGTGTTCCTGCAGGAGCCCAGCAGTGTCATCTTCCCCTTGGACTCGGAGGAGAAGAAAGTGAAGCTGAGCTGCGAAGTGAAAGGAAATCCCAAGCCAACCATTGGGTTTGTTGAACATTTAGTTGCTCTTAGAACCATCACACAAGAGCTTCTCTCCTGCACATGTTGGTGATGTCCCTGGAGGCTGCCACAGGGCTGATCCCAAAACAATCCCAACCAAAAACCAGGCAGCTCCTCCCGAGGGGCTGCTCTGATCTCTTCTCTGTGAGCAGGGACAGGATCCAGCCAGTGGCTGGAGCTGTGTCAGGGCAGGTTTAGGTTGGGTTTTAGGGAAAGGTTCTTCCCCCAGAGGGTGCCCAGCACTGCCCAGGCTCCCCAGGGAATGGGCACAGCCCCACAGAGCTCCAGGAGCGTTTGGGCAGCACTGCCAGGGATGCCCAGGGTGGGGTTGTTGGGGTGTCCTGGGCAGGAGTTGGACTGGATGGTCCTTGTGGGTCCCTTCCAGCTCAGGATGTTCTGTGACAGGAGCGTTAGGAGCAGAGGGAATGGACACCAGGAAAACTCCAGGTATTGCAACTCAATTGCAAAGTTTGGACAGGAGTTCTAAAAGGCAGCAAAAGGATTATAAATAGTCCTGCCTCTCAGATTAACCATCCTTTTCCATAAACATGGACAAAACTCTGAATTCTTTTCAGCTTTGGTAGCTGCTTTGGGGTCCTTGGAGGAAGGTGCTGTCCTCCTGCCATGCTGTTGCTGCTGTTCTCTTTCCTTTTGTGCCTCTCTCACTCTGCTCACCAGCAAATACCACTCCAAAACCAAATAGAGTCACCAGGCCTCAGCCTCTGTGCTGTCTCCTGACACAAACAGCAGTTTAATGCCATAAAATCCATGGATTCGTGGTGAAACACATTTCCATGGTTTCTCCATACCCTCAGGAGATGGGAGGTGTCTGTCCCCCTCCTCGCTCCATCCTGGGGCTGGAATTCCTCAGTGCCCCACCTTGAGACAACATCTGCTGGGAGGGAATTTTTAAATTTATTAGCAAACAAGCAATTCAGGAGAGGGAAAAAAAAATATCCTCAGTGGACTCCAGTGGGTTAGAGATCCTGTTTGTGGGACTTCCCCTGGCCAAATGATTAATTCCAAAGAGCAGCAGCACCAGCAACTACAGCAGCATTAATAATTTCAGAGACTGAAACACATGTCCAGGATATTGCTCTTTCAGTTAAACCCTGGAATATTTCAGTACCGCTCAGGAAATTTGCATTTTTCTGCCTTATTTTTTTCTTTTTATTTTTAATAAGTCGCCAGAGCCTTAGTTTTAAATCTTCCTTTATTTCCCTCACGCTGTGTTTTCAAATGCCCAGGAGCATCCCTGAGCACCAGCAGAGTTTAACTGTGGCGTTCTGTGCTCCAGGTGGAAGTTAAATGGAAGCAGTATCGACGTGGGCATGGATTACCGCTACAGCCTGGTGGAAGGCAGCCTGCTGATCAATAATCCCAATAAAACCCAGGATGCTGGCACGTACCAGTGTGTAGCAACAAACCCCTTCGGAACGATTGTCAGCAGAGAAGCAAGGCTGCAGTTTGCTTGTAAGTAAGAGGGCAGCCTCTGTTCCCGTGGTGTGCTGGAAAAAATGGGAGCTGGGTGCCTTTTCCCAACTTTTCCTGGTGGGTTGTGGAGATTTCTCTGAGCTGTTCATGGAGGAGGAAAAAAAAGGGGAAATGTGAATAAGGAATGCAGACCCTCCTAGGCCCAACAACTGCAAACCACAATCTTGGGGACAGGGGGGCAAGCTTGGGCAAATTCCATCCTTGCCTGGCTCCTGCTTGGGGAATTGATGCTGAGATCCAAGTGGGAAGAACTCGGGAGCTGTCCTTGTCCATGTTGGGATGCACTGAGGCAGGAGCCTCTGGAACCCAGAGTGTACCTCTGAAGGCCTTTCCAGTCAATCCCTCCTTGATTCCTTTATTCCTGCCTGCTCTCTGTTTCTAGGGAGCCATTGAAGGCATCAGTTCTTTGGCACCCCAGATGGGACTCAAACCCACAATCCCTGCCTTAGGAAGCCAATGCCTAATCTAATTATAGATTAGAAATGTTTGGATTGAAGAAAAAAATAGAGGGTTTCTCAAGGTGGGCTTTGACAAAACAATTTTTTTGTCTTCTCTAATCAAAGGGATTGCAACCAGAGTTAGCTGAATTAGGAAATGCAGAGTGGTTTAAGTTTACTACAAAGGCTCTGCCTTGGAAACAATAAAAAGGGGTTTCTGAAGCTTCAGCCTTCATTTGAGCAATCCCTTATTTTCTGTTCTCATCGTGTGTTGTGTGGGTTTTATCTCATTTTTATTTCTGAGGAAATGTCTGCTGGGTCTTTCGAGTCTGATGGCTGGGATTTGAGGAGGTTTTCCCCCTCCTTTTAAGAGTTAAATTGTGAATCTCGGGGCATCAGGAATGTGTGTTGTTCTTCAAGGGCTGTGTTATTCTTCTGTAGCCTTTTCAGGGAAGATTAAACTGAGATTGAGCCATTCAGCCTCCTGTGGAGGGCAGACAGGGTCAGCAATCTCGTCCTTAAAATAGGTATTTAGGTTACAAACTCATTACGATAAAAGTGCTAATATTTCCCCCCAATACTTGCTTTTTGATACGTCATTTTTATTTCAAATTTGTCCTTTTTTCTTTTTTCTTCCTCCCTCTTTTTCCCTTTTTCTTCCTCTTTTTTTTCTTATTTTTTTTTCCACGCTAGTTGTCTCTGAAATTGAACATATTTTCACCGAGCGAGGAATCTGCTGTGCCACAGTAACAGAATATGGATTAATGATACCCTAAGCCCTGTGCTTAGAGCAACACAGGCTTTCAGAAAATAAAAAAAAGCTTTAAACTCTTGAGTACAGATCTAATAATGGCTTTTCCACAAAGATCCAGGAAAACAGAGCTGAACTAGATTAAACGATGTGCTTTTTATTTTAGGGGCTGGGGTGTAGCTTGATGATTTTATTCACTGTGCTGTGGTTGCTGTTGGGGAATAACCCTGGGATCAATCAGGAGTTCTGGCTGGGAAGGAGAATTTTGGGGGTGAGCCCTCCCCTTCAGACAATGATTGAGGTTCTCTGCCCTGGCCCAGCTCCTGCTTCCATTTAGGATGGGGATAAAGCTCCCATTGATTTTTGGTGGCACCAGAGCTGCCCCACGCCCCTCCCCAGGTGATGAATTTGCAGCTTTCTCCGCCAGCTCAGCTCCCATCCCTTTGGCAGGGCAGGGAGGATGAGGTTCCTTGCCAAATTATTCCTACTGACCACAGAATAATGTGCAGAGTGGAACATCTCACAGGTGCTGGAAGCTGTTTGGTGGCTCTCTAAAATTCCCTGGAAGGAGGTTGTGGCGAGGTGGGGGTCGGTCTCTTCCCCGAGGGAACTGGTGACAGGACAAGAGGAAACAGCCTCAAGTTGTGCCAGGGGGAGGATATCAGGAAAAATTTCATCACTAAAGCAGGGTTAAGCATTGGGAAAGGCTGCCCAGTGTCACTCAAGAGCATGAACAGATACACACACACACACAGGTTTAGGTGTCAGAAGAAGAAGAAGGAAGTTTTATTTTTCACAGTTTTTATACAATTCTTTGAGACCCCGTGGATTGGATAGGGAGATCTTCTCCTATCCATCTCCATTGGTTCAGACAGAAGTCCATCAAAACCTCTTTTATCATGAATGGAATGAAAAACAAGGAAGACACTTAGAGAAACACATCTTGTTTGTGAAGGATTTTGTGAGAACTCGAGAGTGACTTTTCAAAACAACCAGAACAGTCTGACTCCAAATTAGAAGGCTTATTTTCAGGGCAACAGTCCAGGGCAGTGGGAGAGTCACCATCCCTGGGAGTGCTCAGGCATTGAGTAGATGTGGCACTTTGTGCTGTGGTTTAGTGGCCCTGGTGTTTGCTCAAAGCTTGGACTCGATCTCAGGGGTCATTTCCAACCTTAATGTCCCTGATTTACACCCACACCTCCACAGTCATCAAATCCCCGAGGAAAGTTCTTCTCCCAGTCGCCCCTGGAGCAGCTCCTCAGCCTGTTCTGCACAGCCCCTGCAGCCCCTTCACAGGGCTGTACATTTGGGGATGTGTGTGTGCTCACATTTTGTTTCATTTGGTGGCCTCTGGTGGTGCTGATCTTCCAGCCTGGGTGGAGCAGCACTGGTGGAGGTGTGTTCAGAGGAAATGGGGCAGTGCAAGGTTTCCCTTCCCTTTGCAGTTCTCTGCCAAGTGATGTCCAAGTTTTTGATGATCACGGTGGGGTGAGCGAGGCAGGGCAATCCCTGCTGATTTGTGAGCACCCATAGGGGAGCATCTCTGATTAGAGGTAACTTTGAATTCATTCCACCTTGCTGAGGCTGCAGTCTGTGTTTTACTGAAACCAGACATTTTTGCACATCTCCAGGAGCAGTGCAGGGAGTCAGCCTGGACACCCCAATTCCCCCCACCCCAGAGGCCTCCAGGCTCCATCACCACCTCCCCAGCAGCAGTTGAAGCATCCCAAGCACATCCCCCAGCAGATGACCCCTCTCTCCTCCCATGGAGCCATCCCCTATCCCCACAGATGAAATATTCCCTCCCTGCTGTGATAACTTGACTCAATTTGGCCCTAAACTCCTTAGCAGGATTTGCAGTTTAACCTGAAAATTCACAAAGATGCTGCTACCTGCAGGATGCTGGTTTGGAAATGAAATAAACCCTCGGGGAGTGGGTGAGGAGCTGTGCAGGAGCTGTTGCCTTTCTCATCAGCACCGCTGTGTGTCACATGCTGTTGATTTAGAAATGGGTATCCAGAGAGGAAAATCGAGTTTGAACGAGTTCTGGTTTTCAGTCATATCATTGCTTAGCCCCCTGTTGCTGCAAGAACTGCCTGAAAGTGATGTCTGTGAAGCAGGAGCTGTTAGAGAAATGGGATCTGCTTTTCAGGGGGGGTTTTCACTGAGGGACCCCAGGAGGGGAGAATGGCTGATGTCCTTCCCCCTGCTCCGTGCAGTTGGCCAAAATCATATTGAGATATCATTTTGGTCCAGGGGCTGAGGGACCAATTTTAGAACAGAATTAAGCCCTGGGAGAGTGGGGGATAACAGGATGAGAGGAGGTGTCCTCTGAGGATGCTAGAGCAGGAGTAAAGCCTCACTGTGCTGGCCCAGGAGGTTAAAAGGAAGGGGAGCAGTCTCCTTGTTCTCTTCCACCTTCTCCTCTTCCACCTCCTCCTCCTCCTCCTCATGCAGATGGCCCCAGACAGGTTCAGTGTCTGACTTTCTGTGTGGAATTGAGCCTGAACTGTTTCACTGTGTCCTCAGTGCCTAAAGAACAGGGTTTGCAGCTGGCTGCTCTCCACCTCTATCCAGGGGAGCAGCCTCCACCTTGCCTTCTGCACCTTCCCCCTTGGATTATTCCTGAGGGGGGATCCTTGTGGGTCCCTTCCCTCTGAGGATATTCTGATTCAGTTTTAGAAACTCTTAACTTTCTTCTTGGTTGCCACAAGCATCCTCTGAAGTGAAGGGAATCACGCAGTTGTTTCTAAAAACTGCTCCCCACACACACTTTATTAAAAGAATTCATTTCATAGAAGGTTGTTTTTTTTTTTTCAAAAATAACTGTTCAACATGAATTAGCAGCCAGGACTCAGCACTGCACAGAGCAAAGAGTGGCAGAAAATCCAGTAATAACATGGTTGCAGTGAGAATACTTTGGGGCTTTGACCTACCATCCCAAAATAATTTCACTGTGGTGGTAGAAAGAGAAAATTACTCCCAGCATCCTACTGGAGGGGTTTTTTTTCAATATTCCCATTGCCAGAATGTTTCCTGTTATATCTTTTACACGAGTAAATCCCATAATTTTCACTGTTAGTTGCTAAGGAACGCATTGTAATGGCTGCTCAAAGTCGTTACTGGTGAACCCTCATTGCCCTCCAGTGCATTCTTTTTGTCTTTTGGAGACTAAATTGTCAAGGAAGTCACTCTTTCAAGCACAATTAATAAGGAAAACATTTAGGGGGGGGTGGGTGGGATTGCTGAATTCCAAACAAACCAACCAACAATCCCAGGGACTGATCCATGTGTTCTGCATGCAGATGGAAGAGTTTCCACAGGGAAAGGTAAAGTCTGAGGCTTGATGGGAGCTGATGAGACCTTCTGGAAATGAGGGAGCAGAGTGTTTTAAACCTTCTGGAAATGAGGGAGCAGAGGGTTGGGGCTGGTGTGTTTTAAACCTTCTGGGAATGAGGGAGCAGAGGGTTGGGGCTGGGGTGTTTTAAACCTTCTGGGAATGAGGGAGCAGAGGGTTGGGGCTGGGGTGTTTTAAACCTTCTGGGAATGAGGGAGCAGAGGGTTGGGGCTGGGTTCTCAGCAGCCAGCTGGGATGCTTGGTGTGCCTGGCCCTGCTCGTCCTCCTCAGGGGATTTATTTCTCCAAGGTTTTCCTTGTGAGGAGCAGAACCCTGCTCCACGTTTTCCTGGCTCCTTTCTCGTTCTGGAGTTTTCCTGTGGAGGAAAAGATCCCTGTGGAGTACAAGGGATCTTGCCAGTGTTTCCCAAAAACACATGGCAGTGTTTCCCCTTTGCTGAAATCCTGGCTGGGCTGTGCTCAGGGCAGCCCTCAGTGTCAGACACCTCCCAACCTCTGCTCCTTCTCCACACTCTCTGATGGGTGCAAAACTAGGCTAAGCCTCACGTAAGCTCCTCTTTTTTCCCTTTCTTTTCCCTTTTTTTTTTTTTTTTCTTTTGATGAATAGGACCAACAGGGAGTTTGCAGCAGAGGATAGATCTATAACCTACTTTACTTTCATCTGGGGCAGAAGGACCCTGAACTGAGAGCAGAAATGGAGGATTTTTACCTGCTTCATTTCCCCCTCAGGGTTATAAATAAGCTGAATACATTATTACTTAAAGCAGTGGAAATAATCAGTGCACACTGAAAAATCCTTCATGAACAGAAATTCAGTATCCATCCCCTGGGACAGTGGAAGGTGTCCCTGCCCATGGGACTGGATGGGCTTTGATGAATTCTATGACTCAGCAATTGTATTTTACATTATTTGGGCTCTGAATTTCCATTGCTGTCAGTGCCCAGAGGGGGAAGGTGCAGCAGAGCCTGTGGGGAGCACAAGAGGCACCTGCAGTGCTCAGACATCACCTCCTGTGCCAGGGGAAGTTCTGCTCTTTGCCACTGCAGAGTTTTCTGTGCTGCAAGAAACTGCAAACAGAGCTGGGGTTTGGTTTTTTTTTTAAGTCTAGGAAAAGATAAAAAACTTCTGAGAGTGAAATAGCCCCGTTCGAGTCAACCCAGGGGGAAATGTCTGCCCAGATTTTCTAGATTAAAGTAATAAAATTTTCAGAGTCCTCAGCATTTTGTCTCAAGCAGAGGAGCCGCTTCAAAATAAATGTTTGAAATATTTCCTGTTGAGAGAAGGCAAACAGGCAGTTTTATGAAGTGGAACATGAAGACAAGGAGGATTTTTTTTTTTTCTTATTTTTTCATTATATCATAGAGAAGAGTGGTTTGATTTTGGAAAAGGAAAAGGGGTGCCTTGCAGGAATTTCTAAGAGCTTCTGTTTCCCTGTAAGATCAGTGGTGTGAAGGAAGGCAAAACAGCACAGGGGCTGCCTTGCAGTTTGGGAGCAAGGATCAAATCCCAGAGGGGTGGAATTTTAGCCATGTGGGCTCAGAAATCAGCCTGTCTCCAACAGATGGTGGTCAGAAAGGCTTGGGAAAATCAAAACATGAGAACCCAGATAGAGATGTCCGAGTCCAAGGTGATAGAGATAAGAGATGTGAGTGGTTGTCAGGGTGTGAGCTTCTTTTCCAGCCTCTCACCCTCACTGCCCGAGCAGGGATTGAACACAGGAGACAGATTTTTCTTGTTTGGACTCAGTTCTTTATTAATTCTTGTCTCTGTTACAGTCTTAGGAGCTGTGAGCTCTGTTAAGGAGGTAGAACAAGGCTATAGAATTATGATAATGGCCTTTCTCTGGCTCTGCAGAGATTTTTCAAGGACAGTTTGTCCAATAATGATTTGACACCTAAATTATTTTTATTTTTAACCCAATACTCAAACCTCTAAGTTCAGCAGGGCAGATAAGAAAATTACAAGAACACTATCTAAACCCAGGAAGAAGAGGGAAGAAGAAAGTGAAAAAGAATTATCTAGCTAGCACCCTAAAACCTCCATCTTGACACATATATAATTATATGTATTGCTATATTCCAAAACCTTAAATCTCAAATTTTTCACCCTGTGACACCACACCTTCTATTCAAACTACACATTTAAATTATATATTTAATATATTTTATTTTATTAATATATTTAATGTGTGATTTTAATGTTATCACTCAATTTTGGAAGCCTATCCCAAGGCCTCAGATCCAATGCAGTTTTCTTGTGGATCAGAGCCTTTCAGCACAGAGAATTTAAAATTCTCAGCTCCCAGGGTTCCAACAAGTGGTAAAGTTGCCTTGTTAATGCCCACAAGGAAAAATATTTTCCAACAGGGATAGGGATGGGGGTAATGGCAAGACATTTACCTCTAAAACTTCTTTTTTCCCTTCTTTTCTCCTCGGTGAAGTAGAAATCCCAGTGAAATTTCTGCTCTAAAGGTCAAATTAGAAAGCTTTCATCCCCAGACTTGTAAACTATTTCTCAAATCAGTGGCTCTCAGAATTATTCATTAGAACACCAGCTCTTAAACTAAAATTCTATTAAGCTCAGTATCAAAGGGGTTTTATTCCAGCCCACACAGCTCTCTGTGCAGTCCTGGCACACCAGCAAGGACACAGCCTGAGGAACTCCATCTCTGTGTAGGGGTGAAAAAAAATATATATAAAACCCAGCCTTGAAATCAGCTGCAGTTTGATAGGGACAGTGTCTGGGGGTGGTGGGGCCAAAAACACCAGCAGGAAAATCTTGGCTCTAGTGGGTGCCAGGTAAGAGCTCTCAGCCTCCCTCCCTCCCTCCCTTCCTTCCTTCCTCCCTTCCTTCCTTCCTCCCTTCCTCTCCTCCCTTCCTCCCTTCCTCCCTTCCTCCCTTCCTTCCTCCCTTCCTTCCTCCCTTCCTTCCTCCCTGTGAGCTCTCCCAACCACATCTGAAATGGATGGAGATGCACTGGGATCCCCTCTTCAAGACTGGTTTTATATTTTTTATATTTTAATCTATTTTAATAAATTTAATATGTTTTCATATA
>VZTN01021097.1:78286-216802 GCA_013400515.1 Erpornis zantholeuca
TTTTCATATATTTTAAAACACGTTTTAATTGGCACAGTTTGTAGACAACAGCCAGTGGGGTGGGATTATCCTGTGCCAATGCCTTCCCTGTCTGTCTGGTTGGGAAGTTTGTCTGATGCCTCAAATGGCTCCCTAGAAACAGAGAGCAGGCAGGAATAAAGGAATCAAGGAGGGATTGGTTGGAAAGGCCTTCAGAGGTACACTCTGGGCTCCAGAGGCTCCTGCCTCAGTGCATCCCAACATGGACAAGGACAGCTCCCAAGTTCTTCCCACTTGGATCTCAGCATCAATTCCCCAAGCAGAAGCCAGGCAAGGATGGAATTTGCCCAAGCTTGCCCCCCTGTCCCCAAGATTGTGGTTTGCAGTTCTTGTTCTGAGTGTCTTTGGAGAGCAAGTTAGAGGTTTTGTTGTGTCTATCTTAGCATAAGAGAACAGCATTTAACAAGCTACAGAAAACTTCAGAGTCACACTAACAGTACAGGATTTGAAAAATATAAAAGTTCAAACCTCAGGCATCATGTCCAGGACACGAACGTGGGATCTGTTGTGTGAGGAGAGTCGTGCAAGCAGGATGAGAACTGCTTGGGAGAGGACATCCCAGTATCCCTTATAGAAGGTTCTCAGCTCAGGCTGAAGCAGGAGGATTTGGCCAACTCTCCTGTCAGCTTTTTTGTTGGAGATGTCATTGCCAGCCTAATCAGATTCCCTTGGGGTGAGTCATGTGCTCTCTAAGAAAAGGAATCATCTCATTGACTTCAGTTCAAGGACTGGATATGACCTTAAACACCACCCTAAATTTTAGATTGCTGGGATTATTTTAAAATTATAGAAAGGGTTTAAGAAGGCAAAGCCCATTATGATCTGTAAATCCCTTTAAGTCGTGCTCCAAAATTGGCTTTGGGTGTCTTGGCTGTGTCTGGGTACCCAAGGGAGTTGGACATTTCATGGTTAAAAAATGTAATTACACCTTACCTATATCATTATTTCCTTTGAGTGCTTTAAAGTTCATTGAATATTAGTAAAGGTGGTGTTTTGTCCACTCCAGAATACCCCAAATTGCCAGTGAAGATGAGTTAGCCTTCTATTTATTTATCAACTTCTAAACTACCAAATTCATTTTTAACCATTCCATTTTCCTGTGCTCAAAGCACAACCAAGTCTCAAGGGGGAAACACCAACCACAACCCCCCCATAAAATACAAACAGGCTAAAAGAACTCCTGAAGTTCTCATCCAAGGATTTGTTCCTTATCTCAGTGAAGTATGAGTGTCCTAACCAAAGACTTCAGTACAGCTGGAATGACACTAAGGCAGTGCTAATTCCCAGTAATTCCCAGTAATTCCCAGTTTGATGCACAGATGTGTGGGTATCACTCACCCTTCTCCCTCCCTGTGCTGCTCCTGGGCAGAAACTCTGTGTTCCCTCTGCCAGGGTTCATTGGATATCTCACTGAGGAGGAACACTGATCCATGGGGATGCAGGCCCTGTGCTTTGGAGGCTCCTTGCTCTTATCACCAGCTCAGTTGAGTGATATTGCTCATGTGTTACCAAATTTGCTTTACAGAAGTCTCTAGAGGAAGACTTTGAAGTAAAACCCACTAACATTTTTATTTTTCCAAGCCTATTAGCCCCGTTTTTCTTTGGCAATTAAAACCCAGTGATGTATGAAGCAGTGATTGATGTGTGTACATTTTCGCTGGAATACAGTAAAAGAAGAAACAGTTCCACACCAGTTCAACAGGAATAATAGGTGAAAATAGCTGTGACTCTGCTTTTTCTAATCATTAGGAAGAAGCCCTGAGCTGGAATGACAAAGGGCTCGCTAATGGCGAGTTTTTGACAGCCTTGTCATTGGAGGCATTGCACAGCAGAGCTGCCTCCCACATGATACACTCACAGAAATTGGCTTGCTAAAGGACATGCAGACACCTGCCACCACCAATCTGCATCACTGACTCTTCTCCTCATCTCCTGTGATATTTTTTTGGGTGGTTTTTAACAGCTCTTGCACAGAGGGGTCTCTCCTAATTGCAGAAGCAGCGTAATTACGAAGCATTTTGTGTTCTAAAAATAGGCACATGTGGAAAAAATACAGCAAAGCAGGGAAAGCCTCCTCGGGCAAACAGAGCCAGCAAGACAGAGCTCAGCTTTCACAAAAAATAGGGATCTCTGTCACATCCCCAGTGCCCTGAGACTAGCAGGCTCCTGAGGGAAGCCTTGGTGTTCCTGTTGGGTTTGAGGGCATGCTGAGTTCAGGAATTCTGTTATTTCCATGATTTCTGTTATTGTTGCAGCCAATAATGGGAAGCAAGGGGGGCTGGGGCGCTGCTCTGCTGGGGTAGAAGTCTCACCACGGGGACAATCAGTGGAGCTAGAATTGATAAGGGATGTAAATACAGAAATCTGAGGCCACGTCTTACTCTGTCCCCGCCAGCAGGAGCTGATGTGACCTCGTTTGTTTGCCCATCCTTCGATGCCATCTGGGAAATATTTCTTTAAACCTTTGATTTCCATGCTTGCCTAGGAGTCACTTAGAAAAAGAATTACCACATTTCATAGAGCACAAGCCCTAGTAGGGCTTAAGAAAGGAGAAAAACCTACAGTCCTTTTGTTTTGCTTATAATTGAATCTTCTTTGCTGTAAAGACTGATTTTTGTAGGCAAAACTTGGGGAAATTTTTCATTACTCTGGACAGCTTGGGTAATTGTTACTGTGCAAAGCCATATGGGTTTGATTAAAGTTTCCAAATGCCATTTACTGGGACAAACTACCCAGTCTGGAGGGGCTTTGGATCATTTCAGAGTGCTTAAGCTTTTATTAAACCCCATCAGAGGATTCGGAAGGAGGTCATTCCATACAGAAATACCCTCCCCAAAATGAGGAGCTGGGGAGCTGACAGCTGCTGCCAGCACCTCCTGGGCTTTTGAGCATTTTTGGGGGAATAGGGATCTGTGTCAGGCTGGCATCACTTCCCAGTACCTGCCCAAGCTGTGGCACTGAACATTAAGGCAGAGTTTTAATGGAGGCTACAGAAAAACCTCATTATGCCAGAAAAGCCATTCAAGTCCCCATTAAGGGGTGGGTGTTGGTGTGTGCATTGCACTCCAGTGCATTTCAGAAGCAGATGTCAGGCTTCTGTGCAAATATTAGCTAATTAAGCCTCTTCTGAGAGACACAGTTGAAGTACTTGTCCTTTGAGATGTGCAAACTTTGTCACCGAGAACAGGAGTGACTTTCCCAAAGTCATGCAGCTGCTTTTAAATACATCCAGCTGAAATTAAATAATACATGCACCTTTCTGCTTCTCTGGGTCTGTTCAGCTTGGTTTGGAGCTGATACTGTCCACAAAGTGTTTAAAAGACACCTTAACTCATTCATTAAATAGGGTGGGATTAGCTGTTACTCACAGTAACGTGTCTGCATTCCTGTTGCACCCTCCTGTTGTATCCTCCTCTGGAAATCATTACTAATTGCTAATTACTAATCCTTCTCTAATGCTGGGGTTACTGGAGCTTATACAATATTTTTCTGTGTTTGTTGGAGCCCTTGGTTTGGTATTGTGAGAACTGTTGGCAGGACACTGACCTCTGGGATTGCCAAGTGTTAATATTTTCTCCCTCAGTTTTTCCTTTTAATCTGTGGGGTCTGTGGGTTTGTTTTGTTGGGTTTGGGCTTTTTATTGGCAAATAAAAGCAAAAATCCTCCTCTGCTATGCAGGGTTTTTAGGTTTGAGGACAAATTGAAGTGGAACTTGGTGGTGTTGTCAGGGCAGACACCCAGAGCTGAACCATCCACTCTGCCATTCAAAGATTGCAAGGTGGTGTCCAAATGAAGCTTCTCACTAATAAAATCTTCTTGATATTAGTGTTCATTCCAGCTTAGGTGTTGCTAAAAGAGATCTGTGGGCTTCAGACAACACAGGCATAATCAGCCTGATGGCTTTGATGAGGCTTTAGCCTTCCTTATAATTATCTTAATCTCATTATTTTACTCAGAGCCAGATTTGAAGCTCTTGTGTGAGGCTTTTCAGAGCTGACTCCCAAAGCCTGATGGTTTGCAGTACGAGCAGTGCTCAGCTTTATTTGCTGCCTCCAGTTGATTTTGACCATTCTTGCAGCATTTCCTAGATGTTCATCCAAGCAGAGCCTGCTTTTCCTGGTAGCAATCCTTTTCTTGTCAATATTGATGTAAAAAATAGCACATTTATTCCCGCAGGCATTATTTTGGCTTTAGGCTATTACTCCTCCTGCAGCTGTCCTCAGAGAGGATGGGATCCAGGCTTGTGCCCGTGTGCAGTCAAAATGTATAAAAATCTGTGCACTGGCAGGTGGCCAGAGGAATGTTACAGTGGTTCCTGTAAAATATAATTTAAAAAAAGCTTGCAAATTTTATAGAATTTAGGAAATTATATATTTAAAAATTATCTCTCTCTAATTGATAATTTCTTTTTCTGTTTTCGTTATGTCCTAAGCCAGAAAAGAAAGAGAGGAAGGCCAAAAAAGGTTTCTTTCCTAAAAATGGAAATGAGGCAACTTTGGATTTTATTTAATTGATTATTTTTTTAAGTATGTGTGCAGAAAACATTTTTAAGAGGGGATAAATATCAAGGCTCAGTTTTCCATCCCTGTAACCTTATAATGATGTTCCTACCAGTTCCTGCTGATAAATATTTATCACCTCTGTGTTTTCTCTGGTTCCCAGCTGCACTGACAACAAGTTTGTAATTGCCAAAGCAAGGCTCAGCTACGCTGGAAACAAGGGGAAAAAAAAGAAAATTGAAATGCAGGAGACTTAAAGATCAGAGGCTGCCAAAGTGATTCCATGTCGTGGTGGTCCCAGGAAGCAGCTGCTGGTGACAATCCTGGTGCCACTGCTCAGCTCAGAGTCACCTCCTCACTTCATTGCAAGTCTCTTGAATTTAGTGTGCAAGGAGAGCAGAGGGAGTTGTATTTTTGCAGTTCACAGGCCCTGAGGAGAGGAGAAAACAGAGGTGGAAGGAGGAATTTGATTTAATTAAAGTGCTCTGTGGCTTTATATGCAGCTGGTACAGGAGACTTCCTTGTGGGAAAGGAAGCATCTCCACACCTGGGCTGGGAGGGCATCAGCAGCAGGGGAACAGGCTGGGGTGGGATGTAATTGGTTATTTAAGGCAGCAACTCTTCCTAAATTCACACAACAAAACTCCCTCAGCCTTACAGATGCTGGAATTTTCTCTGGGTGCTGGAATTTTTCTGCCATGGGTAAATCAGCAGCTTCTCCCCTTTCCAGCCTGGGGAGGCATTTCCTGATCCTTTTGCTGATGCTCCTCAGCCTCACATTCCACCCAGATCCCTCCAAGCTGATGTTTGCTTTATTTTTGTTGTTCTCCTTTCGTGTTTCTCGTGAGGGGGAGCCTCTGATCTCCCTGTAACCGAGTTCTCTTTCTCCTGGCAGACCTGGAGAACTTCAAGACCAGAACGAGGAGCACGGTGTCCGTCCGCCAGGGCCAGGGCATGGTGCTGCTCTGTGGGCCCCCACCCCATTCTGGAGGTAAAGAGCTTTCCTTCTCTCCATTTCAGCAATGAATTGTGAGGTTTCCATTCTCAGGGAAGAGAATTCTCAGGATTTTCAGGAAGTTTGAAGCAGTCACCTGCAAGGAGAGGGCTGTGCCAGGGCCAGCCAGACTGAGAGGGTCATGGTGGGTGGTCCTGGTGCCTGGGGAAGCTCCAGCTGGGGATAAATTCAGAGAAAAAGCATTTTACTGCATTTGAGTGTAAACTTCAGAGACGAACTGATGGAAATGAAAGCAGAGTGCTCATGTACAGAACACGTGGCCAAGACCTTGTGCAACCTGTCTGCTTTGTGGCCTGGCTGTGCCTCCTGCTGAAACGTTGTAGATGGCAGACAGAGCCACTTTTGTGCATCATCTTTTGCTTATTATTTAGTTTTTTTCCAACACTACTGGCACTATTTTTTGTGTCCTGGGTACTCAGGATGTGTCCAGACCTCACAGGGTGCTGTTTGCTTTGAAAAGGGCGCTGTGAACGTTTAGAAAATACCAACCAATTCTTGCGTGGGTTTGTGGCTTCCCGAGCGCGCGCCTTGCACTGCTGTGTGCAAATTGCTTCGGAGAGGGAGTGGTTCTGTCAGAATCCCTGCTAGATGCCCAACAAGCTCCATGTGTGTGTCCCTCCCCACCAGGATCCACAACCTGGCTCCTTCACCAGGGCACTGCTCGCTCCGTCAGGAACATGGGAATGTCTTCCATGGATCCGTGGCCTTTTAAAGGAATTTGCAGTCCTGATTTGAAATCTGTCTGGCCTCATCAGCTGGATGGAAACTGCCCTCTGCACCACGTGCTGTTAGGCTGAGCTTATTGCTCAGATAGGAGGAGACAGGTGATGCTTTAAATTGGCTACCTAGAAACAGAGACTAGACAGGAATAAAGGAATAAAGGAATAAAGGAATAAAGGAATAAAGGAGGGATTTATTGGAAAGGCCTTCAGGTGCACCCTTCGGGGTCTAGGGGTCCTGCCTCAGTGGATCCCAAAAATGGATGCCCCAGATCACTGGGGCTTCACACTTTTATAACAACATTAATTCACCAAGCAGAACCCAGCCAATGATGTGATTCCCCCCAAGCTTGCCCCCCTCTTCCCAAGATGATGGTTTACAGTTCTTGTTTCTAGGTGTCCTTGAAGGGCAAGTTAGAGGTTTTGTTATGTCTATGTAAGCACAGAGAACAGCATTTAATAAGCTACAGAAAACTTCAGAGTTACACTAGCAGTACAGGATGTGAAAAATATAAAATTTCAAACATAAGGAATGACAGGGGCTTGTTTTCTGGCTTGCATAGAAAGTATTCACTGAAAACCCAAGACTGGTCAGTTCAGACCACTTGTTCTGCAGGAATTGATCTGCTCTGTGGCAACATTTTCTTTTCCTTCTTCCCAAGGATAGAAATAAGATGAGTTTTAAAAGTCACAAGTGCAAATTAAAGCTTTTCAGCAATCACTGTGTTTCCATCATCCAAACGTGCTCGAAGTCCTTGGCCCTGTGGCAGCCACTGCTCAATCCCAGAGCCTTCTCCTGCTCAGCCCTGGGCAGAGGGAGGTTCAGGAGGAGTATCAGGTGTCAGTGGGAAGCTGCTGCTCCTCGGAATTCGCCGTGTTCCGTGGGCAGCCCTGTCCCCGGGGCCCGGCAGTGTTGGCAAAGCAGAGCTGTAGAGATCAGCTCCTCCCAGCCCCCAGTGTAACACTGCCAGCGTTTAATGTTGCAGTGCAACAAGAAAAAACTTTTCAGCTTAGAAGAGAGAAATAATCCAGCTCATTGGAAGTGCAAGTGGCATGAAGAGAAGTAAAATGCAATTACTTATTTTAGAATCTGATTAGGGCAGCGAACCCAACTTTATCATCCTTGCAAAAAGTGCCTGGTGGCATTAATGACCAGTGCTGAAATACAGGACTAACTGTGGGAAAAAATACACTTCCGTATTATTTCTTTTTTACTTTAGTTTCATATGTGCGATGAGAAATGAAACCTGAAAAAAAAAACTTTAAAAAAGCAAAACTATTCAATCTGAGAGTTGCTGTTGCTCTGCTGATGAGGGTATTCACTGGAATAGTAGAAGCCTGAAAAAAACCATCCTGGCCAGGTGCTGAGATTTGGGAAAAGAAAAATAGTAAATTGGAAGGGAATTATTTCCTGTCAGCCATTGTGTCACTGGTTGTCTTGGGCTTAAAAATTGTGACTTTATTAAAAAGATGCTGATCAGTGCCCAGACCATTCACCTTTCAGCTGTAGTTCACTCTGATACTCTGCCACCTGGAAACAGCAATTTTTGAGGAGCTGTCAGCTAAAAGCGAAGTTATGTTGGCCTACATACATTAGTTGTTGAGGCTTTCTTTTTTTGTATTTTTCTTCTTAATGATGCCCAATAAAGAGCTTCCTACTGTTCAAACGTTACAGGAAATTCATCCTGAAAATGAGTCCAAATGACGAACGAGTCTTTTCAGCATCAGCAAATGGGCTGTGTACCACTCACACAGAACAATCTGGGCATTGCCCTGCATTGTCCCAATTTTTGGTTCGAAATGAGCTGGAAATTCAGCACATGGATCTCAGCTCCCCCCCAGACCCCAAATGGAAATGGAGCGCGTGCGGCGGCGGGGAGCCGCTGTTTGTCAGGTCACTGCCTCGTGCTGGTACATTCTGTTAAGCAGCATAATGATGTGATGGCCTCCTCTGATGAAGTGCATGCTGAGCGCTGGAGGTTTGGAAAATAAATGTTCATCTGCAGCTCGGGAAGCGGCTGGGCTGGAAAGAGGAATAAATGCAAATCAAACTTCTGTCGCGTTTCCTGCGCTTGCAGCAGAGGATTCCCAAACCCCTGAGGCCAGTCCTGCCCTATCGATGACCCCTTTGTCTGGTAGAAGTTCCAGTTCTTCTCCTTTCCTTCTCCATTTGTTCCTAACAGACTGGTAGAAACCTGCCTGGGTTGTTAGGATTTTTCTGAGATGATCACCCTGCATGCGAAGGGTGTTCCCTCATTATTTCTGCAGCTTGTTTAATCAAAAGCCCAACGATGGTCGTGTGTCGACCACTCTGCAACTCCACAGAAGAAATCACTGAAGAGTAAACACTGCTCTGGGAACCTAGCACCAGGACCTGTGTAGTGTAGAAAGGAGGCAGCCCTGGCTTCCCAGGGCTTCTCCACAAAGCACTCATGTCCATTGATTGAAGATCAGAAATCAGAAGGTTTTATTAGTAATATCAAGAAAACAGAACAAATCTTTCTCCCTCCAGCCACGTTAGGTTGGAGAGATCCTCTGTGTGTGTGTGTGTGTCTGTGTCTGTGTGTCTGTGTCTGTGTGTCTGTGTGTGTCTGTGTGTGTCTGTGTGTCTGTGTCTCTGTGTCTGTGTCTGTGTGTCCGTGTCTGTGTCTCACAGCATCAGAACAGAATCCACAAAAAGAGCAGAGAGGAGAACTTCCATTGGTCAAGACAATCACTTTACCATAAACATTTATCCTATTTACATTCTTTCATCCAAGCTTTTCTCCTGCGAAGCTACAAAAGTTCTCTTAGCAATGGATTTCAGGACAAGTTAACAAAAACTTGCATTTCTCCAGCCTTTCTCTGAAGTTTCTCAAAAACCCACTGCCAAGTCCCCACCACAGTGTAGCAGCATGAGGAGTTGCTGTAGGTGTTTAAGTGGATGAGAGTAGACAGTCAAAACCCCTAAAAGTCGGTGTGTAGCTCAAATTCAGCTTTGGTGTTGGTGCAGAACACCAGGGGCCTCATCATGGCCACAGCAGGACCTGGGCATGCCCCAGTGGTGGAGCTGCAGAAATGGGTCTGGACATGGGAGGGACCTCAAAGAGTTTTTGTGACATTTTAGTTGAGACTCGTTAAGGTACCTCAGCCTGTCTTAGGCTGAGCTCTAGAATTTGGATATCAGAAAGCAAAGCTCTCCTGCTTTATATTTTCAAAGCCCTGTGAGATCAACCAGTGAGTCATGGAATGGTTTGGGTTGGAAAGGACCTTCAATCTCATCCCATCCCATCCCTGGGATGTCACCTCCCACTGTCCCAGGCTGCTCCCAGCCCCAATGTCCAGCCTGGCCTTGGGCACTGCCAGGGATCCAGGGGCAGCCACAGCTGCTCTGGGCACCCTGTGCCAGGGCCTGCCCTCCCTCCCAGGGAACAATTCCTTCCCCAGGTCCCATCTAACCCTGCCCTCGGGCAGTCCTCCAGGTGGGCTGTCACCAAGAGCAGAGCAGAGGAGAAGAATCCCCTCCCTTGACCATCTGGAGCATTTCAAGCCAAAAGAGGAAAAATATCACCAAAACAGGCTTTGTTTTTTTTCATTCTGTTGCATTTTTAATCCATTTAGAAACCATAAACCATTTCAAAGTGTACAATAGTGTTCCAGTTGAGCTCTTGGTGGAAATGTTTTCCTTCTGAGGAGCTTTGCAGAGGGAAACGAGTTACCTTTCCTTGTTTGCTTTTTTTCAGTGTTGTTAATCAAATTTGGCAAGATACATTTCTTGTTGAGATAAACTTAATTGAAACAAAAAACCAAAAAGCTCCAAAATCCAAAGCAAGCACTCACTTGTGTTTCTCAGGGCTCTGAATCTAAGCTGTGTTCTAAAGGGAATATGCCTGGGAAGTATTTGGAGGTTGCTGTCCTTTTAACTTTGTCTCCAAATTTTAAGAGAAAATATTCTTTTGTGCCAAATAGTTCTTTTCATTGAAGTTTGTGGGAGCTGAGTCCTTTAGCTGCCACTTTTATTAGATTTATTTGATGGTCAGGGCAGGGTTAGTTAGTATTTTAACAACTACAGTTTTCAGATTCCTTCTAACATCCGTGGCATTTCCTTGTGAGTCCAGAGGCTAAAAAAACACAGCCCTGGAAAGTATTTTCTGCTTGACAGGCTGGTAGCACATCCACATCCTCATGCAGTACCAAGGGGTCTGTAAATCCTTCCCCTCCCTTCTTTGGGAACATAAATGAACTTTTCTTTAGGATTTCCCTCACCCCCACCTCCTGTGAGTTTCTCGTGGTTCATCTTTAGAATGATCTATAACAATGTTCTCATGACATTTGCCTTCCAGCCCCCGAGGGAAAAGCCTGTGGAGATGGAGCTCCCTGAGAGCAGTGAGAAGTGCAGGATGCACACAGAGATGCTGAAAATGATCTCTCAATTACTCCATTGTTTGAATTCTGTGTTCTGTTGTGTTCCCTGGAGGTGTGTCCTGCTCTGAGGCCTCTCCATGCTTCTCTCATTCCACCCCTTGCCAAAGCTGCAGCACATTTATTGTCACTCCTAACCTGTTCCAATAATCTGGGCAAGAAATAAACCAGTTGATGGCTATTTTTTAGATAACAAAGTGCTCAGCTAGGCAGATGGGAACCTGCTGGTTTTCCTACAGGATCCATCTTCTCTTGCCACTTGCTGAGGGCCTCAGAGCTCCTGCTGACCCTGGAGCTGAACCTCCCCATCACGATTTCTCTCCCTGGACCTCTGTTCCTCAGACTCCTTGTCCCTCTGCTCCTTTCTGACCTTCCTGGGCATCTGGGAGCTGTGTTCCCTTGAGTCAACAAAGGCAGGATCTCAAGGAAAATCAGTTACCTGTCTCAATGCACTTGGAAAGTTCCATCTTCCCAAAGAGGAGGAGATTCATTAAAGCTCAGGTGTTCCCATAATCCATTCCTCTCTGATGCTGTCACTCCTGATGGGAGCACAGCCATGGATGGGAACACATCCATGTCTGTGAGCTGAGATGTTGACAGAGAATCATTCCCCCATCTTTTCCCGGCTTGGATGCATTCAGGTTTTCTCATTCTCTCCTGCCTTTTTTTCCCTGCTGGTATCCAGGAGAACTTTTAGTCCTGTTGCACAGCTTAATCAAGTAGAACTAACTAAATTTTAGCATTTGACAGAGGAGATGGCAATTCTGATTCCATCTCAGTCTCGGCCTTTCATGCTGTAGTGAAGTGTGGACACCAGACATGTTTGCAGGGAGCACTTTGCTGATCACAGTGCTGCTGCTGAAACCACTTCTGGGCACAGAAATCATTAGTGCTGCTCACTTGTTCGCTCTCTTTTTCACTCCTTTTATTATTATTTTTTTAAAGGGATGATGGACACTTCATGGGCTGGGAACAGTGAGGGTGTTTTGGCTTTCAGGGTGGCTGATGGCCTCCTCCAGTGGGGTGAATGGTTTGAGAGGCTTGTCTTGTAAATAATCCATCCCAGTGATGCCTTAAATGGCTCCCTAGAAACAGAGAGCAGGCAGGAATAAAGGAATCAAGGAGGGATTGGTTGGAAAGGCCTTCAGAGGTACACTCTGGGCTCCAGAGGCTCCTGCCTCAGTGCCTCCCAACATGGACAAGGACAGCTCCCGAGTTCTTCCCACTTGGAGCTCAGCATCAATTCCCCAAGCAGAAGCCAGGCAAGGATGGAATTTGCCCAAGCTTGCCCCCCTGTCCCCAAGTGCAGGATTGGGAAGGATGATTTTACAAAGGCAACAAGGCCTTCATTTTATAAGGTTTTACCTACATGGAATAGAGAGCAAAGGGTGGAGCATCAACAATATCTGAATCTGTTACCAGTTTTTCCTCTTCATAGTGACTGCCACTCAGTGTCCCCAGAAAAGCAGGACAGTTCCCATGTCCAGATTGTCAACATCCTAAAAGTGTTTTCCAGAGCATGAACGGTTGAGCCCAAAAAGCCTCTGAGTGATTTATCTCAGGCCAAGATCCAGAAAACATCTTCCCAAAGCTTCCAGTTCCTGCAGTGTCTCCCTGCTCCTGAAAGCTCAATCTGAGCAGCCTGGCAGCATTTCTGCCAAAAATTCCCTCAAAATTCTGCCCAAATTTCACTCCAGGTGTCTCTTTCCACAGCAGCATCACAGGGAGTAGGTGAGTCACACACTCTGTAATTTCTGTAATTCGTCTGTCTGGCTCCATGTGATGGAGATTATTACAGTTCAGCAAAAATGGCTTTCATTAAACTTAAAATCAGGCATATGAAACCCTCATTTAAATAAAAAGTGATTGAGAATAGTAACTTCCATTTAAAGTGCATCTCCCATCATTTATTTTTTATGCTCTGCCACAGTCACCGTTTAAATTATTAAAAGCAAGAAGTAAAAAAGCTTCTCAGGAGATAGAAATGGATTAGATTAAAATTAATCTGACATAATCCTTTCTCTAAAACTGCTGATTCAGTTTGTGCACAAGTTTATCAACATATTTGAGGATAAGGGATAAGGATAAATTCTCCTCTAATTTGGGAGTGCTTTGGCTTGATATTTCTGACAGCAGAGGGAACATGCAGCACTCTTTTAATTGAGAGATTTATGCAATTACAAATATTTCCAACAAGCTTATTATAGATTTACACAAATCTGAGCACCTGAGCTGACGAATGGGATCTGCCTCATTTTCTGGGATGAATTCTGAGGTGCAAAAACAGGGGCACCATCGAGAACAGGTACTGGCCACGGGAGTTTAGAGCCAGATTTTCACCTGGCATGTGTCACTTGTCACCCACAGAGCCAGCACCCACCCCCCCAGCCCCCCAGCATTCCTTGTTTGTGCCCCACGAGGATGTCAGGGACACAGGAGGAGGTCTGGGGTCTGCACTGGGAAGGGAGGAGGCTCAGCCCTCCAGTGAAGACCTTGGAAATAGCACAGCAATAAGGAACATGACGTTAATGGATTTTTTATTTATCAGTGACAGCCCGTGACATCTTTAAAAAGGAATCATCTGCGAGCCAGCCGTGAGCTTTATTCCCTGTTTGGTTGCAGTCAGCGCTAAATGAAGATTGAAGTGGGATTGAGAGGGGTTTGAGCCGGCAGGGTTTGGCTAAAGATGAGTGAAATCTGTCGTCTGACAGAACCCAGTCAATAGCATTTATCGAGAGTTGTAACATTTTGTGATGTCTTCATGAAATAAATCAGAGATCAGAGTCCTGCTCCCAGGCTCTGCTAACCCTTTCCCTCCAAATCCAGCTCTGCTGGCTTCTGCAAAGCCCTTGGCAGCAGCCAGGGATGCAGAGCATGGGTTGATGACACAAGCACAGCAGTGATGTATCCAACTGGGGGTTCAGGTGCACATTCTGCATTGTTCAAGTCAATATTCCTGGCTGTAGGAGCCCCCATTCCTGTGGGGCTGGTGCTTTGCTGTTGAAAAATCAGTGAGGGTATTGGTTTGGGCATTTTCTGTTACCTCACGCACGTGAAGTGCCTAAAAATGCAACCACCATGTGTTTAAATATAATAAATGTGCAACCCTGATGTTTTTAAATGATGCAGTAAATGTGCAACCAGGATGATGTTTTCAGCTGGTAGATATCAAAGCATTTTATCTAAACACTGTTTATCTATCAGATTTGTGAAGAGAATGTTTATTTCCTGTGTGACACCAGCAAGTGCCCTCCCTCAGGCTGTTTGGGCAGCTGATCATAATTTTGATTCATTGCAGTAAGAAAATTCTCTGCAACCAACTTCTAATTTTTTTTTTTTTTTTGGGGGGTGGGTTTGATCTAATCTCCTACAGCTACAGTAAGAGGCTGATCAAAGGTAGTGAAAGCTGGTATTAAAGGATTAGCTAGGTCACATTGAAATATGTCTTAAAACAAGCCCAGGGACCTTTAGCTTTTCTGAAGCAAGTGCACACACACACAAAAAAGGATTTTTAGGCTAACTCCCTGTGACTTTAAACAGAAAACAAACTGATGGATTAAATCTGTGAGTCATTCCTTCAGGTGATGTGTGTAGCACTTTATGTAACACGAGCCTGGAGAGTATCAGCAGTGACTGAATCTCTCGCAGCACAAACACAGAGCAGAATTTAAATTCAGTGTAGGCATCACTTGTGCACTTGCCCAGCTTCCTGTTTTTACTCTCTTTTGATGGTTGCTTATAAGTAATTAGCAGCTTCAGCCCAGCCTCATTTTATCTTTTTCCCTGGCTGATCTCTCCTGTTCCCATTTGCTGCTGCCAGTCCCTGTCCAGGGGTGCTTTGTCTCTGGCTGTCAGGTGAAGATGAGTTTCTCTGGAAAGATGTTGATGCCACTCTCTGGACCGTATCAAGCTATTATTCCTTTTTTTATTACCAGCATTTCCTCATTGAAATGGAATAAGAGAGAGAGGATCACCCAGCTGATCACTGCTGGGCTGAGCATGGCTCCAAAAACCTCAGTTTAAACAAGAAGTGCTGGAAAGTGTCATCAAATCCAACCCTGGGCAAGGTTCACCATTTCCAGCAAACACCAAACCTGCTTCAGGAGGGATCACAGTGACAAACACAGGTTGGGTTGGTGGGTGGGTTTTCTTTCCAGGCAAGACTGGGCTGAGCTGTAAATGTCTGTAAGAAAAGTTTTAAAGTTTCTCAGACAAAAACCCATTGAGTTTCTCCCCATGGCACCTTTCCCTGGTCTTAAAATTCAAACCAAAACACGGTTTATGGGGAAAAGGGGTTTTTATCTCAGTATTTATTTCAGGATCTTTGGGTGCAGCACTTGGTGCAGGTGGAATGCCCCGAAATGCACACAATTATAGGCCTTGCTAATTAGCACATCTATCAAAGATCCCCCAGGGAGAGGCTGGAGTGAAGCCCTCGTTGTGAGGAACCTTCCCCCTGGCTGGGCCTGGCTGAGGTTCCCAAATGTGTTCTGGAGAGGCCCTTGGTGTCTGGGGCTCCCAGGATGTTTGCTCTCCTGGTTTAACGGTGCCGTGGGGCTGAGCTGAGTTCTCAGCCTTGGGGAGGCACAAGTGTGGGGCTAAAAGCACTGAGAACACATCAAACTGTATAAAGGGGTGTAAAAGAAAAGGCAAAAGTCATCCTGGCATCACCCAGACCTGTGCCCCATGGAAGGGAGCCTGTGCCCATCAGATGCTGTTGAAATAGTTTTGGTGTTTAGCTGGAGTCAGTGCCCCAGTGCAGAACTCCATCTCACAATGTTTTCTCTTCAGCACAAAGATTGCTGTTGATTTTTCTCCCTTTAGGCTCAGGTTGCCCCTGGCACAGTGCAATCATCCTCAGTGCTCACCCATCGACTGGGGCTGCTGGGGAGAGATAAGGCAGGGCACCCCTGGAGATATTGCACTGCTTTAGAGGTACACAAGCTGCAGAGGCAGCTGATACAGGGGATTATTGATTAGGCTTCAGGTAATGAAGACCTGTTGCCCTTTTAATTACCCAGACCTGAAGCTCTACATGCTGGGCAGTCGAGGGGCTGGGAGGCAAACACAGCTCTGAAAATTGCTACGAGAATGAATCCAACACAGAAATTGGGTAATTTGTGCATTTTTCTCATTCCTATAAACTTCTGACAGCACATTTCCCTGTTGCCTGGCTGCTGAATAACTGTGTCCTCAGATCTGGCGTAGCTGAGGGTTCATCCAAACGTGTTTTATTAACCTCAGATTAATCTTGTTCATTATTTATCATTCCTTTTATTAAAAACCTGCATTTGAGGCCCAGAGCTGTGGTGTGATGGAGCTGGGTAGCAGAGCTCAGACTCAAAGGGAGGATTTCCAGGTGATGCTTTTGTCCAGGTTGATTCCCTTAAATTGTTCTGCAATTATTTAAGACTGGAAGATAAAAAATTGATGCAGGGTGCTGGCAGGGCAGTGGAGTTGGTCTGCAGGGCCAAGAAGAAAGGGGCAGTGCATAATTCATGGAGCTTTAACATTAAAATAAAACCGTGAAGGAGGAAAATGGTCAGGAATTGCAGAGGACTGGTGAGTGTGGAGAGGAGCCTCAGAGGGCTGGGTAGGGCCATGACCATGGAGTGTTGTGCCAGGGATTTGTCTTTCACTGATAATCTCCTTTCCCCTTTCCCCAGGGCACTCTGGCAGGGTGTTGTGGCACCTGAGCCTCCTTCCCTGCAAGCATTTCATCATTCATGGGGTTGGGGGTGCTGATTGCTCAGTCAAATCACAGTGAAATTTGAAATTGTGAAATTCAAAGTTATGAAATTTGAGTTAGGGATATCCCCTACAAGCAGTTGGCAATTTTAATGAGCAAGTTGAGAATACAGATCAAGTTCACAGGACACTCAGCAGAGAATCAGTTAAACTTCAGTGTTACCCAAATTTGCTGTAACCTTCAAAACACTCTCTTAGTGACTCTAAAGAGAAATTTGACCACCAAGGAATGGAAGCAATCAGAGCAAAAAAAAAGAGAGAGAAGTCTGCAAATTATCCACCAAGAATCAGTTTTCCATGAAGTTTATACAACAACAATGGGGAGGTTGTGTAACAAAATGTTACTACAGCATTTGGATATGGAAAACAAAGAGCAGGTGGGAATGTTTGCCTCAGGAACTCACCCAGAGCCAAGAAATTTCTCTGTGCTAAAGCACCTAAAAGCAAAGTGCTCAATCCAGGTCCTCCTGCACTGCAGTAGTTGAGGGAACAGCTTCTCTCCAGGAAAAAACTTCTCTGTTGCCATGGGCTCTGTCTCAGGGAGTAAAACAGGAAAACTTCAGCACCTCCCATTCTGCAAAAAATAATTGAATTTTGAAAAAAATTTTTAAAAACAGCCATGATTTTACAGAGGTGCATGATCAAGGGAAGTGCCAACCAAACACTCAGAGCTGTGTTCACTCTGTCTGGATTGAAATTGGTTATAACAGGGGATGAGCCTCACATCTCCTTGCAAAATGTCTCAAAATTATTTACAGTTTCATAGTTTGGGTTGCTTTGGACAATTTAAAGGGAGGATTTCATAATTTCCCTAATTTCCTGGTTTTTCTCTTGCCAGGGTTTATGGAGCCTAATTTTTGTGCAACATGATTTATGGAGAACCTTCTGTTTCACACTGAAAATCAGTTCCCACCTGTCCAGCTTGAGAGTGACAGAGGAGGTGATAACACAGGAATTATAGCAATCATTAAAGATTGGATTAATCTCTGTAACTTTCAGTAAAGCCTCTAAAAAATAATAGTATATTGTACCCACGCTGTTCTTATTAAAAGTGATAAATG
The DNA here is from genome assembly GCA_013400515.1 of Erpornis zantholeuca. NCBI lineage: Eukaryota > Metazoa > Chordata > Aves > Passeriformes > Timaliidae > Erpornis > Erpornis zantholeuca. Next base: position 95,769 of record VZTN01021097.1, read on the forward strand.
GTCCCAAATTTTTGGCTAATACTAATTCCAAAATTTTATTCCTCTACTCAGCTTTATGGCTACCATAATCTTGATATTTTAATAGCTTTTCCCATAATAGCCACAGAGGCCTTTTTAAGTGGCAGCCCTGACTTTATGGAAGAGATTTTAAAAAGAAATCAGGAAGAGTTTCTTCTACTTAAAGGCAGAGACAAAATACGTGCATGGCTCAAGACAGACAAACAGAGAACATTATTTTGGCAAAGCATGTGGCCTAATTTTAATAATTACTCATAAGAGAATTTCTGTGCAGCTTTCAGTATAGAGTAGGTAATGGAAATAAAGAAAAATAAGGTTACAGCATGCCCTGGGTCTGTGCAGGGGATGACCAGGCAGGTGCTCAGTGGCTGGTCTGGGATTGCAGCTCGTGGAGTTTCTCCTTGCCCTTAAAAACAGCAAATACAGGTCAGAAATTGAGTAATATTCTCTGTTTGAGACACCTACTTGAAGCTGCTTTAAAGGGAAAACGAAAAGCGAGGTAAATTAGGCAAAAATTACATTAAAAGGGCCTCAAATCAGACAGGAGAAGTTTGTAATAAACTCCTCAAGGAATTAGAGCCTCGTGTGTGATTAGAAAGCCTTGAATTGCCTGTTGCTGCTGCTTCCTTGTGCTCCAGGGCTCCGTGTTGGTGACTTTGGGAGATGTTTCCATCACTGGGAGCCACCCCGGGCTGTGTCTGAAGCTCTCTTTGCACAGGAGTCACAAATTGCCTGTGGGATGTGAGCTGCCTGTCACTGCCAGAGCAATTAGGGAGGGAGACCTTATCAAAAGGAATCTGTCAGGTTGGAAAAGCCATAAATATTGCACCAGGACCTCTAAGGAAATCAAAGGGAGTTGGAGGGAGTGTTTATTTACATGTTGCTGCACAAGCAGATGCACTTGGAGATACTCCACTCCCTGCTATTCCCTGGGCTCTGTATTCCATTTGTTCCTGGTGTTGGAGAGAGGGAGAGAGAGAGAACCACCCCATTTTAGGTATTGTACAGCAAAAATGGACTGCTAGTATCAAATTCTGTGTAATTCGGGCAGTTGGAGCTTTCTGGATGCTGATAGGAAGGCAGAGCTGCACCTTCAGATCTTTGCTGTGTCCCTCAGTTTTATGTAGCCAAATTAATAGAATTGGAAGTGGCTTTGGGGGAGGTTTGGATGTTTTGCCCTCTCAAGATGGGTCTCCTTTAGTCCCCCCTGCGCTGGGTTCCTCATTTTGGAGGGATCTCATCACCAGCATTTCTCTCTTTGATCACACCTCCTCCTCCTGTGACCTGCTTACCCAGGGCTTCCAGCCTGGCCCTGGGCTCAGTGACATGACTTTTCCAGACTTTTTAAGGGAGGCAGAGCAGAGGAAAAGCTCCCAGGACTATTATAGGCTGGAAAAGGCTTGAAAATGCCTGCACAAGGGCTCTCGATGGCTCTCAGCAGCAAAGAGAAGAGAACTCCTCGAGCCAAAGGGATCATTACCCACCAGCACAGAGCTGGAGGCTACAGAGAAAATATTTAACCTGGAAATCAGAGGCTTCTTAGCAATTAAAGTAACACTGGCTCACAGAGAAAAGCAGGAGCTGCATCTGGGGTGTAATTATACCTCCTGGGGGAGGAGGGGAGGGACAGGGATTGATCCAGGAATTCCCTCCCTGCTCTGTTTTCCTGTGGGCAGTTCACCACTCCACAGTCACTGCAAACTTGCAGTGCTCAGGGGGACTCTCGTGGAACCTTGGATGGGAAGAGTCACTCCAGTTTCAACACCCCTGAGCATCCCAGGGCAGGGATGTTTATTTGCCTGTTGCTGGCTGCTTCTGGAGGAGCAAGATAATTGTTCACCAAGAGAAAATTTAAGCAAAACCCAGCAAACTTAGCTACTTGCAGGAAATAATAAGCTGGCTGAGAAGTGGTACCTTGTTTGCTGTGAGTATCCTCTTGACATCAGCATGAGGTTCCTTCTCCTGAGAAGCACATGTGTAAATATGGTGATTAGATATTCCCTCATAAACAGAATTATCATATCTTCCTAAAAGTCTAAGCAGGCATTTTCGAGTCCTGTTGTTAGAAATAAATAAATGAAGGCCAAAAGTCTGCGCTCAGGCTCTGCTGGCTGTAAACAGTGGGACGTGAGGGCAGAATGTATTTTCCAAAGTACCTAATGGTAGCTGAGGTCAATTACATCCATGAGTCATTAGAGTATTAAAATAAGAATATGTTTTTTAGTGTAATTAGTGTTCCCTTAGAAAACTGGAGCAGTCTTGTATCCACTTCAGGCTCTTTCAGTGTGCTTGGGCATTTGACTCAGGCAGATATAACAGGGTTAGGATGCATTAACCTCACTCACAGCCTCTGCAGCTGCTTGCAGCATCTCTCACTTCTTCTTTATTGCTCAAATAACTTCCAGAGATGCCTTATAAAACACAGAGCACTGTCTAATTAGTCACAGAGAAGATTACAGCTGCTTAATTTAGTGTTCAGCTTTTTGCTGATTCAGAAATACCCGAGGAATAAAACATCCAGTGGGTGATAACACAACTCGGCAGATCCTCCTCACCACTGGCTTTAAAGAGGTAAAAAAAAATTAATTAGGAAGGATGAAAGCAAAGCCATGAGCAGACTGGAATGCTCATGACAAAAAGGTGAGATTCCTGTGACATGGGTTTTATTCTGGATGAACTGGAAGGAGCAGCAGGAAAATCAGATCCGCGTGCAGGCTCGGGAGTGTCACAGCTGGAAATTTGCATTTGTAGTGATGCCTTTTTCCCTGGTCCTAAAAATACGAGCCAGACACGGCTAGGGTGATAAAAGGGGTGTTTTTCTGTAAGGATCCTCAGGTGCACAAACACTTTGGGTGGAAAACGCTGAGGGCACACCCCGTGGGTGGTGCATGTACGACTTTTATAGAGCCTGCAAATCAGCATCTCTGACAAGAACCCCCCAGCTAGGGACCTGCCTGGTGAAGTAATCCCCCCAGTTCCACTTCCTTCTAGACTCTCCTGATGCCTTAGGTTTGAACTTTTCCATGTTCCCAGCCCTGCCCTGCCCAGTGTCACTCTGCAGTTCCCTGGAGCTCGTTCAGTGCTGTTCTCTCATGCTCACACACACACAACAAAGCCTCTCCAGCTCTCCAAGGACACCCAGACCCTCCTAGGCCCAACAACTGCAAACCACAATCTTGGGGACAGGGGGGCAAGCTTGGGCAAATTCCATCCTTGCCTGGCTCCTGCTTGGGGAATTGATGCTGAGATCCAAGTGGGAAGAACTCGGGAGCTGTCCTTGTCCATGTTGGGATGCACTGAGGCAGGAGCCTCTGGAGCCCAGAGTGTACCTCTGAAGGCCTTTCCAATCAATCCCTCCTTGATTCCTTTATTCCTGCCTGCTCTCTGTTTCCAGGGAGGCATTTAAGGCATCACTCCTCCCTCGGATGAGATCCAGGCCCTGCTTACAAAAATATGTCTCTAAAAGCTGCTTTCAGCCTTGGTTTCTAAGGAGAGCCAAGATAGCATAGGGATCCTGGAATTCGTTTTGTCTTTCTGCCTAGGAAAATGTCGAAGCTAAGCTACAATATAAATCTACAAAGCCACCAATATATCTGTAAAGAGTACAGAGAATATATCAAATAAAAGGTAAAATAATAAAAACCCAAAACGGTAGCAGTGGGGAACATCCCGTGGGCTGTGACACATCCAATTTTCCCTGCTCAGAGCTTGTCCCTTGTGCTTCCAGAGCTCAGCTATGCGTGGATCTTCAACGAGTACCCGAGCTTCGTGCACCAGGACAGCCGGCGCTTCGTGTCCCAGGAGACCGGGAACCTCTACATCGCCAAGGTGGAGACCTCGGACGTGGGCAACTACACCTGTGTGGTGACCAACACGGTGACCAACAGCCGGGTCCTGGGGCCCCCCACGCCCCTCGTCCTCAGGAACGACGGTAGGACCCTCCCCGAGCTGGCCTCGGGGGCTTTGTCGGGTTTTCGTCACCCAGAAATTACAACGTGGCCTGAGATGTTGGAGTTGGGAGATGTTGGAGTTCCAAAGTGGCCTGAGATGCTGGAGTTGGGAGATGTTGGAGTTGGAGAGATGTTGGAGTTGAGAGATGTTGGAGTCCCAAAGTGGCCTGAGATGTTGGAATTGGAGAGATGTTGGAGTTGAGAGATGTTGGAGTTTTCCAAAGTGGCCTGAGATGATGGAGTTGGGAGATGTTGGAGTTGGGAGATATTGGATTTGGAGAGATGTTGGAGTTCCAAAGTAGCCTGAGGTGTTGGAGTTGGGAGATGTTGGAGTTGGAGAGATGTTGGAGTTGAGAGATGTTGGAGTTGGAGAGATGTTGGAGTTGAGAGATGTTGGAGTTGAGAGATGTTGGAGTTGAGAGATGTTGGAGTTCCAAAGTGGCCTGAGATGTTGGAGTTGGAGAGATGTTGGAGTTGGGAGATGTTGGTGTTCCAAAGTGGCCTGAAGTGTTGGAGTTGGGAGATGTTGGATTTGGAGAGATGTTGGAGTTGAGAGATGTTGGATTTGGAGAGATGTTGGATTTGGAGAGATGTTGGAGTTGAGAGATGTTGGAGTTCCAAAGTTGCCTGAGATGTTTCTGTTGGAGTTAAGGAGAGATGTTTCCCCCTTGCAGTGAGGCTGGAGCTGCAGTTCAAACTCAGGGGCAGCCAAAGTTGCTCTTCCCACCACTGCAGCGACTCTCAGAGTCAGGCAATAATTACAAGAGAAAACCCAGAGGGGTTTGGCCAAAGACAGGAAACAAAATAGATTTTAGAGTGTGGATATATTCCAGTTTTTCTCATTTTGTGCAGCCCAAAAGTGAACAAAGGCACTTTGTTTTTTCGGTAACTGTTAGCTCAGCCTGTATTTCCCAGCAGGATTAGGGCTATTTTTAGTGGTCTGTGGAAGAGTACAAAAAAGGGAGAAGAAAGCAAAAGAGGATTTCTAAATTTATACAGACAATTGATCTGTATCGTCGTCATTTTTGAGCAGATAAGAAAAATACATTTGCATGTTAATTTACAATTAAAATTAATTAAAAAGTCTCTGTTTAAAGGCTAACAGTTGGGACGTTTGTTCCAGAAATAGAAATGCAATGTTAGCAGCTTCTCCTGGAAGAAGATCCACTGTCACCTCGTGGTATTTGACAAGAATTCCTTGCCTGGAAAATGCAGTTGCTGCAGCCTCCTGCCCATCAGGGTGACACAATCCCTGTGGACAGGGAGTGGGAAATGCTGTTGGTGATGAGGAATTGTCACAGCTGGGCTGACAGGGGTGGAGGTGCTGCTTTTCCAGCTCTGCTCCAGATGTGCCCTCCCTTCCAGGGAATGCTGTGCTCCTGCAAACACAGCAGCAGCAAATCTGTCCCTTGAGTCCACAGTGAGCCACAGCATGGATGGCAAAGAGGAAAAGCCACATTTGCCTCCTGCTATTGCCTTTCCCTGGTCTTAAAAATAAAACCAAAACACAGTTTATGAGGAAAAGGGGTTTTTATCTCGGGATTTATTTCAGGAGCTTTGGGTGCAGCATTTGGTCCAGGGGGAATGTCCCAAAAATGGATGCGCACTGTCACACTGAAATAATTATAGGCCTTGCAAAATTAACATATTTATCAGAGATCCCCCAGTGAGAGGCTGGAGTGAAGCCCTCGTTGTGAGGAACCTTCCCCCTGGCTGGGCCTGGCTGAGGTTCCCAAATGTGTTCAGGAGAGGCCCTTGGTGTCTGGGGCTCCCAGGATGTTTGCTCTCCTGGTTTAACGGTGCCGTGGGGCTGAGCTGAGTTCTCAGCCTTGGGGAGGTACAAGTGTGGGGCTAAAAGCACTGAGAATACATCAAACTATAAAAGAGCGTGTGAGAGGGGGATGAAAGAAAAAGCAAAAAATCATCCTGGCATCACAGAGAGCAGCAGAGCAATCACAGGCCAGCATCAGCAGCTCTGCTGTGCCCCAGTGCCACTGCAGGCTCCTGCTGGCTCATCCCTGTTTTTCTGGGATTCGTTGGGGCTGACCCAGCTCCTCTCCTCCCTTGGCCACGGCCCAGGCAGCACTGCACTGTTGAGATTGAAACTGCAATCATCAATTAGCTGATAATCACTATTGGTGAAATTATATGTGCCGGGTTTAAGACAGTGCAGTGACTGGAAATGGAGCCATTTGTCAGGGGTGTAATGGCCTTTTTATGTGCACAAATTTTTAAACACAATTTCATAAAGAGGCTGCCACGCTCTGTGATTTACTGGGGCAGTAAAAATAAAGAAATTACCCGAGGAGTAGATGATCTCTGTGCATTGAAATCCTGCAAGTTAATAGAAACCTATGTTAACTCCAGGGATTTTAAAACTTTTTTCCTAATGGCTGTTTGTTCCATGTTTAATTTCTAGAAGATGCTGAACCTCCCTGGTTATTGCTCCCCTTATTTCACAAGTTACCTGCAACAATCCTGCATATTCAAAAGCAAAAAGTAACAGAGCCATGAAGAGATTTTAATCTTTGGCAGATGGTGTGGAGAGTTGGTTCAGCTTCTCCTCTGGCAGTAAATGGGAAAAGAGCCCACACTCCACGGCTGTTAGGAACAGGCCAGGTTTAAAATGAATGGATTAATTGGGCAAGTAATGATGTATAGAACAGCTCTGTGCTAGCTCGGGAACACTTGTGAATTTACTGCTGAAATCCAACCAAGCCTTAGCATCTCCTTTATGTTCACAGGGGTGATGGGAGAGTATGAGCCCAAAATAGAAGTGCAGTTCCCAGAAACAGTTCCATCTGCAAAAGGAACAACAGTGAAACTGGAGTGCTTTGCCTTGGGGAAGTAAGTTTGGATCCATTATTATTATTATTTTTGGTATTATTATTATTCCTGAAGATTCTCATGCTCGTAGTGAAGGACTGGGGAGTTTGCAGCAGTTCCTAAGGATCCCCTTCCCCCAGCAGGAGTTACTTATGGCCACTTTTCACAGCAGCCAGAGGACTCTTGTTTCTGGAGTAAACACTGGCAACACTTCCAAAATGTTGGGACTGGTAGGAAAATCATCACAGAATGGATGGTTTGGGTGGGAAGGGACCTTAAATCCCACCCAGTGCTACCCCTGCCATGCCAGGGACACCTCCCACTGTCCCAGGCTGCTCCCAGCCCCAATGTCCAACCTGGCCTTGGGCACTGCCAGGGATCCAGGGGCAGCCACAGCTTCTCTGGGCACCCTGTGCCAGGGCCTGCCCACCCTGAAATGGATGTGTTTTTACAGCAGAACCCCAAATTCAAGTGGGTCAAATCAGCACTTGAATAATATAATGTCTCTTTCTTCTACACTATGATAAACATGAATATTTATATTACCTATAACCCACCAATAATAAAATTGCTCTGGATCCCGTGACAGGCTCCTCACGCTGACCATGATGCCTTAAATGGCTCCCTAGAAACAGAGAGCAGGCAGGGATAAAGGAATCAAGGAGGGATTGATTGGAAAGGCCTTCAGAGGTACACTCTGGGCTCCAGAGGCTCCTGCCTCAGTGCATCCCAACATGGACAAGGACAGCTCCCGAGTTCTTCCCACTTGGATCTCAGCATCAATTCCCCAAGCAGAAGCCAGGCAAGGATGGAATTTGCCCAAGCTTGCCCCCCTGTCCCCAAGATTGTGGTTTGCAGTTGTTGGGCCTAGGAGGGTCTGGGTGTCCTTGGAGAGCTGGAGAGGCTTTGTTGTGTGTGTGTGAGCATGAGAGAACAGCACTGAACGAGCTCCAGGGAACTGCAGAGTGACACTGGGCAGGGCAGGGCTGGGAACATAGAAAAGTTCAAACCTAAGGCATCATGTCCAGACCCAAAGCTTTCCCTGCACGTCTCACTTTGCTCTATTCTTCTCCTTCAGCCCAGTCCCTACGATCAGCTGGAGGAGGGCAGATGGGAAGCAGATCCCCAGGAAAGCTCGGAGGCACCGCTCCAGTGGGCTCCTGGAAATCCCTAACTTCCAGCAGGAGGATGCTGGGCTCTACGAGTGCGTGGCTGAAAACGTGAGAGGGAAAAACGTGGCACGAGGACAGCTGACATTTTATGGTAAGCAGTGCTGCCTGCTTTTGGGGCTTTATTGCAGCCAGTGCAATCTGCAGGAAATGTTTTGTGAGGACCTCATTTTGCCAGGATATGTTTGAAATGAGTTTCTTTTCAAATGGCACGCCTCGAGAAGGGTGTCACTGCAAGTAAAACTTGCCCAAATGGTGCATATTAATTGAGAATCAGAGCAGCTGGAACAAAACCACATCCCTGGGAGGACATTGGCATGGAAACGTGCTGGAAACACTCAGAAAGGGCTCGTTTGCCTTCTCCTGGCTGGGAGGGTAAGGCAGGAAATCTGAGGGAGCATCCTCGTGTTACAGCTTGGGGTTTATTATGTATGGGTTGCCCCAGCTTTCGTGGATAAATGTTAATTGCTGATAACCAATTAAGAACTGCTTTCAAAAGGATCAGTGATTGCACAATGTGCAGAGCTGAGGTTTAACACTGCCAGGGCAGAGCCCTCTCCACTCAGAGGCTTTCTGCCCCTGCTCTTCTCTCACTGAAATCAGAGTGAGCCAGTGAAATCCTTGAGCCAGGCACTGTAAAATGTCAAATTCCAGCTTCCTAGGCCTGCTCTGTTAAGTAGAAGATGCATTAATCTCTCTGATCCTGGTGCCCATCCCCAAATTTCTGCTGGAAATGGCTCCACAAAGCAAACTCAGAGTGTGGCTTTACCTGTGCAGAGGTGTGAGAGGTGCAGGGAGAGGCTACAGGGGCACCAGGGGCTCTGGGTTTGGTACCAAGGCTCTGTTTTGGAGATGTTTTGGAGGGGACAGGCTGCAGGTTCCACACCCCCACAGGAGTGCAGAGACCTCCACAGCATCAAAGGATCCTGGTTTTGTTGCTGCCCTGTTCTCATCTCCAGAAGCACAAATGCTGTTCTTTATCAAAAGTACAAATTTGGGTTCTCTCCCCCAAATGCTCCTGAGGGCCCAGCTCCTGTCAGCAGGGGAGATGGGGTTGAACTCCAGAGATGAGGAGAATGTTTTTTGATTTACAGTAATTTTGCCACAGAAAGAGTTTGGGAACCAACCCTGCTGGCAACACTGAATTGAATTTGGTGGGTAATGCAACTTCTTTTTTAAGAAAGTAGGGACGTTTTCAAATTGGAAATATTTCTAAAAGACATTTCATTTAAAAATTGGAACTTTGGGGGCTTCCATTTCAAATGAACATTTCTCCTTTTAAAACTGAGGGAAATATAAAATGAGAAAACATTAGGAAGGCGTGAAAGAGCAAGAACAAAATGAAATCTTTCATGTTAAGAAAAGAATCTGGGGTTGATTTGAATGGTTCTTAATTCTTTTAATTAGATGATTTAAAGATTCCTTTTTCTGTGCATCAAACTCTGTGTGTTTCTCCTGATTTTTCCCACGTGGAGAGTAAATTAAAAGACTCATCCTTTGCAGGCTTTTGCTCTACCCACATCCAAAGCTGCCTTCCTTGGAAAGCAGCAAATGGAGCCTTTGGAATCCTCCCACCACAGCATATATTGAGTTATAATCTCATTGCTCTGAATTTACCACTCTGGATCCTACACAGGAGCTGCCACTGTGGCTCGTGCTGGTTTTCACACCCATCCTGGCATTCCAGCAGAGCAGCTCGAGGCTTTTTGGGAAGAGGAGTGTCCTGCCCTCAGTCTGCCATGCTGGGAAGCCTTTCCATCTCTTCCCAGGGAATGGAGGAGTTCCTGATGGAGAGGTGTCAGCCTCTCCTGCTGCAGGTTTCAAAGATAATTCACTAAAATATCGTCCTCGTTGTCTTGAGGATGGTGATTTTTCCAGGGTAGTAGTTGTTTTTTTTAGGATAACTTGTGTTTGGAGCCAGCACTGAAAATAGATCTCTTAAAAAAGCCCAACTTGCATTCTGTACTCCACGTGGCAGCAAAATATTTTAGGGGATAGTCACACTGTAAAATTTTTTGCAAATAGTTGAAGAAAAGAATGCCATTTTCCTTAATAATGATTCCTTTTAAAGCTGAGAGGTGTTATTTCATTACTGAAATACAGCTGCAATGTCAGCTGAGCCTTCAAGTTGCTTTTGGAAGTTTGGGGCTGGTGCCTGGAGAGGGCAACCCTCTGGAGGTGCTGAAAGGAGCTGATTTGGACAGATTTGAGACAGAAATTTTTAATCATGAGGGTGGGCAAGCCCTGGCACAGGGTGCCCAGAGCAGCTGTGGCTGCCCCTGGATCCCTGGCAGTGCCCAAGGCCAGGCTGGACAGGACTTGGAGCAGCCTGGGACAGTGAGAGGTGTCCCTGCCATGGCAGGGGTGGGGTGGGATGGGATTGAAGCCCCAAGCAGTGAGGGATTCAGTGATCTGTGTTATCAGATGTGCTGCCCACGTGCACTGATATGCTCTGAGGGTTCACAACGTGGCTCTAAGAGCACCACTCTTTTAAACCCAGTTACCAGCCTCTGAGCACAGCATAAAATAAGAAAATAGAAGAAAAAGAAATTCAAATTTGCCTGCTCACTGTAGATAACCCAGTGTTGTCAGCTTCTCTCTGCGCTCCTGGAAGCTGTCAGGGAAGGTTGACTTCTGCTGTGTTTCATTCTTGTATCAGTGTTTATTTTCTCCTCCGTTAGCACATCAGTGACACTGAAGTTGTTTGACATTCTTGTCGCAGCAGAAGAGGTTAATTAAACGTGCAAGATCTGTTCTTGCTGCATTTTTTGTGCTCTGAGCCCCTGCACCAGGCTGTGTTTTACTGCCCTCCACAAGCATTTGTGCCCAGGGCTGAGTCCCCCTTGGTGGATCGACCTTCCCGTGGAAACATGTTCCTGTTAATGCAATTACAGAGACTCTCTCCTGTTTCCCTGACTGATGGAGCTCTGCAGGACACCTTTCCTTGCTGTGCCTCTTGTTCTCCCTGCTGCTCCTGCCCCAGGTTAATTCCTGGCAAAGGCACCTGCTGGGATTCCTGGGGCTGCCCCGTGCAGGGCCAACACTTGCACTCGATCCTTGAGGGTTTCTTCCAGCTCAGGCTGCTCCCTGATTCTGAATGAACAAATCAGGCTGCACTGCCTCTTCTTTTCCACCTTTTAGCAGCTCTGACTGCTGGTGCTGCCTTCCTCACCTGGCAGCTTCTTCCCGTGGCTGAGGCAGCTGAGGTCCCAGCAGGAGACAGCAGAACCACTGCCTCTTCTCCCAGTTTCTCCCAGTTTCTCCCAGTTTCTCCCAGTTTCTCCCCTGAACCCTGCAGTGAGGGCCCTCCACACCATCAGCTGTGTGTTTTGGGATGCACTCCCATTGACCTGATTGTATTTTTAATCTGCCTGCTCATACATTTTACATTTGCTAACCCTCTCTGCAGGGCTAAGATTTATATCCCAAGCAAATGGCAATGCCAACAATTATTTCTTTCCTGGCAGAAGTACAGTAAACAGATTACCTTAAGCAGCTAATTTAGAAAGAAATTAACTTTTTGTTCATAAAACCAGCATCAAGGAGAGGCTTATTTATTATTGATGTTTAATTCATGGTAAGTTTAGATGCTGTTTCAGCCCAATCTTCTTTTGTTGATATTTGTGACCCAGAGGTTGCTCATCCCTGGGTTTAAACTCCTGGGGCTCTGCTTCTCTGCATTGACTCTGATGAGTCAATGCAACCTCCAGAGATTCCCCTTCCCAACAAAATATTTAGTCTGGATAGCAGAAAATACGAAAAATAGGAGCTGGTTGAGGTGATCCAAATACAAACAAGTTCAGTGGGGCTGGGAGGGACAGCCCTGGGGAGGGCTGAGGAGCTGCTCCTGAGAATGTTTCTTTGGGAGGATTTTGACATAAAACATGGGATTCATCCCTGGCTTTCCAGTCAGATCAATGCTGGGAAGTATCCAAGCTCCAAACCAGCTAAACCAGGAAAAAATTGCAGTTGATATGTTTTCCAAAAGTGTTGTCACAGCACCATCCTCATTAACAGACAGTCAGACTTATTTGTCTCTAATTACAGCTCTTTGCAGCAGTTTGTAAGATATTCAGCAGAACCCATTTAATCAGCTGGGCCCCTCTTCAGATCAAATCCTTCTGCAATCCAAGTCCCACTAGGAATTTGTAAGGCTCCCTAATTCTGCAGTGAAAGAGTCCCACTTTCATCAGCAGGCCTGGGTGTTGTTTGGGCAAAAGCCCAAATGCCACTCTGTAAAACAGCCTCAAATGTAAATCAGATTATGCTCTTCATTATGGCCACACATCTAAAAAGGAAATTTGCACAAGTGAAAATCAGGCAGTTTTTGCTCAGTGCAGGTCCCAAATCACAAATAATCTGCTGAAAATTCAAATAAATTGACTTTCTGGACTGGATAAAAATACAAGAAAATTCATGTAAAGAGGGCAAGCGTTTTATTATATTATTATTATTGTTATTAATTATCTTTCACATCGCTCACTAGAAAACCCTGTTGCTCCCTTTTACACAGGTACCTGTTAGTACAGGAAGGAATAACTCTGGTTTTGAATTCTTTGCTGCCTGAGGGAAGTCTTGCATCCAAAACAAGTTCCTACACACGGCACAGATGTGTTTGTCATTGGCTTTTCCTTTTCCAAGGGATTGCTGGCACCCTTACAGAGGAACCCAATTCTCAGGAGATCCAGAAAAATCTCATATTATTATCCTTGTGGCAGGGAGAAACAAAAATTACAAATAGAGGGAAACACAAATAGAAGTGAAATGTGAAGGTTACTCATGGAGCAGCCCACACCTCCCTTACACATCTCCCTGAGCAGCTGCAGTTCAGTGTCAGCATGAACAATAACTAAATCCAGGAGGATGTGCCTGAAACACCCCCAGCCCTTTGGTGCCCACAAAAAATGGGCAGAAAACCCTGCAGTGGTGCCCATGGAACACGAGGTAAAGGAGAGGAAGAGACAACTGAAGTGTTTTTATCATCTGGGTTAACTCCTTCAGATTTTCCCGTGTTTCGTTTCCCCTGGTGTTTGATATTTGGGTGCCAAGCAGAGCTCCCAGGCTGGGCTAGTGTCGAGTGGGTGATGGGGATTCCCAGCACTGAGAGAGAGAGGAGCTGCTGTGCTGTTTTAAGTTGTTTAATTCATCTGAAGGCAAGAGTCTGAGGGTAAAAGCAGCAGCAAAGCAGCATTAGCAGCATAAGTTCCATAGCAGCAATTTTTCTCCTTCTCCTTCTCCTTCTCCTTCTCCTTCTCCTTCTCCTTCTCCTTCTCCTTCTCCTTCTCCTTCTCCTCCTCCTCCTTCTCTTCCTCCTCCTCNTCCTCCTCCTCCTTCTCCTCTCCTTCTTCTTCTTCTTCTTCCTCTTCCTCCTTCCACAGCAGGATATACATTATATTCATTAATTAACCAATCAGAATAAAACACAATTCTAATTCTACTTCTCCAAACCTATCCAAACTCATTTCTAATTTATGAAAATAGTCGTAACTCTTACACAAATCTTACATGGAATTTGCACATGTGGCCTCTATCTCTTCTTTCTGTTTAGGTACATAACTTACCTAAAAAATGCCAATAATGTAGCAATGTTTATATTTAATCTAAGACAGGGTACTCTGTGAAAGGCAGCACTATTACTAAAAAACTAGGTTTAAGGGCTTTCTTAACTCAACTAATGCAATTTCTCAGTATTTAAGGCACTTAAAATATATTTCCACTGAAAACTAAAGTTTATACTTCCATTTCATGTTTGTGTGGCTCAGCTTCTACAGTGATTTTAATTCAGCACCCATGTTCTGATTTGTTTCTGGGCCTGGAGACCTGAGACCCAGGGGGGCTCTCATTCCAACAGGTTATTAGGATTTTAGGGTCAGTCTTGTAGAGAGGCAGGAAGGAGACATCAAAACTCTTCCTCAAGACTCAGAGAAATGGAGGTTGCTGTGGTGGAGGATGTGCAGAGCTTTGAGTTGTACAGATTTCCAACAGCCCTTAGCTGGCAGTGGAGCTCAGGAGGAAAGGATTGGGAGGAGAAAAGGAAGAGAGAGGAAAAGTGGTAGCTCAGGGTCTGGTTTCACAACCCTGTGATTTTTGGGAAGGAAAGAAATGAAGGATCTGAGAGGTTTGTGCAAAGGAGCTGTGTCCCCTTTCGGGGCAGGGTGCAGCAGCCTTACACTGCCTGCACTCTTTATTTTCAATTACTCATCTGTTTTCCCCACCTGGTTGGGTTCTTTTTTTTTTCCCCTACTTCTTACACTTGGCTTTCTGGTCTTTAGAGTGCTCTGATCCTGGGCTCAGTCTCAATCTCCTTAGAATAGAGATAGTAATGGACAAGTCATTCAGCCTTTCATGTGCCATTAATGATGAATTACACAGCCTGCACCAGGTCATCAGCTGCTGGAAATTGGCTTAGGAGCACTGGAATCAATATGCACCAGCTGAGAATTGGATTCTGGATATGTATTAGCACCTCATTTGCTTGAGTCTTTCTGGCTGTTTAGAACTCACAGATGATTGCAGAGTGAGTCCTACAGGTCTATTTCTGCTTTATTTCTCATATTTCTCCCTTACTTCTGGGGGTTTGTTGCTCATTTCTGGTGTGATGCATCATCACCTGCCACGTCATTGCATTTTCAAATTTCTTTTGGGACATGATTTCCACTTCCTACTTTTGCCTTTCAATTTATTACAGTGAAGGACAGACTGCCTCTGGATTTTTTTTTGTCTTAGAGAAGTAAGAATATATTTGGGCATATCTTCCTATTCACCTGGTTTTAACTGTCCCACTTTGTGTTGGTGAAGACTGAAAGGTGATCAAAGGTAAACAGGGTTTTTTTTCTCACTCTTTCCATCACTTTTCTTCTGTCCCCCTGAGTACAAACCCCAGACAGCTCTCATCTCTTAGGAGGGGGAGATTTTTCTCTAAAGCAATCCTTTTGTGAGAGTTGTGCCTATAGCTCTAAGCTTTTTCTTTCACTTTATAGATTTAGCATATGAATTTTGCTTGCAATGCCGATGAATTCTCAATCAGCTTCCAGATTTTTCCTCCAGGATGCTTCCAAGGCCAGCACCATCCTGAGTACTCCAAGCTGGGCCAAAATATCTCCTGAAAAAGAATTCTTTGGTCAGCCCTGCTGCAATGATCCAGAGGGCTTTTTTCTGGACCAGTCTCAAATTAAACCTTGTCATTATCTCAGAGAATGTCCCTGCACCAGGAAACATTGCAGAGAAGGAGCTGCTTTCATCTCCTTATTTGAATTATTTTAATTATCATGCCTGGAATCTCGTGCCGTGTTACCTTGGCCTGATCCCCAGTGGGCTCCTGTCACATTCCATTAGGTTGTGGCCACCCTCCTTCTGTGGCTCAAACACACTTGCAGCGTGAGCCAACCCCTGAGTACTCCCCAAGATGAAGCCAAGAGCTTCTCTCTGTGCTGAACTGTTGAAAGGAGAGCTTGACCTAATTAGAAAAGGCTCCCAAAGAGCAGCAGAGAACGAATTCCTGCGAAACAAAGGACTCCGAGCTCTTCACTGAGGTTATTTTCTGACCTGTGCTGCTCGTGCTGGAGTTGGCTGCACCAAAAATGGCTTTGGGGTGGAAACTTTATCCAGTTCAGATACCTGGAGGGGGTTGGGGTGGAGGCTGTGGCTCCTGGGTGCTGCACCAAAGGGTGACATGGATTTGGGGCTGGCAGCTTCCAGCACTGCACCCTCAGCCCTCAGGGCAGGAGTTGGGATGAACAACCCACAAACTACCTCAAAAAAAATGCCTTTTGGAGAGAATTTCCTTTATTATTTATAGGAAATATTCCTATGGAAATCGGAAAATAGGAAAATATAGGAAATAGGAAAATATTCCTATTTCCATAGAGGGGAGCCTGTATGAAATGAGGATGAATTCTGAATTTTCTCTCCTCCTCACCACGGGAGTTATCTTTGCTTTTGCACAGCAAACACTTATGCTACAGAGCACAGCTTACCATTCATGCCTCTTCTTGATTTGCAGATTATTTCCAGTTGTTTTGTCTGGCTTGTTTTTTTGTTTTTTTTTTTGTTTTCACGTGGGAAATCTGTAAAACAGCTCTGCAAAAATAAAAAAGGCAAATGGATCTGTGTGGGTTTTATAGAGCTCCTTTCATGGGATCATAAAATTCCCTTCAAAATGATGAGTTAGATGCTGTTAGAATAGTAAATATGTAAATTCACGAGTAATTTGCAAATGTCCTTGAGCCACTGAACCCATTGCAATTGCTTGGCTCGATTGAATTGTTCAAGTTCTTACTCCAGATGACAGAACTGACTTTCATCTTCCTACATTTAAAGGCTTTCCCTTTCCTATCTCTTTAGATACAGACAATAAACAAGCTTAAAATATTACAGGGGCAGGAGGGGCAGCCAGAGAAATAAACACAGCTCACTTTTCCTTTTACTTCTGCATTGTCAGGATGCTCAGTTCACTCTTTTTTTTAATTTTTTTTGGAAGTCCCTCGGAGCTGAGATGCTGTGGAAATCTCTGAGCTCTCTCAGTGCTTTGCAGGCACGTTCAGGGTGCCAGGGGTGGGGGTTAAACACAACCTGAGCTCTCTGAATTTGTGTTGCCAGCACCACAACATCACAGACTTGCCATTATTTTGGGTATAATCACACCAATCTGCCATTTTGATGTGATATTTAAATATTTATCCTTTTAAGCCCATCTCTGGCCCCTGTCCCTATCCAGAGGAGATCTGTGAAGTTGTGACCTGGCTTTGAGGAATCTAATTTTTTCTTTTATCTGATTACACAGGGAAAGGTATTAATCAGGTTCTTGGAGACCTCTGCTGGTAAATACCATCCTGCTAAGTCAGATGTTCTTATGTCAAAATAAGGCAAATGACAATTTAAAAAATCTGAACTCATCTATTGTTTAATGGGACCTACTGAAAAGTGTTCTAGGTGTATTAAGATACTATTGATAATAGGATCTTAGAGAGATAATATTGCATATTGTAGATATATCTGGACAAAAGGTAACTCCTAAGGAAGTCTGAGGTTTTGTATGGTCTTCGAAACCATGTGGCAAATTTTGGGGAATTTAGTGGAATCTGGCTAAAATTAAACTATTTAAAACAAAAAAAAAAAAGCCATCAAAGTGATAAAAATATGTGAAACACAATTAAAAATACAATCTCACGTGTGGCTGAAAACTGCCAGTGCCAGTTTTATCCAAACCCTACCAAAATGTGTCTCCAATATCTGCTTTCTAGGTTTTATTCACTGTCATTAACACAATTATTGGGTCCAAGGATGTTTGTTCTATGGTGAGACATGGAGATATGGCCATAACCAAGACAAGACTGAGAGCCTGGGCCTGCAGCAGCACCTATAACCATGCAGAGTTACTGGAATCACCTTAATTTCAGTGCAGAAATAGTTCTAAATTACAAGTTTTGAAGTCAGAAGCTAAATTTTAGAGCTTTGAAGCCCTAAGAGAGCTCATAGAGACCCTGAGGAGGAAAATGTCCCTATCTGGAGGAGCAGGGGTGTTACCATTGCTTTGTTTTTGTAGCATGAGCAGCCTTTGTGAAGGTTCTCTTTTTCTTTGAGGGGTTTTGCTAAAAATAAAATAAAAGCAGCTTCTGATGTTGCCTGTGCAACGTTGTAGAGAGGAGCTGGGCTCAGGGAAGAGCAATAATCTTTATCAGTTATTAATGGTGTTATTAAATCTGGCTCGTGACCGTGCTGAGAAGGGCAGAGGTGTCCATCTGGCAGCACAGAGCTGCTGCCCCCAGCCACGAGGGCTTCCCTGTTGGTAACCCAGAAAAGATTTCCTTGAGGCATTTTTATGCCTCACTGATTCTTGCAGTCCGTCTGAGTTGTTCTCAGGTTGAGAAAAATGTAACTATTGCAGTTGTTTGGGAATGGGCACGAGGAGTTTGTGTTTTGGGATGTTTTTCATAGTTTGTGTTGTACACACGCTGGGACTGTGTGTTCACACAGACACAGAGGATTCCTGCAGCCAAACCAGGCTGGAGAGGGATCTGATCTCTCTCATTCTCTTTCCTTCTTATTAATACTTATTCTAAATATCAAATCTATTGAAACACTAGTTTTGGTGGGTTTTAAGGATTTCTTTAGAAAATTAAAGTTTTAGCTAAGGGAAAGGGTTTAGTTAGAATTAATCAGGGAAGGCAGAAGTACAGACAGCCTGTGCTGGAAGCAACTAGGGTTAATGATTAGTTAAGAGAAACTGGACTTAGGTAGCAATCTTAGATTTGGAAAATTGATTACTTTATGTCATTTATGTTTGCTTAGCTGTGCTTGCAATTAGGAATAAGACAACTGACAAATAGACTTATAGAAATCATAAACAATTGAGAATTAGTGCACCAAGAAATTCATTTAAGGATCACAGATAAAAGGAATTGGAAGTACACCAAGAATCATTAATATTAAAGGTGAAAAGTTTAACATGAGGAAGACTCATTTTACTTCATCATTTTGTGCCCACTCCCCAATAAAAAGACCACTGACCCAAAACAAGGAACTCACCACGCATGCTTAATAAGTATTCAAGCTCATTTCAATACGAAGCGGGGATGGGAGGTGTTATTGTAATAAATATGTAATTGTTTTATGGATATTTAATAGTTTTGTAGATAAATAGACTTTGGAGTGATTTGTAATTTCGCAGCTTGCTTTGGAAGCTATTCCCCTGCTGCCCTGGACTGTAATAAAATGTATCACTTTCTAACTTTAACTGTTGGAGAGTTTTGTCCGTTACGAGTTGAATATCAATACTAGATTGATATTCATATTTTATTCAATAAATCACTATAAATAAAAACAAGCCTTCCGATCTTCAATCAGTGAACTCTTGCATTTTCGTTGGCCAGGCCCTGGGGAGCTAGGGCTGTTCTCATCACCCCTTCCCTCCCTGCTTGCCTGCAGCCCAGCCCAGCTGGATCCAGCGGATCAGCGACGTGCGCGTGGCCATCGAGGAGCGCGTGTCCTGGGAGTGCCGCGCCAGCGGCCGCCCCAAGCCCTCCTACCGCTGGCTCAAGGACGGGGAGCCCCTGCTGCCACAGGTAAGGCACTGCTGGCACCCCCTGGGAGCAGGGTCTGGGGGTGCTGCCCCGCTCGGCTCTGATCTCTGGGTTGATTTCAGGGTGGGGAGGACAGAGGCGCTCGAAAATCGCGGAGTGGTTTGGGTTGGAAGGGATCTTCAAGGTCATCTTGTTCCACACCCTGACACTTTCCGCTGTTCCAGGCTGCTCCAGCCTGGCCTTGGGCACTGCCAGGGATCCAGGGGCAGCCACAGCTTCTCTGGGCACCCTGTGCCAGGGCCTGCCCACCCTCACAGTCAATCCCTCCATTCCTTCCCATGACACCTCCCCACAGCTCCAGGAGCTGCTGCCAGGGACAAGCACACACACATCAGCTCTGCATTCAGAGCTCCTCCCCAAAAGGAAGGATCCACGATGCAAGCCTAAGGCTGGAAAGAAGAAGGAATGGCTATGTGGGGTTTTGAATGCTGTCACCAGAGAACATTAATTATTTTAATTAATTATTTTAATTTATGATGTTCAGGTGAACTTCAAGTGATAATGAAACCTTGGGGTTCCTGCTGGTCTTTGGTGGTGTTGCCACTCCTCCTGCTGAGCTGTGTCCCCGTGCAGGTGACCAGGAGCTGTGGAATCACACCCCTCCCACCAGCACGTCTGCCCAGCCTCTCCTGGAGGGTCATCACCCAGTCCATGACCTCACCTTGTCACCACAAACTCAACCAAGCCACCAAAGCTTTGGTTTCACAGTAGCCAGCACTTTTTCTCCTTCACTTGCCATGAAAGAACATGGCAGCCCTGATTTGATCAAACCCTAATAATAATTGCACAAACATTAAATTTCTGCCCTAAGGCCAAGTAGAAAACCAATAGCTCTTTATTTTAGATTTTTTTTTTTTTTAAATGTCAAACTCCCGGGGAGGGAGGGAACACTTTGCTGTACTTATTAGAATTGATAACTCGAGCTCCATATCCTCAGGCTGACAAATGATAGCCTGGTCTTTCATTCCACACACTAATTCTGGTTTCTTCACGCTGGTCACAAGAGGATCTTGTTCTTACCTCACGTTAGTGGCTGATAAGAAGTAAAGGAGCATTAAATTATTAACATCTGCATTGTTTGCAGTAAACTGCAAAGGATTTTAAGTGTTTCTGTCTGTGCTGGCTAAGATGCAACCATTACCAGCCTAGATTGCCATATGAACTCAAAATGGCCTCAAGCTGTGCAAGGGAAGGTTTAGGTTGGACATCAGCAGGAATTTCTCCATGGAAAGGGTGGTCAGGCCTTGGAACTGCCTAGGGAGGTTTGGAGTGCCCATCCCTGGAGGTGTCCTAGAAACACCTCTATGTGCTATAGTTTAGTTGCTGTGGTGGTGTTTGGTCAAAGGTTGGACTCCATAATCCTGGAGGTCTTTTCCAACCTTAATGACTCTGTGGTTCCATGGAAATACCATTGTTTTAAATGTCTCTGAGATGAGGTTGGCTGTGATGTGCCACCATGGAACAGAAGTGCATTTCTTGCTTCAAGCTTATCTCCTTGAAAGGGATGTTAATCTGAATGCTTTGGGTATTAAATCAATGAGGGGTCAAGGGAAAGTCCTCCAATTTAAATTGCATTTACCAACTCCTACATTGCTTTTACCATTTAGTGCCTAACCTGACATAAATTTGGCTGGCAGACAAATAAATTGCAGCATGCAAATCCTTCCTCTTACCACCACTTCCTTTTGTCCCCCTCGCCATAAAACACAGCACAGCAACCTCAGGGTTTTACGTTCCGAGGAGGAGGAATCTCCTTGTTCATTTTGGAGTTTGTTTTGCCTTTCCCCCCAGGGCAGGGTGCAGCTGGAGCAGGGCTCTCTGACCATTCCCAACGTGAGTCTCTCGGATGCTGGCATGTACCAGTGCGTGGCAGAGAACAGGCACGGAGTCATCTTCGCCAGCGCCGAGCTCAGCGTCATCGGTGAGTTCACCTCCCACAGCCACAGGGCAGCTCTGCCCAAGCTGCTTGTGCCCCTTTGCAGTGCTGCCTCACTCTGGTCTTGAAATTCAAATTGAAACACGGTTTATGGGGAAAAGGGGTTTTTACTTGGGTGATTATTTTTTAGGATTTTTGCTGCAGCATTTGGTCCAGGTGGGATGTTTTGAAAATGTGTGTTACACTGACATACACACAGTGATAGGCTTTGCAAAATTAGCATCTTTACTAAAGATTTTTTAATGAGAGGCTGGAGTGAATTTTTTGTTTTGAGGACCTTTTTTTTCTTTTTTGGATGGGTTTATTTTAGTTTATAAAAATATGTTTTGGAGAGGACTTTGGTGTCTGGGGCTTTTAGACTGTTTGGTTTTTTGGTTTAACAGTACAGTGGGTTTTGGTCATTAGACTTGGAAAGTTACAAGTATGTAGGTTAAAAGTACTAAGAATACATAAAATTATATAAAAGAGTATGTAAGAGGGGTATAAAAGAAAAAGCAAAAAATCATTCTGGCATTAGCAG
The DNA here is from genome assembly GCA_013400515.1 of Erpornis zantholeuca. NCBI lineage: Eukaryota > Metazoa > Chordata > Aves > Passeriformes > Timaliidae > Erpornis > Erpornis zantholeuca. The sequence goes on from VZTN01021097.1 coordinate 117,269, forward strand.
CATCAGAAGCAGAAGGGGATCTTTGACGATTTGTTTTGAAGGAGGGCATGAAATGAAAACTTGAGGGAGTGGAGAGCAGAGAACAGATGTTTTTTATTCCCATATTATCCCATATTCCCATATTCCTGAGGGTGACTGAGCGTGGAGAGCTGGCAAGTGCATTCACTCTCCTGCACTGGGAACACCCAGGGCCATGAACGCCTGGTCCTGGGCTGCAGAGGTGACTCTGCGGAGGGCAGGGGGACAGACCTCCCTGGAGGGAGGTTTCTCTCCTCTGAAGAGATCTTTCAGCAATCTAGAGGCAACCAAAGCAAAGCAGCTTCTGCCCTGCAGATCTGTGCACACCTGCTCTGCTCCTCCCAGATAAAATCAGGAGAAGCTCGCGAGAATCCAAGTGGGGAAACACTTGGATGAGGGGAGGGAGCTGAGGTGACAGAGCCAGGATCTTCTCAGAGGTGCCAGTGCCAGGACAGGAGGCAGTGGCCACCAACTGAAACCCTGGAAATGCCACTTTGAATAAGAAAATCTTTATTTTGAGGTTGGCTGGACGCTGGAACAAATTGCCCAGAGACACTGTGGCATCACTGTCCTTGGAGATACTCAACATCCAACTGGGCACAGCCCTGGTTGAGCAGGGGTGGGGTGGGACCATCCCAGAGGTCACTGCCAGGCTGTAACTCAATCCCAAAACATGTTCTTGTCCGAGTGGCAGGCCTGGAAAATGCTGTGGCAGCACAGGGATGTCGTTTCAAAGGGTTAAACACAATTAAATACAAAATAGTGGTTTAGTTGCCCTCAGCCCAAATGTTCATTAGCAGCATTCCATGATTTATCCTGAGGAGCAAAACACGAGGAGGTTTCTTCCAGCTATGGGAGTTTCAATTATTGGTCATTTTTTATCATCAGTGATAGATGCCTGCATAGAAAAAAAACTCATGTGAAGGATTGTCTGTGTTGCTGTTGGAGAAAGGTACGATAATGCTCAATAAATTAGACTTCACAATGCTGAGATTTATTGGACATGAAAGAAATCGAAATAAACCCACTGATGCTTTTCCTGTCTATTTAAAACCTGGTAAAAGAGGACCTTTGGGAAGAAGGGAAATGTTTTCAGAGGAGAGAGGTTTAATCCTTGTTCGTGGGGACTCCCAGGGTGTCCCTGTGCCCAGCAATTCCTGGTGCCCATGCAAAAAAAACAGATTTTGGAGAGTCTGGCCTGAGAAACCTGTCAGGGAATATTTATTTGGCCAACTCCTCGCTTGGCTTCTGCAGCTCTCTTTCTGTCTGTCGCAGGAAAAGCACCCAAATGGTGTCCTGCAGATAAATTCCTGTGCATCTGTGATTTGACTTGGCACATTTTGAAAGGAAAGCAGCAGGTTTGCCTTTTCACTGGAGTTTCAAAGCAGGGCAACACTCCGAGCCCTCCCTGGGAAATTTTTGCTTTTAAGCAGATCTGAGTGTTAAAATGGTTATTTTAAAAGGTCCTGAAGTTAAGCACTTGCTACTAGTGGTGTTTAATCATCTCAAGTGAGACTTACAGCAAAATTAAGTGAAAGAGAGAAATGGAAAATTACAGACAGAGCTTTTCTCAGAGTGATTCTTCTCAATTATTGTTTCCAATTATCTTGCCTGGAGTTTTTAAATAAAAGCAGAATCCTGTGGTGCTGGACATTATAAAATACATATTTCGAGATGCAGTCTTATCTTACAGAATTCTCGGGCTAAATGTTTAAAAAACAAATTGAAAAAATGAAATGTGGGCCTAGAGTGGGGAAAAAAGGTCATTAAAATCCCCATTTGACAAACAAAAGGTGTGGATAAATTAAATTCATTACTCCTGTAGTGGCACAGGGAAGTTGTGGCAGTGCTGAGAAATGAGCCCAGAGTTTCTAAATGTCAAATGACAACATTTTGAACGTCACAGATTAAAACCACAGTGAGCAACTCCTCTGTGTCACACAGGAGCAAGAAAATGTAGCAGATGACTCACAAAAAACCAGTCTAAACTGTTTATTATAGAGATGAGAGTAACAGGATCATTCAAAAAGTCTCTTTTGCTCATAAATTTGGGACAATCATCTGAGAAATTAATTTCAGAAGTGGTACTATATTAATAATATATAATAATATATAAATAATAATGCATCTGGTTCTGAGTGCATTGGTGGGAAGTGGATGTTTCCTTTAATTCTGGAGTGTTTTACAAAGCCAGTGTTGTTTTCAGGGCCTTGTTATAGTTTTAATATCCTACCTGTGTTTCTCTGGGCCAAGATGAAGTCCCTGCCTGTGAACAGACATGGAAATCCAAACAGCTCAGCGATCACAGAGCTCTGATTCAGGAGCTTGGATCGCTGCTGGATCATAAAGCCCATCCCAATTTCAGTGTGGGATTGTGCTCATTCACCTCTGTGGCAGCAGGAATGATATCCAAAAGAACTGAGGCAGGTGAGGTGCCCTGAGAAAAAGGAGTTTGCTGGGGTTTGTGTCCCAGCTGCTGCAGGTGAGCTTTGGCTCCTGTCGTGGGGCATCGAGGAGATGCAGAGTACAGAGATCTCAGCTCTCATCTCACAGGGGCAGCAGTAAGGGAGTCAAGGACAGTGCTGAGAGCTGGAGGGACCCAGGGATGGAGCAGGAGGGGTCCAGGGAGCCAGCAGGGAGCATGGAGAGAGCAGAGATTGCTGCCAGTGCCACCACAGAAACCCAAGCTCCCGTCAGCAAGAGCTGCTACTGAACCCTTTCAGCTCCCTCGCCTTTCACTCTGAGCTTCCCACACTGGAAAAAATCAATTGTCCTACTTGATATCAGTAAAACCTCCTGGCTGTCTGAGGGGGGTTTGGTGCCAGAGTCAGCCTGGAGGCTGCTGCCCCAGAGCCCTGCCTGCCTTGGGGTCCTTGAAAAGCCTTCGAGGCAGGAATCACACCCCAAGGCATCTCCTGGTTCCCTGGGCTGCAGGGAGGCTGCAGGGATTTGGGGGCCACCTCAGTGGATACCTGAGTGTCACAAAACACAGGAGCATGCCCTGGGGGCAGTAAAAGAGATAATTCCAGAGCACTTTGTGCCCTGGAGCCAGCAAGTCTTGCCTTGTTTTGCTTGGTTCAGGACCTGGTCCTGTCAGTGTCTCCCACCTGTATAAAATTCAAATAAATAACTCAGTTTATGCAACAGCTATGAATAGAAAGCATGGAAGTGTCAACCTTACTGGAAATATTAACATTTCTGATTAATTATATGGATCCTGTGTTTGGGAGGATTTCCCTGCCTGACAAAATGATGGTCATGGCACAGAAAAAGGAAATATTTTATACTCCTCATGTGTGAGTGGCTCCTAAGGGTGCTGTCCCAGTAAGATGTGCATGATGGGGTTACTGGTTTCTCAGGTTTGTAGCTGGACATACATTTTTAAACAAATCAAGTGGTTTTTGTAGTGAAAGAAGCACTGGGGTGTCTCTTTGCTCCATCCAGACATCCACAGAGTTCATAAAGTCCAATCATTTAGGAACTGCAAGTGGAAAACAACCCTGGAATTCTGTAATGTTCAAAAGAGTCTGACTTTGTTTTTTTCCCAGGGAATTCTGATGTGGTTTGTGTTGATTTTGCTTTCAGCCATCGGACCAGACTTTTCCAAAACTCTCTTGAAGAAGTTAACTCTTGTTAAAGTGGGTGGTGAAGTCATCATTGAGTGCAAGCCCAAAGCCTCCCCCAGACCCACTTATTCTTGGAAGAAAGGAAAAGACATCCTGAGAGAAAATGAGAGGTAATGTCTTACAGTAACCATTTCTTTCATTAACTAACCCAGGGACTTTCAGCAATCAAAGCTAAATTTGTCATTAATAGCTTCACAAAATTGACTTGCAAATGCACGAGGAGACAGGCAGTGTTCAATCCCGAGGAGCTGGGGGTGAGATTCCTACTCCCACTGGGCCCACCCCACCTCTGTGTGCTATTACAGCATCCCTGCCAAGAAGCTGATAAAGATGCCCTCCAAAAAAACAAATATTTTGCCTCTGCAGTGCTCTAAATAGCCATTGTTTAAAAAAACCAATAAATTTCCAGGAGATAAAAGCTTTCACTGCAAATTGCACAGCTCTGGTGCATTACTCAGTGTCCTGCAAACAGGAATTATTTGGAGTCAGTAATTATTCTGGCAGTTCTGACTTGAAGGTGGCTTTCTCAGACCAGCCAAATAATTATTTTTTCTCTTTCTTTTTTTTTTTTTTTTTTTTTTTAAATTCAAAAGCCAGCTTTTCAAATGCTGCTCTGTGGTGTTGATTTGTTGCTGGCTGTGTAGAGGTGTGGTTGTGTCACCTGCACAGCACCTGAGAGCAGGACATGGAGAGCTGTCCTTGACACTCCTCCAAAACGTGATGTGGCACTGGGAGGGGTGGGGAGAATCCTGCCTTATTAGTAAAGGTCAGAAAGCCAGGAATTACAGGAAATTGTTATCTTTACAAGCTTTGATCTGTTAGAGCTGTTCTTTTATCTTGGAAAGTCTGATCTTGCTCCACCCAGCCTGTAATGTCCATTGAGACACATTCTGTGTGTCTGAGGATGCAGAAAGCTGCAGTTCATTTAGAGCCAGGGGATTAAAACAGTGAGCACCCTGGTTCTGACTTGTCTAGCTCCTCTTACAAAGCTCTTGTCTGTCGCTGTTGTGCACAGAATGAAAAGATTCTAAAATTTTAGAAGATTAAAAGGCTTTTTTTATTTCAAAATTGATTTTTTTATAGGGTCTTTTGCTAACAGTGACTTGATTGGTTAAATGACACATTTAGCTTCTCTACCACCATTGGGAGAGATAGAGAGATAGAGAGATAGAGATATTTTGAAAACACACACAAGAAAGTAACAAACTGAAGTGAAAACCAGCACCTGTTATTTTGAGAACAAGAGATGCTTACAAAACTTCTATCAATCTTTTCTTGAGAACATGAAATGTCTACAGAACTGTTCCCTTTAGAGGTAAAATGATTTTCCTTGGGGAAATTTCAGGTTTGGTGTTGGATTTTTCTAAGAATCACTAAATGTCATCTCCACAGTCATCCGTGGGCCATTCCTTCACCCCTTGGGACGAAGGGAGTTGGTGATCGATGACACAAAGCTTCCCTTAGAGGGCAGAGCACAGATCTGCCCAGGTCAAAGTTGTCATAGATTAAAATGTATTGATTTTTAAGACTGAAATAACTTGTTCTTGTGGTGAGGGCTGTGCCACAGGTGGGAGGTGTTGGGTGCTGGAAGCTTTGGGGTGTTGGCCCCACTAGGCCCTGTCTGTCTCCCCATGCTCCCTGGCACAGCCATGGCTGAATGTGCTGCTCCCCTTGGCACAGCACAGCTCCTGCTCCTCGTTTGAACCTGGGAGTGGCACTGGCAGAGTTGGGGCAGCAGTGGGAGGAGGGTGGTGGGCATGATGCCTTAAATGGGTACCTAGGAACAGAGAGCAGGCAGGAATAAAGGAATCAAGGAGGGATTGGTTGGAAAGGCCTTCAGAGGTACACTCTGGGCTCCAGAGGCTCCTGCCTCAGTGCATCCCAACATGGACAAGGACAGCTCCCGAGTTCTTCCCACTTGGATCTCAGCATCAATTCCCCAAGCAGGAGCCAGGCAAGGATGGAATTTGCCCAAGCTTGCCCCCCTGTCCCCAAGGTTGTGGTTTGCAGTTGTTGGGCCTAGGAGGGTCTGGGTGTCCTTGGAGAGCTGGAGAGGCTTTGTTGTGTGTGTGTGAGCATGAGAGAACAGCACTGAACGAGCTCCAGGGAACTGCAGAGTGACACTGGGCAGGGCAGGGCTGGGAACAGAGAAAAGTTTAAACCTAAGGCATCATGGGGACGAGGGTGTCCAATCCTCCCCACTGCCTTTATTCACCACCCCAGCCCTCAGGGTGGGCCTGGCCACTGTGTGAGAAGCACAATTAGGGAATGGCATTGTCGTGGTTGTGGCTCTGCTCGTCAGCACTGGCTGGCACTGGAGGGGCCAAGTGCCTGTGCTCTGCTGAGTGCTGCTGCATTTCTGCTTTCTGTGCATGCTGAAATGTCACCTCCTCCCCACTGTGCCAGGGGACAGCAGCCATGGCTGGAGTCCAGCTCCAGTATCTCCCTACGCCCACAATTGTGCCTGGACTTCAAACAAGAACTTTCTTGGCTGTTGGAAAAAAAATCTGTTGAAATCTAGGAAGGAAGATGCCAGGAAAAGCTGTTGCTGCAATCTCTTCATCTAGGATGGGAAACAGAACTTTTAGACAGGCGTGGGAGAAGAAACTTGGGTGAAATCTCTCCTTAAGCTGACGTTAAAGAGTCCTTCGAGTACCAGAGAGGCACCTGAACATCTGGATGCTTCTCCACCCTGCAGGTTGATCACATGAGCATTAATCAATATAGATGATCCTTCCAATTCCAGGTGGAGCTAAAAGCAGCATTCCTGTGTCAGTGCTTGCTCTGAATGCTGATGCTCAGCCTGACTGCTGCCATGGCAATCGCTTCTCAGATCCTCCTGGGGCTTCTGTGGCTTTGCAGCTGGTGGGTGATGTTAAATTCCTTGCTGGGGACACTGTGCATGGTTTTTGCTGCTGGGACCCTGGCTCTGGAGGCTCCTGCTGTCCAGCAGGCAAAACAAAGTGTGTTGTTCAATGTTTGCCCAGAGAGCAGAGGCTGCCATTGTGGGGAAAAAAAAGAGCTTTATCGGTTTAGGTTTCATATTCTTCTCTGGAGGCTGAGGTAGTGTGTGCTGCACCTCTAATGAATAATATGGCCTGAGGGCATCTCTTACTGGTGGTTGAGAACTGTGCAATTGTGTTATTAGGAATTCTGCCCTGGGGTACAATTATATTATTGCAGTCATTAAAGGCACTTCATCTCCATGATAATGGAAATCCTGCCTTGGAGGCCTGACTGAGTCAAAATGATGTTGGGGGCCTGACTCCAGAAGGTAAATTTTATATAGGAGCAGCTCTAGCACAGATATAGATGTATTGCAAATGCTGTTTGGAAACAAAGGCTGTTTCTGTATGGGGAAAGTACAGAGATCATTTTCCAGCCTTGATCTTCCCTTCACATTCCAGGGCAAAGCAAGTGTTACGCTCTGTAGGAGAGGTCTTTAGTCCTGGTAATGCTGCTCCTCACGGGGCCACTGGGAGAGTAGGAGCAGGTGAAACATGATTAAAATCCACCTATTGGTTAAGGCAATCACTTTACCATAAACATCTTTCTTATTTACATTTTTTTATCAAAGCTTTCTCCTGGAAAGCTACAAAAGTCTCTTTAGCAATAGATTTCAAAACAGGTTAAAAACAACTTGCATTTCTCCAACCTTTCTCTGAAGTTTTTCCAAAACTCACTACTAAGTCACTACTAAGGGAGGTTGGATGTGCTGACCTCCAGTGATCCCTTCCAAGCTGAACCATTCTGGGAGTAGCATTGGAAGGGGGAGTTCAGCCCTGCAGGGTCAGCATTGCTCCCCCTGCAAGTCTTCCCTCTCTTCTCAGGTGCTCGTTTTGGACTTAGGCAAAGGGCTTTTAATTTGGAGGCCTTAATGGCAATAATTCTGTGTATTTATTCCTCACAGAGTGAGAGACAGTGACAGTTCCCAGGGGTGAACCTGTAGCAATTTGTGGTTGAAGAGCAGATTCAGGTTTCATCCTCTTGGTCCTCCACAGCTTCCCACTTCTCCCCTTCTCCTTGGCTCCCCAACAGCAGAGAGAGTGAAGAAAACCAAGACAACTTTTATTTAAAATATGTACACAGCAGTCTTAATTGCTAATGTTCTCCTAGAGCTATTGGAAGTCATATTTACCCTGCCACCAAACACATACTCAGGCTGGGACAGAAAAATAATTGTACTTTTAAGGCCCAAAACAAATTGCTCTTCTCTCATTCTTCTTCATGTAAGGCCCCTACATCATTAGAGCTGTTTCTTTTCTGTGAATGTACAGTGTTTATACAGTTTAATTGTAAGGAAAGAAATGCATAAAAAAACAAATGGTGTTCTGTGCTGGTAGCAAAGAATATGATAGTGTCCAATTAAACAACCATTCCCTATGACTTGTGTAATAGCAACATCTGTTATCTTAATTAAACAAGTTTCTGTATAAAGGGACTCTCTTGGTGCACTTTGTTAGGGCAGGATCTGACCCAGGTACTCCAGGCATGCTCACGATCTTCGTGGGAATTTTCCCAGTTGGTCCCATTAGCTCTCAGTCCTGACAAGCTCTGTGATGTGTGAGCTTGCACACAGCACTTACAGCATGAATGTTGGTGGTTTTTGTAGCTGAAAACCAACAAAAGCTCAGGGAAGCAGCACATGGTGGCATTTTCCCAGCGAGTTCTGAAGTGTTTGGAAGTGTAATGAGTGCCCAGCTAACTCAGTCCTTGTCAAACCACACCAAGGAGAGAGAGCTGCACTTCCAGGCAGCTGCTGTGATTTGTTACCCAAACTGGCTTGTCTGCTCCAGGCTTTCAATAATTTGGGTCCAGATTTTCCCAGGTATTTCACTGTTCTCTCCTCCATAGCTCAGAGTCAGGGACAGTCTAGGAGGGTAATTCTGTTTCCAAAGTCATGAATCCCAGAGTGGTTTGGGTTGGAAGGGACCTTAAATCTCATCCAGTGCCCCCCCTGCCATGGTCAGGGACACCTCCCACTGTCCCAGGCTGCTCCAAGTCCCATCCAGCCTGGCCTTGGGCACTGCCAGGGATCCAGGGGCAGCCACAGCTGTGTCCTGGTAACTTCTGGAAAGAAGGTGAGGGCTTGAGACTGGGAAGGAGCAGTGGGAATGTGATGGGGCTCAGGGCTCTTCACCCCTCCCTCAACAAAATCCCAACCAGAGCTGCCCGAAATCCCAGCCTCCTCAGAAGGAAGGACACCAGGCAGCTGGAGCTGGAAAGCCTCTTGGATATGTTAATACACAGCTGTGCCTTCAGGCTCGTTAATTTGGCAGGGAATGTTAATTTGTTCGTAAGGAAGAACATCACCCAACGCAGGATGGTGATGCTGCTTCGGAGAGGGGCTGAGGTCCTGCCCTGGGGGCACTGAGCTGCTCCCTCCTCTCCTTGGTCCCCTGGGTGCCACCAAGCCATTGGGGATCACCAGGTGAAGCTGCAGCAGCTGAATCCCTTCTCCAGGAGCTGGAGTGATCGTGGCCAAGGAAAAGCAGAAAGCTCTCCCCTGATTTTGGTGTTGTCCTCTGCACTTCCAAACTGCCCAGCAAGTCTTGTCTCCCTCAAAGTGTTTAGCCATGGTTTTCTCACATCATAAGGACCTCCTCACAAAGCTTGTCCATCTACAGACCCCCTCATTTAGATATTGTTTTCTAACAGGAATTTTAACGTACCCATATTGATGCTATGTCACTTTGAGGAGGAAAAATGGTAAAATTGAACAAGAAAAGTTCCTCTCCCATTCTTCCAGCATGTCTTGAGTACAAAAAGTTGTATAAATTCCAGTTTTATATTTGTTGCCTCAAACTTCCTAATTAGTGCTTAATTACTTTAAACAGCCGGAAAGAAAATGGCAAGAGGACAGACAGAACATCTTTCCCAGACTGGTGCCAGGGTACAAACCATGGTGATATTTTTACCCTGATTACTTGAGAGATGAATTGCCAGCAGTGTCTTTTGGACACGCAGCCTAGTGACACTTCAGCAGAAAAGAAAACCTCAAAGGATGCTTCCCATCATTGCTTCGCATTAATTGTGTTGACTCTTTGTATTTTTTTTACATAAAGCACCTGTGCTATTTCTTGAAGGCAGACAGGTAACCAAACCATCAATAACTGGTCGGGTTTTCATTACATCCTGCCCAGGCAAAATGAAAAATGACACCCTGCAAATGGCTTTCTGAAGTTTGAATCGACAGGGCAGCATTCATCTTACTTTGCAAAGACCGTGGCAGAAGATGGCTCTACTTCATGGCAACATCTGAAATAACTGACTTGTCCACTTATTTTAACCAATTTTCTGCAGAAAGAGAATAAAATGAACCAGGAAGGCACAGGATTTGGTGGTCAGAAGCCTTGGAAAGCCGTTGTCCTTGATGGCCTTCTCTTCACAGACTGTTTCCCAGCAGGAGCTGGTTTTAGCTCTGTGTTGTTCTGGAAGACCAAGACCACGCTGGATTTGGGCTTGGAGCAGCCTGGAACAGTGGAAGGTGTCCCTGCCCATGGCAGGAGTGGAACTGGATGAGCTTTAGGGTCTCTCCCAACCCAAACCATCCTGGGATTCTCCAGTCACACCATGTTTTAGCATCCAGCCCTGGCACAGCTGCCCAGGGCAGCGCTGGAGTCCCCATCCCCAGAGGATCAAAAAGATGTGACACTTGGGGACATGGGGCAGTGGTGGCCTTGGCAGTGCTGCATTAACTGTTGGACTCAATGTTCTTAGATTGCTTTACCAACCAAAATGATTTTATGGTTCTACAAATGTTTCTAGCTAAAGGTTACCTGAGAAGGGTTAGAGGTTTGTGCAGAATCCAGGGTCAGTGCTGGTTTGTTTTGTATGCATCAATAACTAGGCCAACCCCTAAAATTTCCATTTCTTCCATCTGCTCCTGTGGAAGCAGGAAATGATTTCCTGTTTGCAGCCACAAAGCACTGCCGAGTGCAAGCCCAGCCTCTGCCAAGTTTCAGCTGGTGCTCCTGGAATGAGACTCTCCCTCACGCCGTGACACAGCCTCCTGCAGGAACATCAGCAATCTGTTCCCATTCCCCCAGCAGATTATTTACAGACTGGTGTTGTTGTAGTGCTCGGTGAAACATGTGTAGGACATCACTGCTCCTGCACTGCTGCTGGACCCAGCTCAGAACCATGGGGTGACCAAACCCACGGGGCTGCTGTGCCCCAGGAGGTCAAGAGAAGTCAAAGGGCTTTTATCCTGGTGCTTGTGTGTTGCTTTTTCTTGGTCTTAAAATTAAAACCAATACATGGTTGATGGGGAAAAGAGGTTTTTACCTTGGTGTCTATTTCAGGATCCTTGGGTGCAGCACTTGGTGCAGGTGGAATGTCCAAAAATGCACACAATTATAGGCCTTGCTAATTAGCACATCTATCACAGATCCCCCAGTGAGAGGCTGGAGTGAAGCCCTCGTTGTGAGGAACCTTCCCCCTGGCTGGGCCTGGCTGAGGTTCCCAAATGTGTTCTGGAGAGGCCCTTGGTGTCTGGGGCTCCCAGGATGTTTGCTCTCCTGGTTTAACGGTGCCGTGGGGCTGAGCTGAGTTCTCAGCCTTGGGGAGGTACAAGTGTGGGGCTAAAAGCACTGAGAGTGCATCAAACTATAAAAGAGTTTGTGAGAGGGGTATAAAAGGCAAAAAATCATCCTGGCATCAGTGGATTAATTCTAAAAGCAGAGCCCTGCTTGCAGAAGTGGAGAGGGTGAAGGATCCAGAGCTCAGTGAGATGTGTCCCATGGTGAAGCCGTGAAAGAAGGATGAAGACATCCTTGAGAGAGATGTGTTGTGTGCTGCTTTTCCTGCTTGAGGTCTCTCGTGGTTTTATGATTATTGAGTTCATCCCTAGGTGCTGAGCACGCAGCACAAAATGTTTCTGCCTCTGTGCAGAGCTGCTCCAGGAAGGAGCCTGTCCCTCCCTGCAGTGCTGCCGTCACAGGCAGCAGGATGGGGTTTGCTCCGTGGTGAGCACACCCTGCAGCCACTGCTGTCCAGGGAAATGCCTGTGGTCAGTCTCCTGAATGCAGTTTGGAATCTGTGTGTAACTTCCTGCTTGTCCTCCAGCTGAAGAAAACAGCTGATCATGATTTTAGTAAGTCTGTAGCATTTTGAAGGGAAAGAATATTATCAAATATTTCTTCTCCTGGGTATTTTTATGACTAAGAGCAAGCAGGTAATGATTTTACAGTTAGGGCCATACTTTGAGATGCACTTTCAGAATCCAAGGAAATCATTACCGGTCGAAAGGGGAAGAAGGATTCCTAATAAGCATTTTAGACTTGGTGATATTCCTGATGTTTATTCAAACATCATTTTGAAGTGATACAAATGTGCCCTTGGATCTCACAAATCTGTTAAAGTCCATTACAAGCCAAATGCATAATTTCTCTTTGTACTTTGGGCATTTTTTTGTTGGAACCAGAGGGGAAGATGTGTTATCTTTGAAAGACTGTGCCTTTGGGCGTGAATTCGGGTGGTATCAGCTGGAACAAATAAGCTGAGAATGCATTTGCTGCCTCTGCTCTGATCTCACGAACGCTCCCAGAAACAGTTTGTGTCAGCAGCTGATGCACTGAAAATCATGCATGGATTTTTATTTTTCTCACAAGAGGATAATTTTTACAAGCTCCAGTGGAGTTCCCTCTGATCCTTATGTTCTCCAAACCTCCACAGTGTTTGCTGTAGGTAGAGAATGGTGGCTTGTCCTTGCCAGGAAGGAGTTGTTGGCGTAGGTGGCTGGATGCTGCATTCCAAACACGGTTCCTTGGGTTTCCACTGTCCCTCTTCATGGACTAGAAGTCATTTAATTTCCATGCCTTGGGCTATAGCCAGTGCCCTGGAAGAATGAGCACAGCAAATATTTCACTGAACATTAGATGGAGTGAGAGCAGGAGTGGCCTGGCAGCACCTGCTGCTGCCAACACAGGATTTTCCTCGCTTGCCAGCGCAGGAGGATGTGTGTGGAGAGCTGTGGCTCTTCTAAGTGTGCAGAAAGGGAGGGTTTAGCCTTTCAGGAGGTGCTTTTCAGTGTGCTTTGCCCCTCTGCTGCCACCAGCAAGAGCTGCTCCAGGTCCTGAGCCTTCTGTTTGGAGCGTGGAGCACCCCTGTCCCTCACGGTGCCATCCGAGCATTCACGGTTTGTCAGCATTGTCTGTAAAATAAACTCCTGGGTGGAGAGGCTGTGTCAAGAGGGCCATTTCCCATGGGGGATGCTCTTCATTTCCCACCAAAATCAATGGAAAACTGGCTCTTTGCACCATCAGGCCCTTCTAGACTTGCAGAATCTTCCCATATCAAATTGTCACTGCCTCACGTCTCAGGAACGAAAGCTGTTGTAAAAACAAAGCTTTCCTTTGCTGTACGCAAATCTGCCTCCTCAAATATTTATCTTCATGGCTTGGGCTTTCTGACTGTGTTTATTTTAATTTTGTGTGTAGTAAAAAGAAGAGTGGTTTGGGAGAGAAGGCAAAAGGTTTCTATTATTTGAAATTCTCCACAGCCCCCTCGCTCCCTTCAGGGTCCCTCGCCGTGCTTGTGTTTGGTTTTCATTTGTTTCCTCCCCTTATCAGCATCCCTTAAGAAAGATATTTTCCAGAGAACTGTTCTTCTTAGATAACCTAGGGATGTTTTTGTATTAGAATTATAACTCCAGGCATCTCTGAACAATCTACATGAAGTCTCCAATAGCTGTAAATGCTCCCTTTCCTTTCCTCCTGCCTCCCTGCTCCACCAGGACAAGGTTCTGTCACTTCCAGGCTTGTCTTAAAAACGCACACACCAAAGGGAGGATGATGACAAACCACAGCTTTTGTGTTTATAGATATTAATAATGGGTGGATGCAGCATTATTGCTTTGGACTGCTCCGTCACTGCAGATAAACAATTGGTGGAAAAAGAAAATTGTGGGAAAACTGGGGATGCCAGATCCGTGGCTGGTTTAAGCCCAGGCTGAATTCAGTGGTGCTGTGCTGTTTGATGCTCCCAAAGGGGTCACTGCTGTGTTCTCAAAAATAGTTATCCAAGCAAAATACGTTCTTTTTTTCCCCTTTCTCTTTAGAATATTATTTACAGGTTTTTACAGGTTTACAGCTTTTACAGGAGAGTGACTTTTTCCGTGGACAGATAGTGACAGGACAAGGAGGAAAGGCTTCCCATGTTGGGAAGTGGGAGATGTTTCACTGGACTCAATGCAACAGGATTTTACCTCAGTTTATTTAGAGCAAATATAGTTCTTACCTGAAAATTAATTATAGGGGGTTTGCTGCTAAGAGGCCTGTCAGTTGTCATGGATAAGGCAGGACTTATCTGCTGCTGCCTTCACAGAGAGAGATTCGTGCACTAAATTAAATGGGCTTTGACGGAGGCTCTGAATTATCTCAGGCTTCTCAGTGAACCGTGAAAAGACAGGTCCTTACAGATAAATAAACACTGGAGCAGTTCTGGGGCGTTGAGTGAGGCACAGCTGCCAGGGCAAGAAGGTGCAGGTGTGTAGGAGACTGCGTGCACAGCAGGAGAGCCCACTCAGGGAGTTTAGATGGGTGATCAAATGGAGAACTCGTGGTGCTCCAGCAGCCAGGATCATCCTGCATTTCCCTTGCATTTATCCTGGCAGCTGCAGAATGGACCCAACTTGTCCCCTCCTTGCTCAGGTTGGTGTTGTGGGGTTTGGGATCAGGACTCTCTCCCCCAGTGGGATGAAACCCCAGGCTTTGACCTCGAGGTATTTTAGTGGAGATGGATGCTGTAAAGCAGAAAGTTCTGACCTGACTGTCACTGATTTATGCAACACAGAGGTTGGAGTCACACCTGGGGACACATCCCAGGACCACAGGAATTATTACCTTTGGACTATACCCTGAACCAGACAATTTCTTCAGTCATGAACAGATGTATCTCATCCCTGGTTTGGGGGGGCTGTGCTCTGAGCAGTAAAACCTGTGAGGATTTATAAACTCCACTGTTTACCCAAAATAGCCTAATGGCCTGTACCACATCCAGGAGAGCCTTTTAATAACCCAGTCCCTGCCTCATTGCGTGGCAAGCATTATTTAAAAGGTAATAAACTGCTACAAAGGCTTGTGATAGAAATAATTTGATAAATAATGCAGTTGCCCGGAGTTGTGGCGTGAGGCAAAGTTGCTGTCAGGCTAAAAATTGCTCTAGGTATTCCTACCTAGGAACTCTGGGAAAAGAGGGAACAAATACACTGCTGAGCATGCAGTCAGGGCTGCCTGGTGCTTCTGCTTTCTTCTTTGCTTGCAGCCCCCCCAGCCCAGGCACGGCAGCGAGGATGAACAATAGGCCATTCATCATGTTGGCTGAAATACACTGTTTTTCACAGGTACATTTAACCCAAATCCTCTCTCAGAAGACAGATTATCTCTTGGAAGAACTCTGGCACCAGTGTCTCTTTTCAGTAGCCACGTCACCACTGCCACAAAGGCTGTACATGAAGGGATCAATGGCAGTTTTATCTCAAATTGCACTCAGTGTGTGTTTCTTCCAGCTGACATTCATTTAAATGCTTGCTCTAAGACATCTTTTCTCCCTGTAATAGAAAAAGAATCGGACATCCTAAGCATTGTTTCGTGGGGGGAAAAACTATTTAAAATATTCACTTGGCTAAGCATGAAATATTTCGGCTGCGTGTGTTTAATCAAGAGTGAAAGCAAGGGTAGTTATGCTTGTACTTCATAAATTAAAATGCTAAAATGATGAGATAAGAAAACAAAATACCTTAGTTCATTGCAGCAGTGCTAATGAAACCATTTGAGAGGGGGAGGGGGGGGAAAAAAAAAAAAGTCACTTTGTAATTCTGAGCACTTTGGCTCCAAAGAAAGGCTGGGCTCTAATCTGCAGTGCCGGAGCTGTGCCCATCCCTCGGGAAGGGAGCGCCCGCCCGAGCTGCCATATGCACTCCATTTGTACTCCATTCATATTCCATGCCTGTCCCACACCTTCCCACCTGCTGAACAGAGAAATGGAGGGCAAGCTGAGAGGAGCAGATTGAGGGATACCTGCTGTGCCACCTGTCCCTGCAGCTCCCTGGGTGTGCTTTGGGAATGGGGAATGATTCCCNCACTGGGAAGGGCAGTGCCTGGCTCTGCTCCTCACCCTGTTTCCACCTGCTGGGTGTGCTTTGGGAATCAGGGAATGATTCCCAACAGGAAGGGCAGTGCCTGACTCTGCTCCTCACCCTGTTTCCACCTGCAAGGTGTGCTTTGGGAATGGGGAATGATTCCCACCAGGAAGGGCAGTGCCTGGCCCTGCTCCTCACCCTGCTGCCACCTGCAAGGTGCAGGTGAGGTCCAACCACCCCAGGCTCTGTGGTGCTTTGCTCCTGGGAGTGTGGGAATGATGAAGCCCTAATGCTAAGTAGTGCCTTCTCCACAAAAGACTCCATTCATAGATTTGAAATTCAGAAGGCTTGGGTTTATTATTTCATTCCATTTCATTTCATGCAAGCAAGTAAAGATGCAGAAAATGCAGAGCAAAAAGCAAGAAGGTGTGGTGGTGACTTGTTGGTGGGTTTTTGAGAAATTTCAGAGACATGATTGTGTAATGGAATGAGTTTTGAACTATCCAGGCAGGCCTCGGATTTGGGCCTGTGTGTAGTTATGAAGCCTGTGGCGCAGCAAGAAATTTTAATTAAGCTGTGTTTAGATTTTAGATAGAATAGTTTTGTTGTAATCACGGAAGCTGCCTAAAAACTGAAAATGTTTGCATTCTTTCTCACACTGCATCCCAATTAGAAAGCACCTGTAATTGTAAACTATCTGAGCTCTATATAACAGCCATTTTGAGATAATAAAGGGAGAACGTATGACTAACCACATTGGTTGTATCATCCATTGCTCTGTTCCAGCTCCTGTTATTAGAGGACCCTGGTTTTAGAGGAGGAACAGGCTGGGATGTTTTCAGCTTTTTTAAAGGTCCTTTGTCCCCAGAAGAGTTTTGATGGAAACACTGACAAGGTCAGCTCTTCCTGCAGTAGAACCAAACACTTCAGCTCAGGAAACAAGCAATGCTTTTATCTCCTCATTTCAGACCTGTCTTTGCTCTCTGTGGACCTGAAATCTCCAGCTGACAACACAGACCCCCAGAATCTCTCCTACAAATGCTCTGTTTAAAATAGATGACCTTTCTTTCTATAAGGATGCTAAACAATCTTAAACTGGGGGGTTATGGGGTTTTTCCAAATGGATATTTTATCTTCTTCGATTTTCCTCTGATATTAGCAGTGACCATGAGCCAGGTTAGCAGCAGAGCAGTTCATTAACCTGTGCAAGAAGAGATTTATATTTTTATTTATTGTTACCACTGCTGGTAGTAGAGTCAGGAAACCCAGAACATTTAATAGCAAGTCAGTAGCTCCTTTTTTCGAGTTTGTAGTGATTTAAAGAGGTGCACACTCAGCAGCCAACACTTTGTTCTGATGTGTGTGTTTATGGGAAATGTGGTTTATTTTTATGTCTTCCCAGGCATCTGGCTAGAAAGCATTTTGAGGGTGTATTTCAGAGGAGAAAGCACACTGAGCAGTGCTTCATTCAGTTTGAACTTTGTGTCTTGGAGGAAGTTTTTCAGAAAGTTGTGGCTGAAGGGTTGTTTGCTTTCAAGTCAATTAGCAGTTTGAGAACCTCAGTGGCCTGAAATGAGCCTCTCCTCTCGTTTAATGCAGATGAGCCTGCAAAGAAAATTGGGGAATTAGCAATATCAGTGAGAGGCCATCCTCCTTTCTCAACCAACAGTAACAATTTTCCAAGTGTTCAAGTAATTATTTGTTAATTTTTAACACATTGGATTCAGATTAAAGGACAGGACTTTTCTGCTGTAGAAAAGCAGCTTCAGCAAAAAGAGCCACATAACCATAAGGCCTCCTACCCAATGAGTCACTGAGAGGTTTTAATGGTCTGATTTATTTGGAAAAACTCAGTTAACTTGTACAGTTATCTGTCACTTTTAACACTGCTCATTTACAGGAGTGTGGAGGGAGCTACTGAGAGACCAGATGAGAATTAAATGTGCCTGGAGGCTCTCTGGGGAAAGGGTTTGGAGAACTCAGGGCAGGTCTCTCCTGAGCTCTTTGCAAGACACTCCTGGGGTTAAAGGATGTCTGTGGGCTCAGGCTGCAAAGCCAGGGACCTCAGCCTCAGCTTAGGAAGGGGAGGAAATAAAGGCAGCACAAGCTCCCTGAGATGTGCCAAAGCTGGGGGTGGATCAGCTGTCCTGACCCAAAGGTGTCTCCAGGGTAATCCAGTCCACATTAACTAAAAACCAGTTTTACACTGGGAATAAAGACAACTTACAAGGAAACCAATAGCAGGAGAAAGGCAGAGACAGAAAAGGCATTAGAATTTGAAATTAAGTCTGGCCTCATCAGCAGACACAATTAAAGTGATCTGTGGAAGAGATTAACCAGTAAATAGCTTTCAGCCATATGGCTGAAAATAAAGCGTAAATAACTAAAAATAAGATCTCAACTGTACAGAAATAATCTAAAACTGCACTTTTTCCGGGTTTCCTGGGGTGGCAGAAGTGTGGAGGGAGGGAAGGAGAGAGGTCAGAGCCTGGTGGGGCAGTGTTGGAGCACTGTGGTCCTCCTCGAGCTGGAGCACACTGCTGAGCTTCTCCATGTTCATATTGATTGGAATTTCAATGCATGCCAAGGGCACCTTCAGCTTTCAGAAAGGCCCTGCTGCTCCTGAAGACCTGGAATTGATAAGAGCAGCAAATAATTCCTGGGGAGCCACTGGTGCTGCCCAGCTCCTGCTGGAGGCCAGTGTGGCCACTCCAGCACAGGTTAAATGCAGCACGAGCACTGATCTGTGCCCACGCAGTGCTGAGGGTGGGACCAGCATCTCTCCACTGCTCCCTGCCAATGACTGAGCTTCAGCAACTGCCACAGAAGCAAATCTCTGGCACTGGAGTCCCTCAGAAATAAATGACAGCAGTGAGTGTTACTGACTGCTACAATTCGGAGGTCACGAGCCAGCTGAGGAGCTCCTATCAATATCACCGCTGCTGATGGGTGAAACATCCCCTCCATCCCTGCTCCCTGCCAGCTGGCCTGTGGCTCTTGGGCTGCTGCAGGAGCAGGTCAGGGAGAGGTGAGCCAGGACAGAGATGGGCTCTGCTGTTGGAGCATTCTGTTCCATTTTCCTCCTCCTCTCTTGGCACGGTCACTCAAACAGTGCTGTTTGTTGAACCAGGTCTGTGAATGGCGGCTCCAGAGGCTCCTGCCTCAGTGCATCCCAACATGGACAAGGACAGCTCCCGAGTTCTTCCCACTTGGATCTCAGCATCAATTGCCCAAGCAGAAGCCAGGCAAGGATGGAATTTGCCCAAGCTTGCCCCCCTGTCCCCAAGATTGTGGTTTGCAGTTGTTGGGCCTAGGAGGGTCTGGGTGTCCTTGGAGAGCTGGAGAGGCTTTGTTGTGTGTGTGTGAGCATGAGAGAACAGCACTGAACGAGCTCCAGGGAACTGCAGAGTGACACTGGGCAGGGCAGGGCTGGAAACATAGAAAAGTTCAAACCTAAGGCATCAGGCTCCTCAGTGAAAAGCCATCATCCTGCTGGAAAAACCTCTGGAATGAAACACCTGCTCCAGCACATCCGCACCGCGAGGCAGCGAGCGCCGAGCTGTGCCCGGAGCCAGGGCCCCACGTGCTGCTGGGGCTGCCACGGTGAGAGAGCTGAATATCAAAGTACAAATGCATGGAAAACCTACACGAGCTGCTGATGTGTAAATGAAAGTTGCCCTCGAGTAAAGACACAGAAAACTCATGTCAATGATGCATTCAGTATTTATGAAGCACCTCCGGAGAGACTCGCGTCAGCTCGGCTGGGCGGGGCTGTCTGCTGCTCTCGCCATCCATAATTAATGCAGACTCTAAAGGGTTTTATGTTGGCTTAAAAAAAACCCAAAAACCACCAAGCAAAGCTCCTGTGTGTGCTGTCTTTGCAGGATCACTGTTCTGGATGACGGGAGCCTGCGGATCGTCAACGTCACCAAGTCGGACGCGGGGAGTTACACCTGCGTGGCCACCAACCACTTCGGGACAGCGAGCAGCACGGGCAGCCTGCTGGTGAAAGGTGACTAAATCAACTTCTATTGGGGGGTCTGAGGCATTATTTAATATATAAGTCAGATTTATTTTCATCGTTTCTCCTCCAGGGCTGAATTTCAGCATTTCAGGAATTCCAGGTGTTTACTCACGTGCATTCGTGTCCTGTCAAATTGTTGTTGCCAAAAGTAAAAGCTGCCATTTGACCAAGATATTTAAAGGAATAATTTGACCAAGGAATAACTTGGCAAAGATGTTAAAAGGAATAATTTGATAAACAATGAGAGACACTGACAGATGTGTTGAATTAATTTTTGGGCTGCTGATGAGTAGTCCAGTGTCTGATGAATAGGCCATGAACATAATAGGTTATTACCCTTACAGTCACTCTCTATCTCCTTCTTATTTGGGGAAAAACCTATATTGGATAACAAATCAGGAACCATTGATTACAAAGTGATAAATCAATCAGGAAGCTCTAATGCTGTCAGTTTTAATTCTCCCACACATTGGCAGTGATGGATCATACTTGGTTAGAGGCTCTCCTTGTCAACTGTTTCTGTGGTATATAGGAAATTCTTAAAATGTTTCAATGTGGGTTTTAATCCAAGGTTTTTATATCTGGAACACATCCAGAGATGCCTTCCAACCCCAACCAGTGTGGGATTTTCTGAACCTTGTAGGGAAGCACAGGGACCCCAACAATCCTTCAGGTTTGGGGTTGTTTTGAGTCTCTCGTGTGGCATTTGCCCACGTTGGTCCCTGAAAACAAGAACAGAGACAACTGAAGGCCAGAGTGAGCTCTCTGTGGGAGCTGATTCTCCTTTCTCCTAATCTGTGTTGTCCTAAGGAGGCACCTGTAGCAAACAGCCAGGAAAGGGCTGCTCAGGGAGCACGAATGTAAAAGACTTTATCCATTGTCAAAATTGAGGAAGGGACCTTCAAGGTCATCTTTGCCCCCCCTGCCATGGGCAGGGACACCTTCCACCATCCCAGGCTGCTCCAAGCCCTGTCCAGCCTGGCCTTGGACACTGCCAACGATCCAGGGGCATTTCCTGGGCAGCCCATGATCAGCCTCTGTCTGTCCCAAAGCAAAACTGGGGAGAAAAATGGCAAATCCAGCCCCAGCCCGTTCCCCAGGCTGCCCAGGGATGGCAGCAGGGTGGGGTTCCAGCTGTTCAGCTCCAGCCTGGGCACAGCTGGGCTCTCCTGGTTTTCCACAGGCTGCAAGACCCCTTGGGGTAGAATCTGGGTCTGCAGTTCCTGGACTGCTTCTCACACCATAGAAAAGCCAATTGTTGGCAGCAGGAGCGACTGAGTTCTGTTATTGCAGTCAAGCTTCTGTAGTCCCTGGCTTATCCTTCCTCTCAGTGCCCAAGGAATAGCCTGCAGCTCCCAGGAAAACCTCAGCAGTTGTTGTACCTGCTCTCTTCATTCCTGGGCTCCACAAATCACTTCTCTTCACACTGAGGTTGTAAAGGATTAGTGAGGGCATTTTTCCCCCTCAGTGCTCTGTTTTGACTCCATTGCATTTGCATTAATGGCAGCGACACATGTGCATGAAGCAGAGAATAAACTCTTAAGGCCAAGATGTGGATATTAACAGCAAACCGAGAAATGCAATTTCAAAGTCTGGCCCATAAAAAGTATAAAAGAGCAGAAACTATTCTGAACTCCAAATGAACTGTGTAAAATATTGTATTACAGAGTGAGATGCTTGAGTTTCTCTGCCCTAAGTAAAACACGTGTGGGTTTGGACAGAAATATGAGTGAATTTCTCGTTTTAACTCAGTTTTGGGGTGTACGAAAAGACTAATGTAACATCTGATGTGCTTTTTGACCTTAAGATATGCTTGCATTCTTTTCTAACTCCTTTCATGTCATTGAGTAAAAAACTATGAAGGTCAAGACATTTTTTCTAACCTTCCTGTGTTCTTCCATTAATATTGCAGGCTACCCTTATTTTGTTTTTTTTATTTCCTTTCTCAGGGAGAGATGCCTACAGTGTCAGAGACAGTGTGGGCAAGGATGGGAGGAGGAGGGGAATATGCTTCACCAGAACCAAAGAGCTTAAAATAACTCTCTGGCACACAACCAGAGAGGGATGAATAAATATTCATTTTATGCCTGAGCAGACAGTTTAAAAAATATCAAATTCTGACAGGTGCCCATAGGGTTGTGTATTAACATTCTGTTGTCAGGCTGGGTGAACCCCAGTGGTTTTCTGAACCACTGCAGTTGTGCTTTGGGTTTGTTCTGTTGGCTGGTGCTAAATGAGAACCTCTTGGCCTCCAAGACCTGAAATCTTTGAAACTTGCATGTACAGTTTGACCTCTAAATTAAAAGGCAGGATTGAGTTTGTAAGGCTGGAGAAGCAGCTCCTTCTAAGGCAGCGCTCAGAGCTCTGTAAAACATGGTGCGTGTTTCCGTGCATTGTATAAATATTAATTTTCCATCTTGTTCCCTCATTTTTTCCCTGTACTTGAGGCTAAATGTTCAATTCTTCCAACACACAGAAAGATTAGAGACTCTCAGAGTACCGGGGGATTAAATGACAAATAGAGTAAACAGGCACAGCCTGTACAATATGAGTTTATTTGTGTTTAATGCAGTGATATAAACTGGCTGATACAGCAGCAGGCTGGAAGAGGGAACTGATTCCAAGGCATTGCAACAAAAAGCTCTGGATATGGGAAGCACCAGGAGAGGCTCCTGGGCTGATATCCCAGCTGGAGCAGGGAGTGGGACCCACGGGAGGTGGGGTGTGGAAGCAGTGTCCCAAACAAGCTGGTGAGGGTGATGCCTCAAATGGCTCCCTAGAAACAGAGAGCAGGCAGGAATAAAGGAATAAAGGAATAAAGGAATAAAGGAATAAAGGAATAAAGGAATAAAGGAGGGATTGATTGGAAAGGCCTTCAGAGGTACACTCTGGGCTCCAGAGGCTCCTGCCTCAGTGCATCCCAACATGGACAAGGACAGCTCCCGAGTTCTTCCCACTTGGATCTCAGCATCAATTGCCCAAGCAGAAGCCAGGCAAGGATGGAATTTGCCCAAGCTTGCCCCCCTGTCCCCAAGATTGTGGTTTGCAGTTGTTGGGCCTAGGAGGGTCTGGGTGTCCTTGGAGAGCTGGAGAGGCTTTGTTGTGTGTGTGTGAGCATGAGAGAACAGCACTGAACGAGCTCCAGGGAACTGCAGAGTGACACTGGGCAGGGCAGGGCTGGGAACAGAGAAAAGTTCAAACCTAAGGCATCAAGGGGAATGCTGGTGGTCATTGTGTGTCACCACTGCTCCTTTATGGGACGAGAAAGCCCTGGGCATGCAGGACATGTTCCCAGCAGACACATTAAATA
This sequence comes from Erpornis zantholeuca, assembly GCA_013400515.1. NCBI lineage: Eukaryota > Metazoa > Chordata > Aves > Passeriformes > Timaliidae > Erpornis > Erpornis zantholeuca. The sequence continues at coordinate 140,329 of VZTN01021097.1, forward strand.
CCTCTCATTTAAGCCCTGGCTGGCTTTGCTTTGGGGACATGGGAGGAGAATGGATCGTGGTCCCACCATTGACCCCCAGGGCTGCTTCCCGAACATCTGCTTCCCCTTGGGCTGTGGGCTCAGCTATAAATCCACCCCTGTATCTAAATACACCCATTTAAACACATTTTTATTTAAATTTATCCCTAAATGCTTGGTAGAGTTGGTGCCTGTCTGCTCCCGTGGGGGAGTGCAGCAATTCTGGTCACGTTGGTGCATCTCTGACAAGGGCAGTTCCAATGGCTTTATTTGCCTGCTTAATTATGATGCACCTTTAACATTTTCCTACTGCTGTGAGCTCGTCTCCTTTGGGCTGTCAGGGGAGGGCTCAAGGCAGTAAAAGCAGGAGAACTTCTGCTGGCTGGAATCTGTAGCACTTTAGCAGAAAAAGAACACCAAGATAATGTCAGGAGGTTATTTTTCCCTCACGCTTGAATAGACTGATAGTCTTGATTTCGTCCGGCACAGCGATTCAAATTATTTCCTATAAAATAATACATTTTTCATTCCGAGCCTATTCCTCTGTGTGAACGTTGAAGTGCTGCATTGCAGTTAAAATTGATTAAATACTGTAAATTCTGGCCCATTATCGAGGGTAACTTTTCAGAGACTTCAAATGGTGCTGCCTTTAAACCTGGAATTCTCGCTGTGTTTGTTCCAGTCCTTTAGGACACGGAATTTGCCTTCTGCAGAAGGTGGCAGTGGGATGTGACAGTCCCCTCTTGCCACCTGTGCTTGTCTCTGTTTCAACATCACTCCATCAGAATTGGAACTTCATTGTTTGGGATTTGCATTGTGCTTGCCTCATATCCGTGGGGTTTGGTTTAGGTTTTGGGGTTTTTTTAATCAGTGAATTCCAATAACTGTGAATTTCACCAGCTGTTCTCAGCTCTGGTGAGTTCAAAGTGGCTGTGGGGTAATTGGGATATCAGTTCCTTCAAGTGGGGCTTTCACTTTTTCCCCAAGAGGAAGAGCAAACCACACATTGAGATGTTGAGGTTTTTTTTATCATGAACCTAGAGAAAATTTCAGCAGATACTGAAATCTGTTGACCTCTTCCATCACTGTCCACATTCCCAGGAGCCTCTCCAGACCTCCCTGATTTTTTTCTCCTGTTGCTGATGCTTTGCTGCTGTGGGAAGCTCTCCCAGGGAGCTGCTGCAGGCATTTTCCATCCCACCCACCCATATTCTGGGTTCAGTGCTTGGTCATATTGAAACATGAGTGGCCTCTCTGTCACTGAGCTCTGCCTTGCTCCTGCAGTGTTTAAGGTCATGCAAAGCCTTTATTTTTCTCTCCTCATGGTTCAACATAATCTTAAATTCACTTTGGTTGTGCCTCAGCCCTTAAAAGAGGACCTGGTTAAGTGACACCTGCTGTTGAAAGAACAAAATATAATTTAAAAAAGAGAGGCAGAGTTTAAAGGAATGATCCCAGAGCAGCACTTGAGGGTTGTCCATATTTTCTGGGCTTTTTGTAATTATCCTGAATAGCACACGAGGTCTGTGTTCAGCTGGTACTAAAACCAAGATAAAGACTCAACTCTGAAACCATCAAAAGAAGTTTCATTATTCTTAAATTTTGTTTTAGCATTTGCTGAACACAGTTTTTATATCTAGTCCAGACATGAATGAATATTCCTTATCGGGTCTAATACGGTTTTTTTAAAAAATTTCATGGAGGAAAAGTCAATTTAGAGTGTGAACTTGTTCTCCAGAATCTCTAAATCAGGGATTTGTAGGCAAAAAAAAAGCTCAGAGAGTGCCATGGAGTTGTGCAGGCTCTGATTTATTCATGAGAACATGTTATGTATTCTCATGTTTAAGAAATAAAACTTATTTCTAAGTTAGGAGAAACCTTTCTTGACTTCTGAGTCACAACCAGCAGCAAGGGCTTGATTTTCACAATTGACAAGGAAAGCCATAATCTTTGGCCGTGAAATTGCAAAGGAAAATATTCTGCTCTAATTGGACTATTTCCACTGACACCAATTATTTCTAGGACACAATTAAGGCTCTTTTGCTGGGTTTAAGCAAAATTATGACCCAGAGCAGTGCATGAAAGGCACAATTATAAATGAGAGAGAGCTGTGCATGCTCCACGTCTGCTCCTCCCTCCCTCAGCCAGAGCTGTGCTGCATCTCCTTAACCACCCCTGGGTGGGAAACCCTGAAGCAGAAGCTGCTGATGGGGCTGGGGTCCAGCAGCTGCCTGGGGCTCCTTGCAGCCTGCAAGAGCTCTTCTCCATGTGTCACTTGGAACACGAGCTTTAATCGAGAGGTTTATGGTTGTCAGGTAAAACAAACACTGGAGCCAGACTTGAATCACAGAGCTGTGAATGAACAGCACAGCGAGAGTTTCCTGCTTGGGAGAGGAAACTCCTGGTCAGCTGCTAAGTCCAAAAGCAGTAAATGGCAGAGAGAGAGGCATAAATGAGATCAAATCCCAGTAATAAAATCAAACACCCATGGGTTGCTCTTAGGGCTGGCTGAAGGAAGTAAGTTCTGAGTTCCTTTTTTTTCTTGTAAGCGCTTACTGCTCATAACAAATAAAACTTGTAAACATAACACAAGTGTTAAGCTTCATTAAATTTGCAGCAGACAATTAATTTTTTTTTTTTTCAGGCAATTCAGAGGTTCTTCTGTTGTACTGATTTAGTTTAATTGAACATATTACCACAAGCAGACAATAAGAAATATATTGAAGATATCCATCTGGCTCCCCCTGCAAAGCTTGTGTGTGGTTGGCTGGGGCTGTCACAGCCCTTACTAATTGCCTCATTTTGGCTCTTTTACAATCAGTGTGATTTAGCCATTAACATGATAAAAGTCGTCTTGGTGAAGAGCTTGATATTAAAAAGCATAGATCTCCTGCCTTGCTCTCGTGCCAGTGTTGGACTAATCTCCAGAGTTATTGGAGTGATATTTTTAAAAGCAGGAATACAAATAGATCAGAGCAGCTTCTCCAGGTACCTGTGTGGTTGTGATGGAGGGGGTGCAGCTGCTGGGAAATGTTGGCTCTGGATCGTGGGAAATGCCACAGATTCTTCCTCTCCTTCCTGCTCCTTTCTCCTCACTGTCCCTCCAAGCCCCAGCCAACCTTCAAGGGTCTTAAAACTGATAATTGCTCAGGTAAATGATGGAATCAATGCTAGAACAAGTGCTGATGCTTATAGGTACACCTGATTCAGCACATGAAGTGGAAAAAAAATTACATTTTTAGAAAAGTTCAACTGTTATGTGTGCACAACCTGTAGAGGGGAAAAAAACAGTATTTTTGTTCTCTATTTTTACCTTAAACACACAATGTAGTGCAGAGTCAGCATTATTGCAACCTCTCCTGCCACAGGGAAAAAAAAAAAGAAAGTTTAGAGTAATGCCTTTAAAAGCTCAGCACTTTTTTTTTAGGAATTTTTCTGACATCTCCCAAAAAAGCAGGAAGTTCAGGAATTCTCCCTCGTCAGTAAAAGGTGGGGTTGTTCAGCTCATCACTGAAGATCAGATCTGTACATCAGCTGGAAGAGGAGACAACCTACAGGTTAAACACAGGCTCTTAATGAGATGAAAGCAAGTTAATTAACAGTTTTCATCAACTCACTTCAATTTATTTTAGCATGGTGCATTTCAGAAAGGTTAAAATATTTTTCAGTTTTTGAATACAAATTGAAGCCCAGAGTGGTCAAAACAAAGCCACAGATCACATTTAAATCCAAGTAAATGCAGTGTGTGGATGTGTTTGTGTTTGTGACTGGATATAAATCATAATTAACAAATTATTTTGCAGTGAGGCCCTGGCACAGGTGCCCAGAGCAGCTGTGGCTGCCCCTGGGTCCCTGGCAGTGCCCAAGGCCAGGTTGGACATTGGGGCTTGGAGCAAACTGGGACAGTGGAAGCTGATCCCTTCCAGCTCAGGATATTCTCTGCCGTGCCCAGCTCTGGCAGTTCACAGCTCCCTGCTGCTGTTCCACCCCTGGGCTCGAAGGTGAGGAGCCACATCTCAGCTCCTGCAGCTCTGTGTGTCCCTGCAGAGGAGTCACCAGGAATTTCAGGCAGTGGAAGGACTCCCTCCTTGAGATTTTAGTTCCATGGAACTCCTCTGGTTCCCAGAAAATGAAACATGACAGCTGCACTTAACATTTTAAGTTGTGCTTAACATTACAGGGGATGCAATCCCACATCTCTTCCCTGCTGAAGGAGATCCTGGGTTCTGAGTCTGCTGACATCATGGGTTAGGTGCACTAATGCAGGAACCTGGTCCTTATCCCAGAGGAGGGTACAGAGAGCTTGTCCTTGTTCCAAAGCATGCAGTGGGATGAACTTCCAGGCAGGAGTTCCATGGGAATTCCACAAATGCTGGGTGAATTGGGGTCATGTTTTCTCAGAGAGAAAACAGCGAAACAGAGAAAACTGAGATCATTGTAGCATGTGGTGGTGCTGTGGCAGTGGGGAAATGATGCCTTAAATGGCTCCCTAGAAACAGAGAGCAGGCAGGGATAAAGGAATCAAGGAGGGATTGGTTGGAAAGGCCTTCAGAGGTACACTCTGGGCTCCAGAGGCTCCTGCCTCAGTGCATCCCAACATGGACAAGGACAGCTCCCGAGTTCTTCCCACTTGGATCTCAGCATCAATTCCCCAAGCAGAAGCCAGGCAAGGATGGAATTTGCCCAAGCTTGCCCCCCTGTCCCCAAGATTGTGGTTTGCAGTTGTTGGGCCTAGGAGGGTCTGGGTGTCCTTGGAGAGCTGGAGAGGCTTTGTTGTGTGTGTGTGAGCATGAGAGAACAGCACTGAACGAGCTCCAGGGAACTGCAGAGTGACACTGGGCAGGGCAGGGCTGGGAACATAGAAAAGTTAAAACCTAAGGCATCAGGAAGTCTCCCCCATCCCAAATGAATTCAGTGGGACTGGGACAGGGATGGGGGAGACGATGATCTAAAGATGAGCTGCACTGGGGAGGGACTGGAGATCCCTGCTTCAGGTAAGGATGAAGGAAGCAGTGTGGGAGAATAAAGAAAGTGAACTTTTTATCCTTGGAACCAGAGACTCGGAGCAGACTGGCCCGAGGGTGATGTTCTTCACATCAAAGAGACAGAGGAAGTGTTTGGAGAGCACATCTGCTGTGGTAGGAGGAGGAAGTGTGAGAGTGTTGACGACAAGAATCTGGGACAGTGTTTGGGGAAATCCCAGTCCTTTTGTGCATTTGCTCAGGAGTGCTTTTGGAAGGAGCTTAGCAGAGGATTTGAGCTGATGGGAGTTTTCCTCCCTGAGCCTGGATTGCCAGCAGGTTACCCAGAGCTCCTTATCAGATAACAAATCCAGGTGGCACCCAGATAAAGCAGACTGGCAGATCAGGAGGTATCTACAGCACTGCCAAACAAGGGGGAGGAGGTGCTTCAGTATTAGGGACTCCTGTGACCTGATTTTCTCCTTTTTGTAGTGCAAGGTCATGAGCAATCCTATCAGAGATCTCATGGAGACAGGAGCCTCCTGTCTTTATCCCAAAATCATGAGGGCAGAGAGAACATAAATGGAATAGGTTATGTTCCAGGTGCCCTGGATCTGTGTGCTCCAGCCAGGCATTTGGGAATATGACAGAAATACAGATATTCCTGACTCTGAAATACATGGAATTTTGTCACTGAAGTGACTTGCCATGGCTTGGGTGGGTTGTCTCAGTCTCTGTCAGTCTCACACACGTTTGGAATACGAATTTTGCTTTCATTTGGAGTTTTTAAGTGAGCCATGAAGAGCCAATCCAATGTGTAGGGTTTACTGCTGTGTTTTCTTCCAGTTTCCTTGGGCATATGTCTGAATATAGAATTTATTTAGCCAATCAGCAGTGTTTCAGCAGTGAAAATTTCAGCTCCTATCCTAGGTGCACAATGTAAAGTCTCTGTAAAAATCCATTAGTCCTGGTAGCTGAACAGTGTGGTGCAGTTGACAATGAACCTCATTACCTGCAGGAGANGTGGTACTCCTGTGACCTGATTTTCCCCTTTTTGTAGTGCAAGGTCATGAGCAATCCTGTCAGAGATCTCATGGAGACAGGAGCCTCCTGTCTTTATCCCAAAATCATGAGGGCAGAGAGAACATAAATGGAATAGGTTATGTTCCAGGTGCCCTGGATCTGTGTGCTCCAGCCAGGCATTTGGGAATATGACAGAAATACAGATGTTCCTGACTCTGAAATACATGGAATTTTGTCACTGAAGTGACTTGCCATGGCTTGGGTGGGTTGTCTCGGTCTCTGTCAGTCTCACACATGTTTGGAATATGAATTCTGCTTTCATTTGGAGTTTTTAAGTGGGCCATGAAGAGCCAATCCAATCTGTAGGGTTTACTGCTGTGTTTTCTTCCAGTTTCCTTGGGCATATGTCTGAATATAGAGTTTATTTAGCCAATCAGCAGTGTTTCAGCAGTGAAAATTTCAGCTCCTATCCTAGGTGCACAATGTAAAGTCTCTGTAAAAATCCATTAGTCCTGGTAGCTGAACAGTGTGGTGCAGTTGACAATGAACCTCATTACCTGCAGGAGAGAGCCACGAGTGGAAGTGTCTGGGAGAAAAGCTCCAGAGCACAGCTGACCCCAGCAAAGCTCACCCAGCACTGAAACCAGGCTGGAAGGAGAGGTGGAGCTGCTGTCCCTCCACCCCTGAGTGTGTCTCTCCAAGCTGGACCTTGATCCTGGCCTTGGAATTATTTACATAAGAAAAAAACTCGTGGCTAATTTGAGGCAAAATGCCACGGAACAGGCGAAATGTCAGGGATGCTTTTTAGTGATGCTCTGTGGGGAAGATTTATTCAGGATTTTGAGCAGGTTATAATGAGGGATGGTCTTGGGGGTTGTTATTTTCATTTCACCTGTGATCCTGCCTCCCTCCTGCCCCTGACATCAGAACAGGGCTCAAGCACAAGGCAGCAAAGCAGGAGCACACCCTCAGAAAGTGAGGTTTGTCCTCTCTGTGTGCCACTAATTAGAATGAGTCACTTCCTTAGGAGAGAGCACAGGCGTCGTGAGACAATTTCACCTTCACCAGGAAACAAATGAGACCTTTTCAGCCCAGGGAATTTTGTTTCAGTGTTTGTTTGGTTGGTTCTGCTCTCCCTGTCACTGGGTTTGATCAGTAATAGCTGTTTGGGCGTCAGACTTGCTCACGCTGGTGTGGAGGCCTCAATGGTGATGCAAGAAAAAGTTCATCTCAAATAAAAATATCTGCTGTGCACAGTGGTACAGAGAGACAAAACAGTTTCTAATGAAGGTCTGGTCCATTTTATAGGCTGGGCAAATAAGGCAGCAGAGACTTTTAATGACTTGCTCAAGGTCAGACAGAAAGTGAGGAGGAGAACTCATTTTATTCCCAATTACTCCAAGTCTGTGCCCACGCTGGAGCAACCTTCCTCTTCATTTGCCACTCTTCCTCCTCTTTTGCTTATCCAATTCTCCTTTCAGTGGAATTGTTGAGCTTAATTGTTCACATTTGGCTGTGATCCAAAGTCTAAATGTTCAGACTGGTGTTTGAGGCTCTGGGTCCCTGCTGTGCTCCCCATGGGCAGCTGGGATACACTCCCTGTGGGAATAGAGCTCAAATCCCCCCCTGCTTTTGCTTTCCATGTCTCCCTGGTGCCTTTGGGTAATTGGAAAATCCTGAGGGTTGCAGCTGCTGTGCTTTCTTTGACTTCAGCTTGCAGGCACCTTTTGATGATGTGTATTGGCTGCAAGTTAAAAGGGAATGGTAAAAGGGAAAAAAAAAAAAGTATAAAAATAGTAAAAACTTGTCCTGTTTTCAGAGCATCCCTAGGTGCTCCCCTCCAGTTCCCTTTCCTGATACAAGTGCCACGTGGGAAGATGAATGTTTTGGGCTTGATGAATGTCGTGGACACCAAGCCTGGCTTATCCCAAGGCATGGATGACACAAGCAAGCCTTGATCTGTGTGACATTAAGGATGCTTAAGCTGTGGATCATTCACTGGGAAGCTGGAAAGTCCAGCCAGGGATTTTCTGGCTCTTCCCTAAGTGTGACAGCTCAAGAGGCATCTGCTGCTAATGACTCTTAATTTGGGATTTATGCTGGCATGGCAGCTCATTCCAAACGTCTTGGTGCTGGTGAGGAGGGTGTAGGATTCCTGTGGGAAAGGCCTAAAATACACTTGTGCCTTAAAAATGCAAAGGCTGTGGCAGCCACTCCATGATTTTGCAGTTTGAGTGCCTGGATGTTGTATTTTTTTTCTGCTCTGCTGCGTCCTGAAATGTTTGATTGATGGCCATTGCTATTCAAAAGATGTAAAAGCACCATAAATGCACAAACTGCACAGGGAGAACTGTTCCAGGGGGCAGAACATTGTTGGGCACTGCATCCATGGGCTCCATGGAATTACATCTGCACAATTCCCCTGGGTTGTGGTACAAGGAGAGCAGTGATTGATCCCTGAGTGACTTGCAATTTATCACAGATTAGATATGATTTCTCCTGTATCTGATTAACCTTCTCTGTGCGATGGCCATCATTTCTGCAATGACAGTAGATTATTCCATACTTGAAAAGACAGATATCAGCTCGTGGCAATCAATAGCCCACAAAAGGTGACACCTTGAATTCCCTGGGTTATCCACAAGGAGTGTCACCAACGTCTGGATCGTTTGTCAAACACAGAGATTTCACTTGAGGCAGCCCTGGAGTGGAGTGGATTTTATTTTAGTCTGCAATGCAGAGCTGGAGAAGGATGTTTGGAGTTCCTGGCGTAATCAGGAGCTGTTGCTTCCTGCTGCAAAGAGCAAGAACAAATTTCCCTGAGTGACAGATTTGATTGTCATCTCCAGAGGCCATTACATGTGATTTGCTTTGTGACAATCATATGGAGAGAGCTTGATTTGATTAGATTGCATTGCATTGGGTGAAAGGGAGGTGAGAGTGGAGTCTGGGGTCCTCCTGTCGCTCCCTGCACTCTCACTGGAGTGGATGTGTTTTCATATATCCTGTCTTTGGATTTGCTCTAATGGCACTCCCCTCCCCAGTATCCTTCTCTGCAGGTCCATTCCTAATGTATTTTCAGATTTAAATTAACCTTCATTTATTATTCAGCCCCGCAAAGGATGGGGATTATTGGGGTGTGCAGAAGTGCAGTCCCCAGACTGACTGCCCTGGGCAGAGGGAGGCATTCATTCCTGGGCAGAGGGAGGCTCTGCCATCAGCTCTGGAGAGATTTCCATCTGTGGGAAGCTCTTTAGTGAAGCTGAGGAGGAAACTGCACCTCTTGGAAGGGCAGCAGCTGCACGAGCAGACCTCAGGGAGCAGCAGCCAAACCTTCCTCCTGAAACAACCTTGCCCAGCCTCCCGGAGAATTCCTGGGAAAGGTGCTCAGGCTCCCAGCTCAAAGTAATCCCACATCCCTGCTGTGGGGAGGGTTGAGCCAAACAAGTGGCAGGATAAGGATCTTCCTCCAGCAAGGCAATTTTAGCCTGGCCTAAAAGGCCAGCTCAGCCCCGTGTGTGGCTGAATTGAGTCTGTGCCCCTCCAGGAAAGGTCAGATGTTCCACCCCTCCCTTCCCTAATCCCTGCTGAATGCAAGGCCACATCTCACTGCCTTCTCTGCAGAGATCTGTGCTGCCTGATGACATGGAAAGCTCTAATCACTAATCACAAATATTTCTAAAATCAGAGCTAAGTGACTCTACTCCCAGGCCTAAAGTCCTTTTCTAAACTGATAACTGTCTCCTTTTAATAGGATTATATTTTATTAGGCTGAACTGCCATAGTACACACCAGAGGGTGGAAATGCTGCAGAATCTTCTGTTAAGAGTGTGTGTAATAGCTGATTGTAGGGAAAAAAGAGATATATTGGCATAAAAGCCAAGTGCCTGTTCCTGAAAGCATCTGTGTGACTCATCACAGCTCACAGGTGGGATATTTTAAAGGCCAAATACTGTAAATACTTAACCTTTTCCCCATTTCTTTTTAATCTCAGTTTTGGCCATGGCCCACGAGGTACTCAATCTATTCAACTGTAATTTGCTCTGCTAATTCCTCTATGTGTTCAGTCATTCACTGGGTTTTAATCTCTTTAATTCAGAGTTGTATTTTCCTCCCTCCTGCACATCTCAATGTCTGATGACAGAGCACTCAGAGCTCCCAGAAGTTTCACCAGTCAGCTCTCAGAGGCTTTTGAGTTTATGGTCCTGGATAAATATTTCATTCACAAACAGAAAAAAAAAATAATTACAGCACATTTGAGTATTTTCATGTATTGGACTTTGATTCTTTGGTTGCTCATAGAAACCAGATCCTCTGAGATTGATTTTTATTATCTCCAGATATGATTTGCCTTGGAATCAATACAATAATGTAAAATGTCATTGCAAATAGAGGACATTGATCTGAGATCCATTTATTAACTCCCACTGATAAAAGCCAAAATGGAATTCGTAAACATGCTGGTATCCAAAAAAAAATAAAAAAAGAGGAAAAATGAGTCCCAAATGCTCGAGTTAGAGTTCATCTACAAGAAAAACACATTTTAAAATCTTGTACAGGAAATAGTTTATGCAGATAAGGAAAAAAATATATCTCGATCTTTAACACTGCAACACTAATCTGAGAGAATTAGGTAATTAGCTGGTTAATCAAACTGGAAATTGTTGCTTATCTGCCCAGGTCCTCATAAGGAATATCAGCAGTCAGGAGTATTTCCAACAGGCTTTCCCTACTCGGGAGAGGGACATGTACTGCAGACCTCAAAATAGGCTGAAGCCTGGACTTAATGATCTTGGAGTCTTTTACAACCTTAATTGTTTCATGATTCTGTAGGACCTTGTCCAACATTCCCATTAGCTTCCTAGCAGCATGGAAGTGCAAACTTGAATGAAGTGAAGGCAAGGCTGGAAGAAGACAGGAAAATTTCCCTTAGGACAGTCTGAAAGAATTGCTAATTTGGGGGCTGTGGGGGAAGTTCTGATTTCTTCAGGGTTTTTATGCTGGATAAATATGTGAAAACCCAAGTATTCCCTCCTGCTCCTTCTCCTTCAGCCTCCTCCTGTGTGCTGGGATGGAGGTCTAAATAAGCATTTAGGTATTAGCTGCACCCAGCCTTGGAAATGCTGACATTATCCCTTCTCTCCTTAATCTGCCTCTGAATGCTCAGTGGCACTGATTTGAGACCAACAACAGGAGCTGCATCTCCTGAGTGTGTTCCAGTTCAGTCTTTGGTTACTCAGACACCCTGTGCTGAGGCTGGCTGGCCCCAGTCTCTGGTTCCTGCCCTGGAGATCTTCTCTTTTCAATTCTTCATGTTGGAAAGAACGAAGCAAGACTTCTCTTTGCTGTCTCAGAGATTGTTTATTTTCCTTATCAAAACCTCAGAGGCACAGGCTGTGCTGTGGCCTCCAAGAACACCAGGGCAGAATGCAATGGCTGCTAGAAGCAGGTAGCTTTTATATCTATTATCGACCAGTTAAGAAGTTTTATGTATTTTATTTTGTTCCCAACAAAACAATGGGAGCCAGTGAACTCCCATTTTATTGATATGTCTCTTCTACACTAGATTCCCTCCACCAACCAACAAACCACAGGAACTTGTGTCAGAGAAGAAAGGAAGAGAAGGAGAAGGAAGGAGGAGAAGGAGAAGAAGAAGCTGACACCCTGAAACCTCCATGTTGCCTCTATACAATATATAGAGCAAAATCTAAACCTACAGCTAAACTCTGTGTGATGCAAAAACAAAAGCCTTTCTCACTCCCTGGGTGTCTGCAGCTCATCCAGAACTGAGGGCAGTTTTTCCATGGGCTTAGATCAACAACCAAGCCATCCTGGGGGGCTTGGGGACAAACGAGACCCCCAGAGGGGAAAGGGAGAGCTTTCCTGGCCTCTTTCACTCCAACAACCCCGAGCTCCCCCAGCAGCCAGGGCTGGCACAGCCCATCCCATGGTTTGCTGAGGACTGTGATACCCTTGCCTGCAAGGCCCTGCTGCATCCATCCCCTGGAGCTGAACCACACTGGGAGCAGGCTGCTGAGCCCACCTAACACAGGCAGGTCTGGACAAACCCCTCCGGTGAGAGGGAATTCTGCATTCAGAATGCATCCCCGTGCTGCTGGCGGGCAGGGAATCCGGGACACCGCGTCCGGCTCTCCTCCCGCATCCTTCAAGGGCTGCTCTGCTCTGACCTATTTTTTCAGGGGAAAAAAAAAAAAAAAAAAGCATTATCTGCGAGTGTCAGCCTCTGCTGAGGTTTGTGTCACTGACGTGGTGCCGCCGCTGCCCGTGGCCTGCCCATGGATGTGACACACGGCGAGCGGCGGCCGCGGCGCTGCGGGGCTCTTTTCCCTAAGAGCATCATCGCTCCCGACGGACACCGAGCAGTGGCAGGGCCCCGAGGGATGGTTTACCTCTAAGGTTGGCCCTGCAGTCCTGCAGCTTGGGGGTGCAGTTAAAAAATGCATCCCAGCATCCCAAAATGCATCCCCAAAAGGAGCCGGGAGATGCAGGGTGGCACTCACGGCTGATTGTGGGCACTGATAAAGGAGAGAAGGGAAGCAATTACAGCCTTCCCATGGATGGGAGGTGCTGCTCAGTCCTGGGGTTTTTTTTAAGGGAAGCAGAAAACTTTGTTAAAATCTCTCGTAGGATAAACGAAATCCATTTGATCAGCCAGAAAGCTCCCAGGCTGTCGGCACTGAGCTGCAGCAGTGAAGCTGAGGGAGGTGACACAGGAAAATCGGGATTTCAGGCAGGGCTAAAGGAGGTGAGACAAGCTCAGTGCAGCCCACCAGGGAGGCTGGCTGAGGGCTGGACACCCAGAGCTGTGCTGCTGTGGCCGTGAGGGTGTCAGGAAAATTAATCCACAAACACCACAGGTTTATGGCCAAAAAGGAGACAGAGGAGTCCTGTTATTTTATTTGAATAAAGGGAGAGGCCATGGGGCATTCCCCTGGGGTCTCTCAAGTTATTGGAGGATGCTGCCTCCTTTGTATCCCAATTTCCCAGCCCCATTTCTCTCTCTCTTTCCCTGCTGGCTGAGGTATTTGAGAGGTACAGACTTCCCGAATCGCTTAATACAGATCCCTTCTAGTGCATACCCTCCCCCTTCTTCTTTCTCCTCGTGTCTCTGCTCTTTTTCTCTAAGTCCGGGGATTTAGTACAGCCTTGGGTGAGCAGCAGTCGGTGTCAATCAGTGGAATTCCGATGGAATTTATGGCTCCTCCCGTTGCTTCTTTCACCTCTCAGTATCTGGTTTTATCCAGAGCAGCCCCCAGTTTGTCTGGAAAGTTGCTCCTGCCGGGGACCATCCCCAGGAGCTCTCGGGCTGCTCGGAGCCCCCGAAAATGGGCTGGGAAAACCACGGGGAACTGGGAAGCGCCACCTCTGTCACACAAAGAGAGTCCTCCCGAGAGTGCCAGCGTGGAGGGAAGGAGCTCTGCTGCTTCCCCGAGCCTTCAGTGACACCTAGGGACGGGCACGGTCCCTGCCCGTGTGCAGGGCGCAGGCTGGGGCTGGATACCAGGGAAATTTCTCCCTGGGAAGCGCTGGCCAGCCCTGGTGATACCTTAGGGTTTGAACTTTTCTATGTTCCCAGCCCTGCCCTGCCCAGTGTCACTCTGCAGTTCCCTGGAGCTCGTTCAGTGCTGTTCTCTCATGCTCACACACACACAACAAAGCCTCTCCAGCTCTCCAAGGACACCCAGACCCTCCTAGGCCCAACAACTGCAAACCACAAGCTTGGGGACAGGGGGGCAAGCTTGGGCAAATTCCATCCTTGCCTGGCTTCTGCTTGGGGAATTGATGCTGAGATCCAAGTGGGAAGAACTCGGGAGCTGTCCTTGTCCATGTTGGGATGCACTGAGGCAGGAGCCTCTGGAGCCCAGAGTGTAGCTCTGAAGGCCTTTCCAATCAATCCCTCCTTGATTCCTTTATTCCTGTCTGCTCTCTGTTCCTAGGGAGCCATTTAAGGCATCACTGGCACAGCTGCCCAGGGCACAGGTGCAGTCCCCACCTGGGCAGATGTGTGGATGTGGCACTTGGGGACAGGGGACAGAGCAGACAGGACAGGGACAGCAGAGGCCTTGGCAGCACTGGGACTCGGTGACCTTAAAAGATTTTTTCCAGCCTGAACGATTCTGTGATGCCATGGAACCTGCAGGCATTTTTGGGAGCACCAGGCATTCGCAGTTCCTGCAGCACCTGCAGGAGCTGCTCTGGCCTTTGGCAAACACACATTTCTTTATATGATTTATATAGAATTTAAATCCTAGAATTCTATTCTATTTCATATTCTATACATTTATATAAACCTCTAATATTCTAACTATATTCTAGACTATAATTATTCTATATAGAATATTTATATTATATATCTAATATATTCTAAAATATAATTGTATAGAATTCTAGAATACAAGACCAGAATTCCATTTTAGAATCTCTTCTATATTCTAAAATTCTATGTAATTACATATTTTATTCTATATATTTATAGTCTTTATTTTCTTCATTCTTCACATGTTTATAAACACCTGAGATATGTTAAATATATTAATTAATTGATTAATTAAGTGTCATATCACTTACTGTGGTTGTTCTAAGAGCTCCTCTGTTTGGTCAAAAGCGAGTACAAAATACAGACAAATTAAATTTGTCCAAGATATTACAGCCAAGTCCCTGAGGACTTGATCTGAAATCTCTAGAGACAGCAACAAAATCTTTCTCACCACCTCCTGTACAACTCTGATAAGGTTGAAAATCCAGGAACAGCTTTGCATCCCCTGGATTTTGGTGAGTAGTTCTGCCCAGTCCATATCTTTGTTGCTGTATCTTTATTATTTTAGCAGAGAATTAAGCAGTTGGGCAATAAGCTCTTGAAGAAGTAGTTAAGGTTTTGGTGTCGTGTACCAGAGATTGAATGATGCTGGTATTATTTTACCATGACAGCTGTGCAGAGTAGATTTTTGGAATAAGCAGAAATATCTATCTCTGTATGATTCTCAGACTTTTGGTCTCATTGTTAAGCAGTATTTTTTCTCCTTTTCATTTCCTCTGAGGCCCTGTAGAAAAAATTGCTGCATTTTTGTCAACAGAAATGGAAGAGAAATGTTAACTTTAGAGGCAGAGGGAATTCAGAGGCGCAGAGGAGGAGCAGGAGCCTGCATAATGTGTTGTGGCTCATCCTTCTGTGCCACCACTCTGCTCACACTGAAGTGAAAAACAGGCAGTTAAAGCATGGAAATGTTTAAATTTCCAATGGAAAAGGAGCTGTGGAACTCCAGCTTGAGAAAGGGATTGGTCCTGAAGCCTGGGGTGGAGCTGCTGCCTGTGTTTAACACAGAACCTGCCACGTCACAGAGCAAGGTTCAGGGGCTTCCCTTTGGAATGTCCTGTTTGGGACCTTTCCTCCTGTTTCAGCTCCCTAAATGCCCCTAAAACACCACATCAGGGCTTTGGGTTCCATGCTGTGGAAGGTTCTGTTGGTACCACTCATCATTCATGTTTGTTCCTTGTGGGGACCCTCCTTGCACAAGGAAAGGAGTTGAGATGGGAAACTCTCATCCACCAGAGAGCGTGGCCAGTCCTCAACAAACATCGCAACCATAATCTCAGCCTCACCTTTCCTTTGACAGGTACAGCCAGAATAAAAACTCCTGGTTTTAATACACCCTTTTCATTCCAGTTTTGGAGATTTTACATTTAATTTAGGAACAACAGAACAGTTTTTTGATAACTGTGGTGAGCAATGTATGAGTGTGAAACAACTCCTTGAAGTGAGAAGATTCAAATAAGAGAATCTGTGATCAAAAAATTTAACCAAGCTTTTCAGATCTGCTGCACTCTTTCCCAGCCTTTTCTTTTCTCTTTCTTCATCAGGATGGTGGCTGGGAGAGGATTCTGGAGGGTTTATCAAGAGTGTTTTAACCCAAAAACTAGAGAAAGGATAAACCCAAAGATGGAATAATTCACTTGTTGATTTAAGGACCTTCCTAAGTGATCACTGCTTGGCATCTCTCTCAGCCCAGCAAAGTCTGTTCCTTGGGAGAACAAGAATAATCCTTTTTTCCCCCTTCTTTCTTTGTTGTTTGCAGATCCAACCCGGGTCATGGTGTCCCCTTTCAGCATGGATGTCACAGTGGGGGAAAGCATTGTCCTGCCTTGCCAGGTGTCCCACGATCACTCCCTGGACATTGTGTTCACCTGGTCATTCAATGGGCACCTGATAGACTTTGAGAAAGATGGGGATCACTTTGAAAGGGTTGGAGGAGTAAGTATTAAATCTGACAAAGGAGGTAATGTAGAAAAGGTTACCAACAAAAGCAGTTGGATGAAGGCAGCAAGAAAAAAAAAAGAGGAAAGAAATGGGAAATTTTCAGCAGAGGTAGAAAACCAGGAAGGGTTTTGGATGTTGCTCTGAGGGAGGTTTTAGAGAGCCACAGCTCTCAGACATAGTGACAGTCCGTTTTTACATTTGTCAGGAGTGAAATTTAATGCTGGAAGGAAAAGGAGATGCAATTCCCAAGCCTTGTTGTTATCCCTTAAGAAAAAGAAAAATCATTAAAAGAGGAACTCACATTGATGCCCAGGGCTCACAGCAGCAGCAATGGCTTTTCAAGGGTGACTGCTCCTGTTTTGGCCCACAAAGCTGAAATTACAAAGTTTATTAATATTCTTCAGTCCAAAAGCCACAACCACGAGGTTCCCCTGAGATTTCCAATGCATCGAATGCTTTGTGTCTGGAGAGAAATTCAGAGAGGTTCTGAGCATCCAATACATCCAGAAACCTAATTAGTTCTATTCAACAGTTAATCAGATGTGCACTTGGCATTTGGAAAACAAATTACTGCTGGTGTGTGATGCAAGATTTCCTCGGAGAGTGCTGTTATCCTGATCTTTAGCACAAAAATGCTGGGCAGTCAAAATGCTGGCTGGGACACAAAGCCACAAAACTACTGCTGATATCTCCAGATTTGCCCTGGGCTTCCCTTGTAGAAGAGATGGAGACACAACCTGAGCCTCTGGATGCCAGAGAGGGTGAAAATCAGAAATCCAGAGAGAAAAAGGAGGAATCAGAGTGAACCTGTCCTAGGTTGTCACGTTGTTTTAGTGGGGAGAGTGCTTAACAGCCCCCAGCCCTGCTTCCCTGCCCCTAGGAGGAGCCAGAATTTTAGGAATGCTCCCTCTCTCACCTTCCAGGCAGAATCCTGTCATTTTAACAGGCCATGGCTTGCATTACTGATGTTTTCATCAGCCAGCATAAAGTAAATCCATTAGTCACAGTGTCCTTCATGTGATAATGATGTTTAGGGCTCATTAAAAAGTAATTGTAACCACTTTTCCTTACTTTATCAGCAGGATTCAGCTGGTGATTTGATGATCAGGAGCATCCAGCTGAAGCACGCAGGGAAATATGTCTGCATGGTGCAAACAAGTGTGGACAAGCTCTCAGCTGCTGCAGACCTGATTGTAAGAGGTATTTGAATTTTGTTACTGTTGTTAGTGCTATTGTAGAATTTCTTTTTTTTTTTTTTTCCTACCTTCTGCAGTCCCTGGGCTCAGGGACAGCAAAGCATCTTGTAATTAATCTGAGAAGAAAAAACTCTGATTCACGCTGGGGTTCAGAGCATCAGCCAGAGCACACAAAGTGTTTCAGACTCTCCCAGAACAGACCCAGCCCACACCTCTAGAAATGATGGGGCCCTATTTTCTAGGGCCCTATTTTCTAGGGCCCTTCCACAAACGACTCATGCTCATAGATTGAAATCAGAAGGCTTTTTTACTATCAAGAAAACAGAGCAAATCTTTCTCTCCCTCCAGCCAGGTTCAGCTGCAGGGATTGTCTGTGTCTGACTGTGTCTGTCTCTCCAGCACAGTCTGACAAAGTATGAAAACAAAATCCAAAAACAGAAATTCTTGTTGACCAAGGAGAACACATTATCATATTTACATTTTTCTCTGCCTGAGAACAAAGTCCACAGGAGCTCTGACTGACCTGGTGCTGCAAGAATCTTGTCAGGCAGAAAATACCTAAAAGAAATCTTTTTCCTGGGCTGCCACACACACCCAGCCCTGGGACCTGCTCGTGTCCTGGATGCCAGCCCTGCACCCACTGGGCTCACTCGTGTCCTGAGCTGTGCAGCAGAAGCAGCACTCACCTCTTGGCTGCATTCCTGCCAAGCAGTGCTATTCTTTTTTAGAATAAACATGAATCAGTGACTTCACTGCTATATCAAAATCTATTCCTTACCATGCACAGGTGATGTGTTGTCGCAGTTGAGTCCAAGGAATGCAGCATAAAATTCAGATGAGAAAAGCCATTTATTAAGAAAAATCTTGCCCTTTTTTACACCTAGGATCACCAGAGCAGGACACAATCATTGGTTCTTGGGTGAACACCTCTTCAGCATCATTGGTTAGTTACAGAATAACAAGTTGGAATAACAAAATGTACAAAACACCACTTGCAACAGTGCTTCTTCCTCAACTCACCCCTATTCTCCTGTCATCCCTGCACAGGACCTGCAATTATTATTATTATTGTTATTATTATTATTATTAGTAGTAGTAGTAGTAGTAGTAGTAGTAGTAGTAGTAGTAGTACTGCTCGTGTTTAAAGATAATTTTGTTTTCCTTTTGGAACACACACCTGTGGGATTGACTGTTGTAGTGGAGCTGCTCTGAGAATAGAGCAGTCAGGGAGTTCTCATCCAGAGTTGTCTCAGAAGTCAAAGGGGTATTTTTAATGGTTAGAGGTGTGCAGTCAGCTCTGTAGGGTCAAGGAAATGTCACTGCATGGAACAGCAGCTTTGGGCTCCCCCTGGCCAGACCTTGGGTAACTCCCTGCAGTGTTCCACTACTTCCCTTCCTTACCTTTGAGTAACACAAGCAAACTCCTCTCTTTTCCAAAGACACTCTCCTCATTTTGTGAAAGGAAAGCCCTTTAACTTTGGCTGGGCCAGCTTGTTCCTGCATCTAATTAAACAGCCCCCAAGTTTTAGCTCTTTTCAAGGAGAAGTCGCTTTTCCCTTGCTCTAGAATGGCTCTTGTTATAAATGCTTCTTGTAAAATTGGCTTTTCACAACTATTAAAATGCATGTTATATGTATAATGTTAGAAAACTTAGTTGCATGGATATAACTTTTTAGTAGTGTGACTTCTTAGGATTTTATCATGGTATGTAGAATGCCTTCTCTCATGTAACTAACAAAGGAGCAAGGAGGTCCTGACATTCCTGAGTATCTGGCTAGATAACCATACATGCCTAAGACTTCTGGAAGGGAGAAAATATTGATCAGAATGTGAAAAACAGGATAACCAAAAACATCAACCAGCAGAACTGGATTATCAACTTTTAAACAGATCTGCGAAAAGGAAGCAGAGACCGGAATGGGGAGGACTTGAAACCCAAGAGGATCCCAAAAAGGAATGTTTGCATGATGCATAGAAATCTATGAATATGTATGAGACTCGGGCATTGAACAGAAGAGGTTTGGTAGCCAAGGAGTGCCTCTGGCATCATGCAAAGCACCCAGCCATATTAACTCTCTTTGCTTTATTTCTATCTCCTATTGTCCCTTTTACTAAACCCCTAATAAACCTTTTAAAATTTACCAGGAGTGAACGTCGTTTACCACACTCTGTCACTGTTTTAACGCTCACAGGTCCCCCGGGCCCCCCCGAGGCGGTGACCATAGAGGAGGTGACAGACACCACGGCCCAGCTGTCCTGGAGGCCGGGGGCAGACAACCACAGCCCCATCACCATGTTCGTGGTGCAGGCACGCACTCCCTTCTCGGTGGGGTGGCAGGCAGTGAGCACAGGTAAGGCTCTCCCTGCCCCACCGGGAGCTCCACGCCTGGAACACCCATCCATCATGTCATAAACGATGTGGCCAGATTAATCATTCATCAAGGAAGGGTTTTATTTCATGACCAAAATTCGGTCTCTGATAGCCACGATCGATAAGGACAGCACCGAGCCCGGGTGTCGGTGCTGGGTGAGCACAGATCTGACCTCTATCACATCAAATCCTGTTCACAAATGCTGTCTCTGCTGGGTCAGTTTTATACAGCTTTTGGTAGGGACAGAATTCCTTCTATTCTCATTACTCCACATATTCATGTGGTTTTCCTTTCTTTGCGCTGGGCTGGACAAAACAATTTCTGGGAAGGGATGAATGTTAAGTTGCAGTCTGGGGAGCCTGGCACTGGGATGCACGCCCTTGACGGCTCTGGTTACCTTGATTAGAGATGCATACAACTCTGGTTACCTTGATTAGAGATGCATATCAGGCACTCATCGCCTGGGCGTTGCTGTAATGCTCCTTGGGCAGGCCCAGCTCCGCAGGAGCCACGCTTTCTCTTTGCTAATTAAGTCTTCCTGGCCTTCTCTTATGGGTTTGCAATTGTGAAACCTTTCCTCTCTCAGCCGTGGTTTTTATGGTTTTAAATCTTTATGTTGTAAAAAGCAGCTTATTTCTTTTTATATTTTTATACAAGCACGAATTATCCACAAAGTGTGTTACACATCAGCACCCTTGCAGGGCTGCTTGGACCAGCTCTGATCCCTGATGTGAAAAGCAATCTCCCTGGCTGCAGAGCACTGCTGGTATTAACTAGTTTCAGGTTTGGCAACCCAAAGATTTAGGGTGCAGCCAGTGCCATTACTCACCCATTTTTCTCATGAATGTTTAAGGGAAAACAGAATGAATTCCTATCTCTTGTTGCCGTGCTGGAGATATACAGCAGTAATTGTGGTCTATAAAGACATCCCTCAGGGACAGACCGTGTCATCCTGCCTATCTTTAAGGAGAATTATTTTCCTGATAGAGGGAAAAATCCCACGATGTAATTGCTCATTCCGTCAGGGGTTAATTTTGTTCCAGTAACCATTAAACAGAGACAACAGTGTGTTTCAAAAAGAGTAAAATAAAGACCCTCCAAACCTGTTGCCTTGACTCTCTGTTTCCAAACTGTGGCGATTTTGGAGAAACTCTTCAATGGCAGGGATTTCTGGGCTAAAAGCACAGTGGTTTAATGCCACCTCTTTGAATCCTTTGCAGTTGTTAAAATGTTAGAAAGCTGAGGAAAAAGTTTATCAATCCTTATTTGCATTTACATTAAGCCCTCACCTTTAAGGAAGTCAGATTTCCCTGTGCCTTTCTCCCAGCAGTTTTTAATGTGCCCGTGGGTTTCCTTGCACCCCTAGTTCCAGAGATCATCGATGGCAGGACCTTCACAGCCACGGTGGTGGGGCTGAACCCATGGGTGGAGTACGAATTCCGAGTGGTGGCTGCCAACCTGATCGGGATTGGGGAACCCAGCAGGCCCTCGGAGAAGAGGAGAACTGAAGAAGCTCGTAAGTGGTGCTGGGCAGGGGAATTGGGGGTGAAATCTTTGTGGGATAAGTGCCAAGAGATCCTTCAGTTGTGGGAAAGCCCTGGCAGGTGGCTCCTCTGTTCTGTTGGAGCCCACAACAGAACCGAATATGAAATGGGAAAATAAATGGAAGCCTCTTTTTATGGAGGGCAAATGTTTAAACTGAACAATTAGAGACTGAATACACAAGTTAATTGACATACTTTTAATATACTGTTATTGACATACTTCTAATGTGCTGTTTGTCATGGCAGATTAGTCATTTTAACAGCTCCTGGCACCAGCAGGGCCAGCAGTGTCCTGTTGCTGCAGAGCCCTGCTCCATCTCCACGTGGGTTTTGGGTTTCAAAGCTGTCACATCCACCATCTGCACCTCTTTGTTTTGCAGTCCCCGAGGTGACCCCAGCTAATGTCAGCGGAGGTGGGGGCAGCAAGTCTGAGCTGGTCATTACTTGGGAGGTGAGTCTCACCCCAGCCCCCAGCGAGCCTTCTGTGGCTTTCAAAGGGTTGGCAGTAAAACAGAGCCCAGACTGTGTGATAAAAACAGATAAAAACAGCCCAGCTGTTCAGATGGAGCTACAGGATGTCCCCCACAGCCCCTGGGCAGGGCAGCCAGCAGGGAAGTGCTGGGCAGGGACCATGGGCAGCAGGATTTGCCACCACCTCAGCTCCCAACACATCCATACAGCAAATTGTGGAAGGCCAGGAGCCACCTGAGGGATAAAACAGGCTTGGAACACCCTGGCCTGGAGGGGAATTGCTGCAGCTGGCTCCCAGCTCCCTCCCTCAGCCTCTCTGGGATATAAGGCAGCGAGCAGTGAAGAGGCAGCACGAGCAGTGCTGGCTTTCATTGGTGCTGATGGCAGCCAGCAAGAGGAGATGCAGAGATGAGAAATGTTTAATATTCCTTAAGGCAGACGAGGTTAGAACTTTAGTCATTTGTCTGCTCGTATTTTCATGTTGTGATGCGATGCAGCTGGCATATTTCTCCTAATAATGAACTCCACTAGACATGCTAACACTTCCATTTAGCACTATTTCTGACCAAGCTGGCAGAATGAATCGCCAGAGATATTTTTAAGGTTATTAAAAACCTATAAATGGGTTTTTGTCCTCACCACACAGCTCAATGTGCTAAATTTCCTCCTCTGTTGGACTAATTAGTTACGCTGTGTCTCCTAAAGATACTGCAATATGTTTCAAAAACACACACGGCCAGAGCAGCAGCCATTGGTTTGAGATGTAATTTGCACAAAATATCATCTGTATTTTGATAGAAGAGTGGTTTTACTCTTTTAAATGTCCAGAGACCTTTTCTTGATGATGTTCTCTGAGCCTTCCAAGACAGAGTAGGATGCAGTCCCTGGCAGTAACCCGTGCTGAAGCTCCATGGACATCTGTGGGACAGTGGCCCATAATTATGGGTTATTTTAACACTGGAACCTTTGGGTTCAATGCAGCTTTTTAGGGGGCTGCAAGCCTGAGAGTAGGAAGTGTCAGTGTGTCCAGGGTGTGTTCTTTGGGGCTTCACGTGCGATCCCAAGGGCGTGAGAGCAGCTGCACCGTGTTGGGAAAGCAGGAACCATGTCCTTGCTTCACCCCAGCAAACCTCAGGCTCTTCACAAAGCCTAAAATTCCGTCAGCAATGGAGGCCCCATCTAGTCAGGCAGGGAAGGGAAATAAGCTTTAGGAGAAGTGTCTTCTGGAGGTGCTGTTTCATGGAGCAGAAAGGCTCTGGTGCAGGCAGGGTGGGACAAATTCAGAGTGGATGTGAAGTGGGACCTCACACACCTCCGACTCCAGCGCTGCGTTCACAGAATCACAGAATTAACCAGGCAGGAAAAGACCTCTGAGATCACCCAGTCCAACCTATGATGGAAGAGGGCCCAAGAGGAATCCCCAGGGTGCAGCAGGGGGAGGTGGGTGTGTGCTGAGGCCGCTCTTTGTCCCTGCCCACAGACGGTGCCCGAGGAGCTGCAGAACGGGGGTGGCTTTGGCTACGTGGTGGCTTTCCGGCCCCTGGGCACGGTCAGCTGGATGCAGACGGTGGTGGCCTCGCCCGACGCCGCTCGCTACGTGTTCCGCAACGAGAGCCTGCCGCCCTTCTCGCCCTACGAGGTCAAAGTGGGCGTCTACAACAACAAGGGGGAAGGGTCCTTCAGCCCTGTCACCGTCGTCTACTCGGCAGAGGAAGGTAGTGATGCCTTAAATGGCTACCTGTGATGCCTCAAATGGCTCCCTAGGAACAGAGAGCAGGCAGGGATAAAGGAATCAAGGAGGGATTGGTTGGAAAGGCCTTCAGAGGTACACTCTGGGCTCCAGAGGCTCCTGCCTCAGTGCATCCCAACATGGACAAGGACAGCTCCCGAGTTCTTCCCACTTGGATCTCAGCAGCAATTCCCCAAGCAGGAGCCAGGCAAGGATGGAATTTGCCCAAGCTTGCCCCCCTGTCCCCAAGATTGTGGTTTGCAGTTGTTGGGCCTAGGAGGGTCTGGGTGTCCTTGGAGAGCTGGAGAGGCTTTGTTGTGTGTGTGTGAGCATGAGAGAACAGCACTGAACGAGCTCCAGGGAACTGCAGAGTGACACTGGGCAGGGCAGGGCTGGGAACACAGAAAAGTTAAACCCTAAGGCATCAGTAGGATTGAGCCCTCCCCACCTTCTCTCCCTCCTCCCAGCCTGCAGGGTCTGAAAGGGTTTGGTCTCCACCTTGACACATCCTCTGATACCTCAGCCTTGCTCTGATTTACAACAAATGGCGAACCGTGATTAATTCTTTTCATAGTCATTAAAATAACATTAATCGTAATGAAATCTTTTGATATTAATGGAAAAGTAATATGTAATCTGGAAAGAATTCCGTGGAGATTTAGCATGAATTAATGCCCACTGATTAGAAAATGTTCCCACTTGTCCTAATTACAGTACATGGTATCCTGGGTTGAGTTTAGTAATGACATCTTATTATTTCTGAGGGAGAGGCCTGGCACAGCCTGACAGGCCCTCAGTTTGAAATGTGGACATTTGTTTGCTTCTTTCCTTGTGCAATGAAGAAAATGAATCCCCTGACATTTGGGACTAATTGAACATAGAATTGAAAAGTCTTACTTCTATTTTTAACTGCCCAGAGCCAACGAGAGCCCCAACCACTGTTTTGGCCAGAAGCCTTTCTGCCTCAGACGTGGAAGTTTCTTGGGCTCCCCCATGGGAGAACCAGCACAAAGGAAGAATACAGGGATATGAGGTATGGGACACAGAATGCAGGATCCTCTCAGCAGCAAGCCTTGAGGGGGGCACAGAGGTGTCCTTGTGCCGCTCCTCCTGCCACGGGTGTGTTCCTGGAGTGGATTGGTCTCCCTTTGCCTGTTCAATGCACAGAGCTTTCTCTCACACGGTTAAAAATCCCACATGGTAAAAAATTCCACTTCCCTGCGTGGGATCTGGCTGGAAATGGAGCCCTCCCTGAAGGTGCTGCCAGTGGCTCCCTGGTGCCCAGCGGGGCCAGGGGCTGTGTCAGGGAGCAGGAGCTGTCCCAGGGACAGGGACAAAGGGGTGCTGCCAGCCCGGGGCCGGGCGCTGGCTCAGCCCTGCTCTGCCTCCCAGGTGCGGTGCTGGCGGCACGACGAGAAGGAGGAGAACGCCAAGCGGATCCGGACGGTTGGGAACCAAACATCCACCAGAGTCAGCAACCTGAGGGGCAATGCCCTGTACCACCTGGCAGTCAGGGCCTACAACACGGCGGGCACGGGCCCCTCCAGCGCAGCCGTCAACGTCACCACCAAAAAGCCGCGTGAGTGTCGGCAGGGATGCCCCGGGAGGGTCCAGCCGCTGCTCCCCTCTCTCATTCCCAGGCTCTCCTGAGCCTGAAGGAGCTGCCAGACTTCCCTTTGCCAGGTTTTTGTGCAGAAGATTTACCGGGCTCGGCCCCTTTTTATTTTATTTTATTTTCGTGGAGCTCTTCCCGGTGTTAAGTAAGCAGAGCATGCAAAACCGAAATCACAGCTGTGCAGGCAAATTAAATATTTATCTCCGTGTTCGAGAGGGCTTTTTTCCTCTGGTCTCAGGCATGTTGAGCAACTGACTGAATCCTTTTTTCATTTAAAGTCCCGTGTCGTGTCACACCTCCCGTGACCTTGAGGACACAGATCAGCGAAGCAGCTCATTAGCTTTCCAGAGGGACGGGGCTGAGGCAGGCTCAGCTCTGCTGGGAGAAGCCCTGCTGGCACTGGAAGGGCTCCAGCTGGCATTGGCTCTCCTCAGTAACGTGGTGCTGTGTGTATTTTGGTGTAGCACCGAGTCAGCCCCCCGGGAACATCGTGTGGAACTCATCCGACTCCAAGATCATCCTGAACTGGGACCAGGTGAAGGCCTTGGACAACGAGTCAGAAGTGAGGGGCTACAAAGTGAGTATTTCCATGGTACTTGCACCATTTCCCAGGTCAAATCTGGGGCATTCTTCCAATGCCAGAGCCTGTGTATGTGAGCACATTTTTCCTGCAGCTCCCACCTGCAGGATTCGCTCCTGCCTTCCGTGCAAACTTCCCAAAGGCTGTAGTTGGCTCCTTAATTGCAGATAAATAAAATGCTTTTTTAATAGCTCCCATTTCCTTCAGAAAGCAAAGCCAAGAGGGGAAAGAAAGAGAATCCTCACTGGAAGCAGTTTTAATAGGACATCATTTAACTGGAGAGAAACCTTGGGAAGAATTCAGCTCCACCACCTTCCACCAGGGTTTCATTTTGCCCAAAAAGACATTGCCCTGGGGGCTGAGTTGTGCAAACCTTTCCCACCAGAGCCTGAGCCAATGCAGGACCTGGCCCTGCTCCAGGTTCTGTTCCCAGTCTGGAATGCCAGCAGCTTGGGCAGCCTGTGCCAGCTCCCCTCAATTCCTGCACCAACTCTGAAGTGTCTTTGGTGCTCCGTGTGGGCTCATCAAAAATAAGTAATTTCTCAGGGTTTTTTGTCCAAACCTCAGATGAACCTCGGCAATCTGGACCAGCTTTTTACTACATATTTAAGGTTTCAAATGTAAATTAAGGGGTTGGTTGAAAGAGGGAGAGAGGGACTCGTCACCCTGAAAAAGCATCTAGAGGGTTTCTAAAACATTCCCCTTTAACTTACTCTTAGGGTAGCACAACCAGATGGATTTATTTCCTGAATCACAGCGAAACATTGCCTATTTTTCTTCTTTTTGCCTAGAAATCTTATATTTTATGTCACAATTTACGATATAAATTAAAACAACTCCCACAGCTCAGAAGGTCATTCACAAAAGTCATTTATTCTGGGACACCATTGGTGGCACTGCATCAAATATGCCAACTCAGTTTCCAGAAGAAGCATGATAAGGAGTTTCTGACCTCTGTAAACAAGTTTTTACTTATACAGGGGTTTATTTTAGCTTGACCAAGGTAAAGGTTTCTCTGAGGAGCTCCACCAGGTACTGGTGCCGTGTTTGGTGCTGCTGATCAGCATCATCATCCTGCCCGTGTCACCCCCTGCCCAGGCACTGCCACCTCTGTGCTGGTGTCCCCAGCAAATCCCACGTGTCCCCTCTGTGATCAGACCACACCTGAGCATCAGGGGCAGGAAAAGAGCAGCAGCACCTCTGGACACCCTGAGCTGGGCAGCTCTGAGGGCGATGGGTGGCTCTGCCCTTTCTGCCTCCTGTTCTCTCCCCCTTGGCCGCAGGTTTTGTACAGGTGGAACAGGGAGAGCAGCACGTCTGTCATAGAGACAAATAAAACCTCAGTGGAGCTGTCCCTGCCCTTTGATGAGGATTATATCATCGAGATCAAACCCTTCAGCGACGGCGGCGATGGCAGCAGCAGTGAGCAAATCCGAATCCCAAAGATAACAAGTAAGGATGGGAGGGATTGGGGTCTGTGCCACAGGGCCCCACCAGCAGATATTCCAGCTCTGGTTTCATCCCAAAAATCAAGATTCAGCCATAAGAAACGCCATCCTAAGCAGTTCTGTTTGTATTTAAGGTTTCCAGGCACTTTGCCCTCTCGGTTCCATGCTCATTTATGCATTGAATGTATTGTTTCACTGCAATTCACTATAACTAAATGCACGATGCAGAGGCTTCGAAATTTATAAGGCTACTGTACAGCCATATCCCATTGTGTGCTGGATGCATAAATATTTATTTAGGGAAATGAGGTGGTGTAGAAGAACAAACACAAAGAGTATTTTATTACACAACATGGCTTTTGCAAAATCTCCGTGTCCCATCTCCCGTTAATAATGTCCCAGTTTATATAGCTGCATTAAATCAGGAGCCTCTGCAATGCAGGAATATGGCATTAAAATTACAGGGATGTAAAAAAAAGCCTGGGTGAGAGCAGAGCTCTCCCCACCGTGGCTGTATAAGCCATGCAGAGGAATTTAATCAGCAGCACAGGAGAGGGAAGGGGAGCTGGAACATGCCAGCTCCCATTTGGCTCCAGGCCCTGGGTCACTGAGCTCCTCCAGGGTGGGAGCCATGCCAGGCTGGTGCCACCAGGAGCAGCTGGAATACGGTGCAGTTGTGAAAAAATACCAAACCATGATAAGGTGCATGAAATAACAGAGCTGTGAAAGGAGCATAACAGGGGCAGGAAGGGAAAGGAAAGCAAAACTTCAGTGGGAGAGGTGAGCGTAAGGAGGAGGGTGGTGGAGAGGAGGGAGGGGGCTTTGTGCTGAGGAGTGAGAATTGAAACCTTGGGGGAGGTGGGTTAAGGAGGGGCTCAGGGATTGTTCTCTGCTCACCTCTGGCTCCTTCTCTCCCTCTCCCAGACGCCTATGCCAGAGGCTCGGGCTCGTCGACCTCCAGCGCCTGCACCCTGTCAGCCCTCAGCACAATCATGATCTCCCTCACAGCCCGCTCCAGTTTATGACAACAATGACATCAAGGACTTCTTCTTTATAATATAAGCAACATTTAGCTAGTTGTTTTGGAGACACCCAGTACTAAGTAATATTGTGGTTTGAGTACATCTTACTACTGGAAAAAAAAAAAAATGTTTATGCTTCTTTTAGGAATGGCATTATACAGTACTTCCTCAAAGCAAATATAGCTTTGTCTGAAGTTTCCTTGGAAACTCTGCAATGCACTGAAAACATCTGTAATATGATGTTACCAAAGCAGTTTACATATGTCCTTATATGCATATTTTTTATTATATATTTAGTGTTTTATAGAATTTTTTAAAGTTAACATATGATGTAGATATTAATTTTTTTCCTCTGCTCTAAAATGCTACGGACGACATTATCACGAAGATATTGTTTGGGATTTTTTCCTTTCCGACAGAGAGCTCGAAGTTGTTCTTGGCAAATTGGCTGGAGCTGACTGTGGGGTTTGACAGGGCAGAACCCATCCAGGCCCGGATTGTACCAGGCTGAATTTCACTGGCAGTTCCAGCGACCCCAGTGTTGAACCAAGTGCTTCTCACACAGGTTTCACCCAGAGCTGTGAGCGGGACAGGCTCCAAACGCTCCGAGCAGCAGAACCTTGGAAAACCACGTGGATTTGGGTTGGCTGTGGGCTACAGGACACGGAGCTGATATTCCAGCATGGTGCCATGGGATTGCTTTGCCTTGGCATCGAATGGGGTGGGGGAATGAAGATCCTGCAGAGCTGTGACCTCTGCCTGCAGTGACACAGAGGGATGGCCACCAGAGCTGTGACCTCTGCCTGTGGTGACACAGAGGGATGGCCACCGGAGCTGTGACCTCTGCCTGCAGTGACAGAATGGGATGGCCACCGGAGCTGTGACCTCTGCCTGCAGTGACAGAATGGGATGGCCACCGGAGCTGTGACCTCTGCCTGCAGTGACAGAATGGGATGGCCACCGGAGCTGTGACCTCTGCCTGCAGTGACAGAATGGGATGGCCACCGGAGCTGTGACCTCTGCCTGCAGTGACAGAATGGGATGGCCACCGGAGCTGTGACCTCTGCCTGCAGTGACAGAATGGGATGGCCACCGGAGCTGTGACCTCTGCCTGCAGTGACAGAATGGGATGGCCACCGGAGCTGTGACCTCTGCCTGCAGTGACAGAATGGGATGGCCACCGGAGCTGTGACCTCTGCCTGCAGTGACAGAATGGGATGGCCACCGGAGCTGTGACCTCTGCCTGCAGTGACAGAATGGGATGGCCACCGGAGCTGTGACCTCTGCCTGCAGTGACAGAATGGGATGGCCACCGGAGCTGTGACCTCTGCCTGCAGTGACAGAATGGGATGGCCACCGGAGCTGTGACCTCTGCCTGCAGTGACAGAATGGGATGGCCACCGGAGCTGTGACCTCTGCCTGCAGTGACAGAATGGGATGGCCACCGGAGCTGTGACCTCTGCCTGCAGTGACAGAATGGGATGGCCACCAGAGCTGTGACCTCTGCCTGCGGTGACACAGAGGGATGGCCACTGGAGCTGTGACCTCTGCCTGTGGTGACACAGAGGGATGGCCACCAGAGCTGTGACCTCTGCCTGTGGTGACACAGAGGGATGGCCACCAGAGCTGTGACCTCTGCCTGTGGTGACACAGAGGGATGGCCACCAGAGCTGTGACCTCTGCCTGTGGTGACACAGAGGGATGGCCACCGGAGCTGTGACCTCTGCCTGCAGTGACAGAATGGGATGGCCACCGGAGCTGTGACCTCTGCCTGCAGTGACAGAATGGGATGGCCACCAGAGCTGTGACCTCTGCCTGTGGTGACAGAAAGGGATGGCCACCAGAGCTGTGACCTCTGCCTGTGGTGACACAGAGGGATGGCCACCAGAGCTGTGACCTCTGCCTGTGGTGACACAGAGGGATGGCCACCAGAGCTGTGACCTCTGCCTGCAGTGACAGAATTTGGAGACCTGCTTCCGAGGGAATTCCGCACCTCTGGGGATTCATTCCAAGGAAATCAGGACACAGCCACATAAAGCTGCTCTGGGCTCGTTCTTTGACACAAAACTCCTCATCCTTGGTAACTTCACTCTCCAGACAATGCCAGGAATCTGGCCCAGAGCGGGAGCAGCCCCAGCTCCAGGTTATCCATAGAAAGTGGGATCGCCTGGAGGTCCCTGCTGGAAGTTTGCCTTTCCTTAGAAACTCTTCCCTGACGCCTGGAGGCAGAAGAGAGTCACACCAGAAAACGACAATATCCACACTGGAATAATTCTTCTCAAGAGAAGGACTGTTTGTTACTATGGGGAATTTTGTAAGTTCAGATGGGATAACGCTGGAAAAGGCAAAGGAATTTTCTATACAATTTTCAACTTTCAACGTGCTGCAGTGGTATTTATTTATTTTTTTTTTCTCCTGATAGCTTGAATTTGCCTGTAACTTGTCTTTTTTGCTTACAAAATAATACAGTTAACTTTTAGACCTTCTAAATATATTTATTCAGTAAATCATAATCAGGATTCCACTTGTGTAAAAGTCAGGGGTGTTGACCAGAGAAACATTGTCAGTATTTCAAGCTGTGTTCCTTTCTTAGTTTGATATGGTTACTTCTATGTAAAAAAATAAAATAAAATAAAATAAGAAAAACCTAAAAAAAAAAAAAAAAAATCCACAAAACCAAGAAAAATGAAATGAAAAAAAAATAAAGCTTCTGTAGTTTTCTCCCCGGTGTAAATGATATTTATCAGTGATCTAGCAGATGTAATCTTTTTTTAAAGGTATTGGTAATAAATATTCTGTCATTTGTAAAGATACCTGTCTTCAGGAGCCTTTTTCCTCCACTTTTTGTTCTGCCCTGTGAGAAATTTCACCTCAGAGCCTGCTGTGAGACTGTGGCTGATGTGAAAATACAACATTGGTTTAAATCGAAACTTTGTGGAGGCAGAAAAATAAAAAAATCTATTTATACATCTCTGATGAATTCTGGTCCCAAAACTGACCAAAAAAAAAATGTGAGGAGGTGAATTTTGGGTGTGTTTTGTAGAGCCATGTCCAAGCTCATGGGGATGGTGCTGTTGGAGCATCTCTGACCCCGTGGCTGGAGCCAAGTCCCTCCAGGCACTGCCTGTGCTTATCCTCGGGATTCCTGAGGGTTTGGGGAGCACTGCTGGAAACCACTAAATCCACCAAAGGCAAGTTCCCAATCCTTTCAGGGGCAGGAGCTCTCTGCATTTCCAAGGAGCAGTGCTGCACTCTGCAATCAGCGAGGCACAAAGATAAACTGGCCCAGTAGCACAATAACATGGACAAAAAGAAAAGTGAGATTCCAATTCCACAGGCAGGAGAGGAGCAGCTCCTGGGGCTGCTCTCCTGGAGGCAGCAGGGAGGAGCTGGCAAGGAGGAATGCACGGGGTTGGGAGCTGGGCTTGAAGGGAAGAAGGTGAGCAATGAATATTTCTCTGCTGTGGGAGTTTGGGGATGGAGGCTGGAGTGAAGCCCTCGTTGTGAGGAACCTTCCCCCTGGCTGGGCCTGGCTGAGGTTCCCAAATGTGTTCTGGAGAGGCCCTTGGTGTCTGGGGCTCCCAGGATGTTTGCTCTCCTGGTTTAACGGTGCCGTGGGGCTGAGCTGAGTTCTCAGCCTTGGGGAGGTACAAGTGTGGGGCTAAAAGCACTGAGAATACATCAAACTATAAAAGAGTGTGTGAGAGGGGTGTGAAAGGAAAGACAAAATATCATCCTGGCATCAGGACCTGCAGCATGGCTGGGGAAATGCAGCTACTCCTGCTTTACACCAGGTTGGTTTTATTTACTAGCATGAGTAGAAGTGTGGCTGCTGGCTCTCCAAGCCATCCAGCCCTGCCTGTCCCCAGGAGGACTCATCCTGGAAATACCCAGGACATGACATGCAAAATATATTTAAATATATTGCATTCATCTCTGCAATAGCTTGCCATTAATGGGAATGGAATTATACATAGAAATCTTATTTATTAGGCCACTTGAAGGCATGACATGAAGTACATTCCAATAAGTGAATTCTCCTTAGTCTCATTTTTAGGATTTCACTAATGAAATTCTGATTTTAGATTGGTAAAGTTTGGCCCCTCAAATCCATTAAAAGCATGTGCAGGAGAGACATTGGAGGCACAAACGTTATATTAATGAGCTACATTAATTTTGATGGAGCAATGCTACTTCACCCAGATGAGAAATGGCTCATTTATTATAATTATTTTTAGTCTGTAGTACCTGGGAACTCCATTTCTTTAGGCACCTTCTAAAGAACTTACTGGCTGGATCAAATCTTTATTTTTATTCTTTGTTAACATGTTTAACCCAGCTCCATGGACAGGAATGAGAAGGAACTCAGCAAAACAGGGAGAACTTCAAGGGCCACAGCCAGGGAGGTCAAAGCCTGAGGTTTATTTGGGAACTCCCTCAGTGGATCACAGAACACAGGGAAATAAATCACCAACTGAGGCTCTCTCAAACCCAGGTCATTTAAGATGGAACAACAGAGAGCAAAGAAACACAGGCTGCAATACTGGACTTGGATTTTCAGAATTACTGGAGCTGCACACCCAGGAGGAGCCCAGCTCGTTCAGCTCAGACTCCTAAGAGCACCAGGAAGTCCTTGGCACATTTCTGTAATGATTACCTTGGCAAACTCTCTGTTCCCAGGCTGGTTTGTTTTGTTGGTGCAAATGAGGAAGTTTATCTGTTTATGCCACTTTTCTCTTTTTTTTCTTTCTTCCCTCCCTTAAGCTCTAATCTCCCGAGGCAGGAAGCACAAACAATTCCTCGTTGTCCTCCCTCAGATGCTGCCAGCCATGTCAGAGCCTGCAAAGGAGCCCAGGATGGGAAAGGAGCCCGAGGTGCCACTGGGCAGGGGATCCCACCCATGCCAACAGGATTCCCTCCCTCGGGAGGGTAAGAATCACAGGAGAAGCTCTGTTTCCTACAGAAATGTGGTCCCTGAGTGGACAGCAGGAGCAGGCACAGTGCTAGCTTTGCTCACAGGAGCAGTCAAGCTCTAATTGTACATCAGGTGCATGAGCAAGCTGACTTTTGTCTTAAATAGCCTAAACAATCCAGAAGTTTTTGGTGTTTATAAAGTCCTGAGAGAGACAACAGAATCGCAGAATATCCTGAGCTGGACAGGACCCACAGGGATCGAGTCCAGTGGTCACTAAAGGGGTCAAACCAGAACCTTGGTGTGACCAGCACCATGCTCTGAGCAGCTGAGCTGATCCCAGGTGTTTCTCTCCATCCCAAACTGGTGCTGTGTCACTCACAAAGCAAGATTAAGTTCCTTTGAGCAGTGCAGAGGACACTGGCCCCACACAGGGTGGTCTGGCTGCACAGCCACACCTGCCTGCACCCAGGAATTGCATTTCCACAGATATCTTTCAGGTGAAAACTCACAGTTTCCTTACAAAGTGTATCAGCAAAGGCCCCTGCTCTCCTGATGGCCTTGCTGTGCAGCACTAGGGGTGACAGCCCTGGGGGTGACAGCACTGGGTGCTTCACAACTTCTTCTCTTCTTTTCCCAGTGTTTGACCCCCCCTTGGTCACTCCCAGGACCACCTTGCTGCACCCACAGGGCCGTGCCAAACCCCATTTTCACTTTGCATCTCCAGTTGTCACAGTAAGGTAAAACAAATATCCAAAAGGTTAAGCTGCCACCCAGAAAAGAAAGGAATCCATTAGCACTTTTCCAAGCTTTTTTTTTTTCCCCCTACACAGACCTTGTGCCACTTAAATCCTGCTTGAGCTGGCACTTTTTGCTCGGTAATGTCTCAAGGCACCTGGTGGAAGCAAGTTCTCCTCCCTGCTGGGAGCAGGGACGCAGAGGAGGTGACACAGAGCTCTCTCCAGCGCTGATGGGTGACACTGTGGGGACGTGGAGCCTCTCAGAAGACAGAGTCATCGAGGACACTGCAGTAGAGGTCTTCAGCCAGGCTGCCCACCTCGGTCTCTGTGGAGCTGGTGCAGGTCCGTGCTCTCTGCAAAGCAAACACACCTTTGAGCTGGGAGCTGGGGAGGTGCCTTGGGCTGGGGGAGAGTTAATAGTTCAAATTGGTGCATTTAGAAAGGGGTTATGATGCCAGAATGATTTTTTTGTCTTTTCTTTTATACCCCTCTTACACTTTTATA
The DNA here is from genome assembly GCA_013400515.1 of Erpornis zantholeuca. Lineage (NCBI taxonomy): Eukaryota > Metazoa > Chordata > Aves > Passeriformes > Timaliidae > Erpornis > Erpornis zantholeuca. The sequence goes on from VZTN01021097.1 coordinate 174,740, forward strand.
CAGGTTGATGTATTCCCAGTGCTTTTAGCCCCACACTTGTACCTCCCCAAGGCTGAGAACTCAGCTCAGCCCCACGGCATCGTTAAACCAGGAGAGCAAACATCCTGGGAGCCCCAGACACCAAGGGCCTCTCCAGAACACATTTGGGAACCTCAGCCAGGCCCAGCCAGGGGGAAGGTTCCTCACAACGAGGGCTTCACTCCAGCCTCTCACTGGGGGATCTCTGATAAATATGTTAATTTTGCAAGGCCTAGAATTGTGTGCATTTCAGTGTGTGGGGGCAGTGTGTGCATTTTGGGGCATTCCACCTGGACCAAGTGCTGCACCCAAGGATCCTGAAATAAATCCTGAGGTAAAAACCCCTTTTCCCCATAACCCATGTTTTAATTTTAATTTTAAGACCAAGGAAAGGCAACAGCAGCACCCAAAATGTTTCATGGTTTAGGAGCTCAGAAGCATTGGGTTCAGCAGGAGGACTTTCACCCCTTGAGCTCTCACAGAGCTGCTCATCCTCTGCCTCCTGAGCCCTGCACCCCCAAATTCCCCACTTGCCACGTTTTACCTCAGTGGCCATCCCTCTGTAGCCAAGGACAGAGAGCCTCAGGAGGAGCTGGAGGGCACAGAATCACAGAATTCCAGAAAAGACCCCCAAGATCACCAAGTCCAACCTTCAATCAGATCCCAGCACACCTCCCCAAATCCTGTCACAAAGGGCCACATCCACTTGGTTTTTGNGCTTCAATCAGATCCCAGCACACCCCCTAAATCCTGTCACAAAGGGCCACATCCACTTGGTTTTTGAACACTTCCAGGAACAGTGACTCCAGCACTTCCCTGGGGAGCCTTCTCCAGGGCCTGGCAGCCCTTTCAGTGAGGGAACATGGTACGAGCACAGGAATTTTTCTGAATACACAGCAGCAAAGGCCATTTCTGCAGCCACATCCTGCCAGAGCTGCATCAGCAGGCGTGCAGGGCTGGGGAGCTGCAGAAGGAAGCAGAAGCAGCCGCTGAGCTGCTGGGAAGCCCTGCAGGGTGGCAGGTGACAGAGCAGGGACGAGCAGGTTCCCACAGGCCACCACCGTGCAGGGCTTTCATCACCTCAGCCCTGTTTACACTGAATTTAGGAACTGAATGTCCCCAGCAAAGAGCTTCCCTCTCCCTGATGATTTCAGCAGGGACCTGGGTCATGGCCTCACCTCTCCTTGCCAGTGCCACCAACCTTGTGGCTGCGGTGCCAGCAGAAACCCGAGGCTGGTGTCACCTACCACACCTGGGTCACTTTGAGTAGAGACAACTAAAACCAAGGCAGTTTTGGATCCTGCTTCTGAGGATGTGATCCTGATGCGTTAGGTTTGAACTTTTCTCTGTTCCCAGCCCTGCCCTGCCCAGTGTCACTCTGCAGTTCCCTGGAGCTCGTTCAGTGCTGTTCTCTCATGCTCACACACACACAACAAAGCCTCTCCAGCTCTCCAAGGACACCCAGACCCTCCTAGGCCCAACAACTGCAAACCACAATCTTGGGGACAGGGGTTAAATCTAAATCTAAATCTAAAATTTAAAATTTTATAAATATAATATAAAAGTTAAAACCTAAGGCATCAATGGTATAATGGTCTTGGAGGTCTTTCCCAGGTTTAATGATTCTGTGATCCTATTTGCTCCCAGCCTTTATGGGAAAAAGCAGCACACAAACATGAGCATTCCTTCTAGTTTCAGGAGGGGAGAAAAAAGCAACCAAAATGTGATTTTACCTCGTAGTCAACTGGGAAGGGATCTCGGAATTTGTTGCTGGGCGTTGGGATGGGTGGGAACAGTTTGCTCCACAGGTGGCTCCTGTAAGAAGCAGCAGCAGAGGGATGTGAGAGAGTCACTGTGGGGTCTGCCTGCACCTCCTGCCCCTCCTGCTCCCACAGCAGCCCAGCTCACCAGGGGTCCCAGCCAGGAATAATGGTCCCAACTGGGGCTGGGCGGCTGTGCCACTCCTCACAGGACACCTCTGGGCCCTGGGGATGTGCAGGTGACAAGGAGGAGGTGGCTGAGGCTGTCCCCAGTCTCTCTCTCCCCAATCCCACGCAGTGCCAAGGCTTTTAGGGCTGGCTGGGAGAGAAATGAATTGCTCTGCTCTGTCTGTTCACGCTCATGCTCTTCCCAGGGGCTCTGCTGTCATGTACCTCGTTTGGACAGCCCAGACAAGCTGCCTCGTGCTCAGGCTTTGGTTTCTGGCCATAAACTGCCAGTGCCTCGTGGCAGGAGAGCAACCACAAATAATTGTGTGCCGAGGGAGCCGGGAGCGGGCAGGGGAGGGCACCAGGGACAGCCGACAGTAAATGGTTCTGCTTAGTGCTGTAATAACTCACCCTGCTAACACCCTCTGAGACCCCCCCTTCCCTGCCTGACATTCCCTGGCCTGGCTGGGCACGCAGGCACAGGCATTTCTGTGACAGCAGGTGCTGCAGAGGGAACTTTTCCTTGCCTTGGATACCTCCCAGAGCTCAGACCTCACACTACAGGTGCCAAAACTGTCTCCACCCCTGGAGAGCAGCACGTCCAAAAGGGGCAGGTTTTCATGGGAACTTGGCCTGAGTGAAGACTGTTCAGCCCCAAACTGGTATCCAGAGTCTGTTCTGGATGAAGCAGAGCTGTGGCCAAGGTGTGGGGAGCAAGGGCAGATCTGCTCCTCTGCCCCATTTCTTTCGTGACAATCCCCCCCGGCTGATGTCTGCTTACTTCAGTGCTTATGTTCTCAGGACTATTCTCCTTCCAAAAGCTTTCTGAGTTCTGTCAAGTTTCCCTTTATCCTATTATTATTCTCCTGGTGAGGAGGAATTGTATTTTCTGTCTATCAGCTTGGAGCTAAACCTTGCAGGCTGAGCTGCTGCTGCCTTGAAGGTGACATTGATGCTTCACTAATTACCAGGTGGAGGGAAGGGCCACACCACTGCTCTCACCACAGACACTGTGGGATGTCCCCTGTTGCTGCACAGGATGAGGCTTTGTGAGGGAATTGTACAGCCACAAATGGGGATATGGGAAGGAAAAACAGGGTCTTGGGTGTTTTGGGGGAAACATTTGCATTTCTTTTGCTGAAATGCTGGGCACAGCGGAGCCACTGTTGGGTGCAAAGGATCAGCCAGGCTGGGTGGGATAGGAAAGTGGCTGCTGCTGTGGGGTGGGGCAGGATGAGGGCCAGTATTGTTATTGCAGCAGACATCTCCATTCTTCCCAGCTTTCCTCCTCAGGGTCAGGCCTTTGTGCCATTACCCAGTTTAGCTTTGCTTAGCTGTTGTCTTCACAGCTCCTACACTTCACCAAGTCCCCCAAACTTTTCACCACTCCCCTTGCAGCTCATTTCAGCTCTGAGTTATGCCATTGCTGTGCAAAGCACCCAACAAGATTTGGTTCTGTTTGGAACTGGCGTGCTCCTCATCGTGCTGTTTGCCAAGAAAAGATTTTGATGGAGCCATATCAGAATTATTTATTGAGTCAGCAAAGAGCACAAGTTACAGGTCACTTCTGGAAGGGGAACACTTAAGGAGGGGTGCATGAATGGCCACGAGGAAGGAGGCAGAAGCACAGCTGTGTCCATGGGAGCTGCTTTGCCCCTCAGGTCTTTGCAGGGAGGCACTGGTGCCCTCAGAATGGTTCTGGTTACTGAAATGGAGGTTACTGAAAAGTCGGAGTTATGCAATTAAAGAGCTTCTCAGATAAAGCATCCCAAGTATCTCTGTCTCTGCACAGGTTAAGGCACAGCCCTTTCCATTATCACTCCTTGGACCTTCAGGCCTTTGGACACACCCCACGGCACCCTTGTGCCTTAAATCAGCATTTCAGGGCCCTCAGTTTTTGTGCTGTGTCTGTTCTTCTGAAATTTGCCCTCTTCCCAAGGGCTGTGCCATGAAAAGGCCAGAGATAAACAGAGAGAAACAAGCAGGAGACCAAGTTCTTCTTTGCCATCTTCTAAGCACGATGAGGAGATGGAGGAAGTATTTGTTTTCACACTGTCACAGTGCCTGCCTAGTGTCTTGCCTCCCCTGAGGTTCCCTGTGGAGTTTTTCCAAAGCTGGCTGCTGGCTGAAGTCGTGGACTGGAGAGGGGTGCACAAGAGGGGGGCACCTGGATTTTGGGGGGGGCACACTGATTTTGGGGTGTGCAGGGCACTGAGTGCCCTCATGCTGGCTAAATGGAGCAAGGTACAGACTCCACCCTCCTGTGGGCTCCCCCCAGGAGGAAATGTTACTCCTAGGTGAGGAGAGAAGCTGCTCACTCCTGAAGACAGAGGGCAAACCAGGAAAACATTCAGTTGTGGTTTTTATCAGGGCTGTAACCCCATCAGCAAGTAAGTGAAGGGAAAAGCCTGCCCAAACAGTCCCAGAGGGCTCCTTTGCCTTGCAGCACTCCTCCCAAATGGTGGTCTTTATCCCTGATGCCTGAAGTCAACAGAAAAATTTATAGAGCTCTGCTGTAATGAAATTCCTTATAATGGCTGCAAATCGCATGAAATTTGAAACGATTCCGTGGCTCGAATTGCGGAGTGCACTTCATGAATTTTCAAGAGCAGTAAAAACAGAGAGTACTAATGAAACTGTGATCTAGGGAACCTGCTCGATTTTTCTTTTTTTAATATCTGCAGGTACAACACTGTGTTTCATCTTCTTACACTTGCCTGTCCTCCCAGGGCAGGCTGGGGATCAGAGAAGAAGGAGCAAGGAGCAGCAGGGAAGGGTGGAATAAGGTGAGCAGCTCCGTGAAACTCAGTGCAGCAGGGAGGTAAAATTTTCATCACGTTGGCAAAGAGAGAAAGTAATGACCCTTTGGGTGTTTGGGAATTTTATACTGGAGAGAAACTCCTGGAGGCAACCGAGGTAGCAGCAAGGAGCTGAACCAGGAAAAGATCCCTAAATCTGGATTAAAATCCTAAAATGTATTAGTACAGCACCTCTAAGTTGAGCAGAATTCCTTCCCTGGATTTATTTCTCCCCTGTATCTGTTCCAGGGTCTCCAAAGGGGGTTACTGTAAAATCCAAATGCTTGCAGAACTCCACAGGAGAACATGGAGCAGTGTGAGTGCTGCTAGCTGGGTTCTGCTATCCCAAAGAGAGAGGAGAGAGCTGAAGGTGATGCTGGAGCAGGAGATCCCCAGCTCCAGGTCAATCCATAAAAGAATCAGTGTAAGTCAAAGCAGTTTGGGGATTTTCAGCAACACATCAAGGCTGCAGTGTGTGACAAACGACATGAACAAACTCCCCGGGGACTTCATCCTGTCCTGTTCCTGCCAGGATTCCTTCCTGAGCACTGCTCTGCTCATTCACTTGCCCTAAGAGCAGGTTGCACAGGCAGAGTTAATTCCAGTTATCCTCTTGTAACATTCCTGCACACAAGACCTTTATTGGATAAAGGAAACCCAGCATGGAGAGGAAAACAGCCAAGGATGCGTGGGATGACCAATAAATAACAAGGCAGGAAAGAAATGAATAAGGAATTAAGCACTTCCATTAAGGGGAGCTGTGTTTGTTATGGACTGATAATTGCTGCTTGCTACATGTTTCAGGGGAGAAGCTTCTAATTACATGGATTCTTTAATTCATCACTCATGATTTTACTGTCACAGACACAAATCCAAAGTGTACATGTGGGGAGTTTGGCATCTGCCTTTACTATATGGCATCCAGAGCCTCTGCATAATTAAAAATAAATTCAATATTTCAAATACTCAAAGGGGTCTGGATATTTTGGCCACGAGGGATGCTCTGAGCAGCTTTCACCAGGGATCAATGAAGATTCCTGGGGAAACCACTGACCCAATCAGGGGCAATTAGTGAAGAAATGAGACAAGGACAAATAGATTTTTATCGAATTTTAAGAAATTCACCTCACTCAGAGTATGGGTTTGTTGTATAAGATTAAATTAATGACTCTCTTACCCCACTGATTCTGCTGAACATTATTATTGATAATTAATGAGGCTGATTATTTGTGCTTTGTGTACTTAGGCAAACTTGGCTTTTTCTGAGAATAAAGCAAAGCCTGTGACATCCCCCACATTCATTGAATACCTGGTCCTGAGTTATATTGCAATAAAAAGAATATGCTAATACTTACGTTTTGCATATTATGGCAACAAGCAGGAATGTGCAGGATGTGGACACACCAAGAAGAGTGAGAATCCAGGCTATCTCCAGTTTATTTTGCCCTGAATTTCAAGAAAATAAGAAAAAGAAATTAAATCAATTCTTTTAGTGCAGATTATTCGAAACACATGCTTTTTAAATATTTCATCAGCTCTATAATGTGGCTGTATTCAGATCACAAATTAGCCTGCAAGCATTGAAGACTTGGTACCTAGAATAAGAAATGAAATGCAGAGCTTCTAGAAAGAGTTTCCATGGCACTGAATTTCTGATTTCAACAATAGTTTTCTTTTATTTTGATGTAAAGGAGAGAACAAGTGGCTGAGAAAGTGGCTTGGGCAGGAACCTGTATTGTGCCAATGAACTGCAACAAGGCCCTAAAAACTCCTTTCCACGAGAAAAACTTAATTAAGTGCTGTCCTTGGATACTGTGGAGATTTAAGTAAAATTTTATGGAAGAGCAATTATTTTTTGCCATCAGAATGAATGTTCTGTGTTTGCTGTGGGAGCCACGTTGGGATGTCAAGGGGATGTGTTGGAGAAAGGAGGCAAAACACTGAAGATTTGAATCCCTGATACAAGAAGGGAAATGTAGTAAACAGGAGAGTGTAAGACAGTATTTTTTAAGTGAAAACAAGGAAGTTAAGAAAGTGCAAAGATAAGGGAGGATGTCTAAGAACAAACAGTTGATAACGGGCTGTGATAAAGGAACTGTTATTTCCAGAACAACTTGTTCAGCAAGCAGGAAATCCAAACCAGAGTGGGGCTAATGATCCTGCACCAAAGATGCTAAAATCATGCTCTTTTTTCCATCAGCATTAAGGGGTGAGATAATTTCAGTAAAGTAAGGGTTGATGTGGTCTCTTATGTTCATTTTCAGCATGAACATCACAATGATGGCAGGGAAACACCTGTGAAAACTGAAGTGATGCAAGGAAAGGCTTTGAATTTAAAGCAAGCCCTGAAAACATTCACAAAGCACTGTCTAAAACCAATCCTCCTTTTTTTTTTAATAATTGAACAGATTTAAATCCCCTTGGCATTAACAAGTCAGGTTTTTCCTTCAAATCCCTATTTTCCTGTTTCCTATTAAAATTCTGTGATGTTGCACATGCTCCTGATTAGGCAGCATTCGTTCCCCAGCAATGGGGATGCTAAAAAGATGCTAAAAGATGCTAAAATCATGCTCTTTTTTCCATCAGCATTAAGGGGTGAGATAATTTCAGTAAAGTAAGGGTTGACATGGTTTCTCATGTTCATTTCCAGCATGAGCATCACAATGATGGCAGGGAAACACCTGTGAAAACTGAAGTGATGGAAGAAAAGTCCTTGAGTTTAAATTTAAAAACCTCTGAAAACATTCACAAAGCACTCTCTAAAACCAGTCCTTCTTGAAAGCAGTTTATTTTTAATGGAACAGATTTATTGTTGGCATTAACGAGTCAGGTTTTTCCTACAAATCCCAATTTTCCTGTTCCCCATGAAAATCCCAGAGTGCTGCACACTGGGATGAAGGCAGCGTTTGCTCCTCAGCAATGGAATAATGGGAATTCTTACCAACATAAATGATTTTGCTCCAGTCACTCCAGAATCCTCTGGCACGACAGATGTGGTTGTGGTTGGCCCTGATCCTTATGGAATACCTGCTGCTGGCATCGACCCGCACTCGGAAGCTGTTTGAGGAGATTTTCACTATCTGTTGGGAAAACAATACTGGTGATGCCTTAAATGGCTACTTAGAAACAGAGACCAGACAGGAATAAAGGAAAAAAGGTGGGATTTATTTGAAAGGCTTTTGGGAGCACACTTTGGGCTCTGGAGGGTTTTGCTTCAGTGGATTTTAAAATGGACAATGGAAAGCTCACGAGTGCTTCACACTTTGATATCGACATAAATTCACCAAGCAGAACTCAGCTAATGAAGTGATTTCTCTTAAGCTTGTTCTCTTCTTCTCAAGATTAAGTTTACAGTTTTCATTCTGAGTGTCCTTGGGCAGCAAGTCAGAGGTTTTGTTGTGTCTATCTTAGCACAGAGAACAGCATTTAACAGTTACAGAAAACTTCAGAGTTACACTAGCAGTACAGGATTTGAAAAATATAAAAGTTAAAACCTAAAGCATCATTGGGCTGTTGGAGATTGGTTAAGGCTCAGCCACTCAGAAAACAAACCTTATCCATGTTTATCTTATTGTTTTTATTAACTGTGAGCAGCTGGCCTTGCTTTGGAGGTAAGATCCCCGTTTTTGTAGCTGTAACTTCTCCTAACACACCAATATTTCAGGGAAAATTCCTGAAAGATGCCTCATTTTTCCACTCTTCCTCCAGATTTTTAATGCAGGATTTTCAAGATGGTAAAAACTGTTCTGCACCCAGATGCACAAATGGAATAAATTCCATTTTGCCTTGCTTTCCCAAGTTCCTTGGGGATGATTTGTTGCAGATATAAAAAGCATTGAGGAAGAGAGGAAGGCAAATTCCAGCTGGAGAGGACAGGAATGCTGGATAATCTTGGATGCTGGAGGAGCAATTACCTGCTTGTTACCTGACTTCAGGTTGATGAGATAAAATTCATATTCAAAGCATTCCTCATGGAAAGGAGAAATTGGCTTCTCCCATGTGGCCAGGAGATCATTTTGCTCCAGGGATATGCTGATATTTCTGGGAATATTCACTTTCTCTACAACAAGGAAACCATACTGGTGAGTTATTTATAGAGACAGGTTTAAATTCTAAATACAGGAGCATTTTATAACCTGATAGTGTTTCCAAGCAGGACCTATAATTACTGAATTTATTTCCCATTTTGGACTGGAAAGATAAGGATTTAGGAGGAATAACTACACTGCTGGTAATAGTTATAGGAATACAGTTTGGAAAATCCACTTTAAAGTTTTGGAAAACTACATTACTGGGAGGAAGAGGAATTTATTAAATTAATTTCCACAGAAATATTAAATTAATGATAGAACAGTTAGAAAAACTTCATTTCCAGGAGAAAAAGAACGCAGATGTAGCCAGGAAAGTTATTGAAAAGTGGAAAAAATTTAAAGGAATTCAGCTGCTGTTGTGGGGATGATTTCTAAGAAGAAAATACATGATTTTTTTTCTTAGTGAAGTCGTGAAAAAGAGAACTGTCATATGTTTACCCAAAAAAGAAAAAGGCATGGAACTGAAAAAGGAAAGTAAATTATTTGTGTGGATGAAAGATGATGGACAATCATGGATGATATTCCCTTTTATTCCATACTCTAATGCCTTCCTTGTCAGGACATGGTTAACTTGAACACCTCATTATTCCTTTTAAAGGAAGCCTGCAAAATGAAGAGTAATGAAAGCTGTGTTTTAAGGTATATTGACTAAAGTACCTGACAGTTAACACTGGGAATAATGCTTTGGCTAACAAACAGAATAACTAATTGCTTTTTCTACCTTTTATTTTTGCCATTCTATAATTAAAAATAGGTGATTAAAATGAAATTTAGCTAAAACAATCCAGTTATCTCTTCCAATTTCCTTAAAATGACCACGCAAAATCAACACATCCTTCCACCTGCATCGAGAACCTCTCAATCCAGCAGCATTTCCTCACAAATCTTTCGCCAATCCTGCTAGACATTTCCAGTATTTTTTTTTTAAATATATTCCTACTCACCGATGGCATTTTGGTTAAATAACTGCTGGAAAGGCTTGATTGCAGCACGTTTGCTGGAGCCATTAATGTGTATGACAATGAGCTTGTCAATCTCCCCGGGTTTAATCTGAGTACTTGAGAACCTGCACTCAGTGTTCCTCTTGCACTCGTCTTTGATGTAAGCGTGGCACTCCTCGGTGTGTGCCTCGTACCTAAATCAAAATGCTGGTGAGACAGGGAGCTCTGAAAGACATTCACTGCTGGCTGGGAAAGGAGAAAACACCTGTCGGAGTCCAGGGAAGCCTGGAAGCTTCTCCTGCTCCTCTGGTGGTTTCTTTATAGCCCCAGAGCTCCTCAAAAGTGGCCTAGCCAGCGACCTAGGCTTTGGGAGAAGCTCCCTCCACTTTTGGGAGAACCTGGATGCACCAGAGAGGTGAAGAGATTTTTGTTTAGTGAACCACAGAGAGTTTAGTTGTAGTTTTAAGATTTTGTTCTATATATTATATAGACACAAGATAGATGCTTTGAAGTGTAGTTTCTCCTCCTTCTTCTCTCTCCTCTTTCTCTTCCTTTCTTCTCTAACACCAGTTCCTGTAGTGTGTTGGTTAGTGGAAAAAAGTTACTATTGAAAACACAGATCAGTAAGATGAAGGCTTACTGGTGTTAGAAACAAAATAAAATATGTATTGTTTCTTGAATGGCTGTTAGTAAGATATAAAAGGTAGCTGCTGATAGCAGTCATTGCCTTTCTGCCCTAGAGTCCTCAGAGGACGCTGCCTCTGCCTCTGAGGCCTTGATAAGAAAAATAAACAACTTGTGAAACAGCAAAGAAGATGTCTCACTTCATTCTTTTCAATATGAATAATCGAAGGAAGAGAATCTCCAGGGCAGAGGGCAGGGACAGGAGCCAAAGGCCCCAACCCCTGCAGAGGCCCAGGCCCTGATAACACCGACCTGTAAAACAGAAAGTACTCGGTGTCTTCTGGTGCCCCTGGGCCGGGGAGCCAAGTGCAGCGGAGAGAGACGGTGCCAGGAAGGGTGATGTGAGTGACGCAGGACAGGTTGGTGACAGAGGTCTCTGCAGCACCTGGAGGGGCAAGGAGCCACAGAGCAGGGAGAAACCTCACTGCAAAAATCATAACAAGTTCCTGCTGCTAAAACCCTTTGATTCCAGTTTTATCCATGATAGCGATGTCAGGACGGTTTTTTGCTTTTTCTTTTATACCCCTCTTACATACCCTTTCATATAGTTTTATGTATTCTTAGTGCTTTTAGCCCCACACTTGTAACTTCACAAGGCTGAGAACTTAACTGAGACCCACTGTACTGTTAAACCAAGAGACCAAACAATCTGGAAGCCTCAAACACCAAAATCCTCTCCAAAACATATTTTTGTAAACTTTGTATTTTTGTAATCTTTGTATTAAGATAAACCCATCCAGGAAGAAGGTTCCTCCAAACGGAGAGTTCACTCGAGCTTCTCATTAGAGAATCTTTGATAGATATGTTAATTTGCAAGGCCTAAAACTGTGTGTATTTCAGTGTGTGGTGAGGAGCACAGTGCATGCATTTTTGGGCATTCCACCTGGACCAAGTGCTGTACCCAAGAACCCTGAAAAAATATCAAGGTAAAAACCCTTTTTCCCTATAAACCATGTTTTGGTTTTAGTTTTACAACCAGGGAAAGGCAACAATAGATCTGTCTGGGTCTGGGGTTTGGGAAGGATGGAGACTCCAAACAGAGTAAGCAAAGCTGTGCCACACAACACCATGTATTCCATGAGTGACAATATCCTCAGGTGCACCACAATGGCTTAACTCAGCCTTAGCAGGGCATTGTTAGAAAATTTTATATGTGTTATTGACAATTTGTACTTCCAGATTGTACTCCAGGCTCCACTGCAGTAGAGAAAGGCCTGGAGTAAATCCTTTTGTAGCAGGTAGAGCAGAAAATGCTGTATTTTTATTTTAAAGTGCTAAATATGTCACTTTTTAATGCTTAGTCCACAGACCAGGATGTAGACAGGAAAGTTATTGAAAAGTAGAAAAAATTTAAAGCAATTCAGCTGCTGTTTGGGGGACGATTTCTAAGAAGAAAATAAATGAATTTTTCTCTTAGTGGAGTCATGAAAAAGAGAACTCTCATCTGTTTATCAAAACAGAAAAAGGCATGGAACTGATAAAGGAAAATAAATTATTTGTGTGGATGAAAGATGATGGGACAATCATGGCCGATATTCCCTTTTATACCATAGTCTTTTATTCTTTTATTCCAGAACACAAAATGCAGCCCTTGCCTGGGTTTTCCTCACCTGGCAGAGGTGGGAGGTTTCCCTTTACCCAGTCACTGCCCACCCAGAGGTGCTCCTGGAGGAGCAGGGTCCGGATGCTTGCGGAGAAGCCGTCGTGAAGCGCTGCCGTTCGGACACTGCGAGTCCTCCTGGTGTCATACTTGAAATAAAAAATACCAAATAAACACCACGGGGAACAGGAGCCAGAACAAGGGACCTGGCAAAGACTGAGCCAGACTTTGGGGTGAGCTCAGTGAGTTGAGCTGAATGGGGAGGCAGTACTTAATGGGGATCCATCATCCCCTCAAGAGGAAAACTGCGATTCCCAAGGCTTGTGCCAGCAGAGCTGCGTCCATAAGGATGGCTGAGAGGGAGTCAGTGCTCAGAGCATGTGTTTAGATAAAAGAGAACAGCAGGGATTTAGCCTCCTTAGGATCCTTGATTTATGTTTGACCTTACCTCTTCAGGCACAGGGCTCAGGATTTTCACATCGTATCTAATGGTGGAGTTGTTTTGTTCTTGAGCAGGGTTCGGTTCCCAGTGTAACACCACTTGTGCCAACGCAGAGACTGTGAGGGTGAAGTTAACGGGTGGGAGAACCTGAACTGGAAGGGAGAAAACAGAAATATCCATGAATATCCAACCCAGTGAATTGTTTAGAGCAATACAAGCAAATAATTTCATTTCGATATTATGTTCTCTCAACAGCTCCTTATAAAATGTTTCTAATATTTGAAAAAAAAATCTTTAAATAACCAAAACCACATCCAATAAGAGTTTGTTAAAACTTAGCTTAAAAAATGAAACTTTTACAACTTGAAAATTACTCTGATCTATGATTACATTTGGGTTGTTAATTAGGTTCAGAGTTTTCATCTTGGGCCTCATTGTCACACAGACACACAAGATACTGATGGAGTGATCAACTGCATGAACAATTCTCCCCACATCAGCTGGCAGGAGAGGGCAACGTGGGGGGCTTTCAAAGACAAGCTTGGCAGCCACAAGGGGTTGCATGTGAGAGCAGAACCAAACTGATGAACAGAGGAATTAAGGACAAATGGAAGAAAACACAGAAGGATGGGAACGATAATTTAAAATGACAGGGCAAGAAGGATTCCTGGAGCTCCCATGGAAATGAGGAGGATCTCATGCTGGGGGAAATGTTAGCATATAAATAGCAGGGCAGTGAAATAATCAATCTGCTCCCCTCCAGTGCTTTAGAGCCTGCCCGCCCTTATTTGCCAAATCCAGGGCAGATGAGGGACATCAGCACCCTTGGGAGTGTCCAAGGCCAGGCTGGATGTGGCTCTGAGCACCCTGGTCTGGTGGAAGATGTCCCTGCCCATGGCAGGGGTGGCACTGGATGGGCTTTAAGGACCCTTCCAACCCAACCTATTCTGGAATTCCATGATCAGCCCCCAATTCTCTTCTCCCACAATTCCAACCTTTGATGCCCAGGAGTTCAATTCTCAAGCACACACACTGCAGTAGGAAAACTGCCCCATAAAGGTTCAGAAAACCCCAACACAAACCGCCCTGAACTGCCCAGCCAAGAGGACTTGGCACGAGTTGTGTCTCTGTGACTTGAGGTTCTTCCCTCCCAAAGCAAAGCAGGCACCAATTTGGAACAATCTGTCTGGGAGAGGGTAGAGCTGTCCCAGGAAGCAGGACAACAATGGGCATCCCTGGTCCTGGGCTCGTGGCATGCTGGGCACTGCTTTATCCATGTGTAGAAGAGTGTCCAGCACACAGAAGGGGCTTGCAGCTGGAAACTCCTCACCTCCTGCACCTTGAGGGGTGTTTGCTGTCCAGAGGAGGAGCAGGAAAACTTGCATCCCACTGGCCATCATCTTTGGAGGGTGGATGGGCACAGCCAGGCACCAGCACACGTCTCTTGTCACCATTTCACAGGAGCTAAAAATGAACACCATCCCGAGGGTGAAGCACACAAAGCATGGATCATGATCCATCCCCATGATCAAAGGAGGGGAACTGCTGCCTTGCAGGGATAGACTCTTCTTTTCTTGCAGGAAAACGCTTCTTGTGGGAGCTAATTTAATATAGGTACCACCGAGCACATTTCATCTTGCTCCCTCTGCCAGCCCTCTCTGAAAAGCTGCTGGTTTTGAATCTTCATGGGGATGTTCAGAGCATCCATGGAATTAGAGCATTTCTCCATGGAAGGTGAGTCAGGTTCATGTATATTGGCTTTGGGGAGAGTCCCTTGTCCTCCAAGAACAGAAATAACTGTATTTTTAGCTCCCACTCTATATAAAACAGCTACTTACTGGGATTTACTTTCTAGTTAGTGCTCCAATAAAGCTCTCTAAATCCACAGTCAGTGCTCACCTCAAGGCTAATTCTCCACCCTTAATTACTGGGTGTAAGAGAAACCGCTTTGTTTGTTTCTAATTTAAATGAACAACAATTTTTAATGCTTAAACCTAGCAGTTTCCTATGGATTGTTTCATGAATTACTGGGAGAAAAAAAAAAATTTCTGTGTAATCATTCATGTATAACCTAATATAAATGTGGGCATCCAGAACAGCAGCTTTCCAAAATGTTCTTACTGAAGAGAAATGCACCCTCCCAGCCCAATCTCACCACCTCCCTGGGGCACTACAGCAATTGCTCACATGGAAAACATAATATTTTCCAATGGTAATGAGCAGGAATAACCCAGGGACTGGAAGCACTCCCACTGATCACAGTTGGAATAATTCTGCTGTACAGTAACTATTTTTCAAAATGCAGTCTGAGTGCCGAGTTCATTAAAATGACACATCATCTACAGTAGAGTCTGTTTTTAATGTCCAAGTCCCCTCATTATCTATATTCACATTTTGTGCCTCTCTGCTTTCCTGCCAGCCCAAATGTGCACGAGGCCAGCTGAAACTCGGGAGTTTGCTAATGCATTACTCCTGGGGAGCCAGGGTTTGATTTTATGTACATTGGGTTGTGGAAAGACATCTTGGCCACGCATTTTGGCTCTTTCAAAATGCAGCAAATCACAGACAATGGGAGAAGTATTCCTTACAGCACACATTTATGCCTGCACAAATAACTGGCATCAGGCTTTCTTTGCTGCTTCAAGAAACATCCTTTCATTTACCTGACGAGACTTTTAAATACTCTAATAACTTTCTTCTCTATTTCGAAGGAAAAATTCATTATCCTCAGGTCCTTGAAAATAAAAACCAACTTTGGGAAAGAAGCTTCATTAGTTTCACTGCTAAGAGCACTCACTCTTTTTTTAAAAAAAACAACAATGACTTCAGTACATTATTTTAAAAAAAAATCTTCACAAAGCTTCATGTTTTGCAAGTGCTTAGGATTCACATCTACTTGAATAATGTTGGTGTGTTGGTTTCAGACATTACCATAACTACAACAGCTGACTCTCCCTTGGGTTTATTTAAAGTGGGTT
The DNA here is from genome assembly GCA_013400515.1 of Erpornis zantholeuca. NCBI lineage: Eukaryota > Metazoa > Chordata > Aves > Passeriformes > Timaliidae > Erpornis > Erpornis zantholeuca. The sequence continues at coordinate 190,220 of VZTN01021097.1, forward strand.
TGGATTTTTTTTTTTGGCTACCTGTGGATTTTTCTTTTTTTAAATTTGTCCACAAAATGTTAAGGGTTCTGATTTTCATTTTCCTTATACTTTCAGAAAGATCCTAAAGATTTTATTTCTTTGCTGCCTAAAAGCTTGCATGTATTAGATCATATATTTTCTGTGCAGCACAGTACTGAATTGAAACTGGATATAAAATGTTACTGTAATGCAGATTAGTCCTAAATTCTTCTCAGCTTATTTTTTCTTGCTTTGTTTTTCAAAATGCTATCTTTCTTTTTCTTGCTGCCAGACTAAGACTGAAAGCAGAGCTGTTGGAAGCTGTATTTGTGGAGCTGTGTAAGACCACAACCCCTGAGAACAAATGGCAGTCTGTGATACCCTGTTTCATGGGAGAAACTGCTGAAAAGACAATCAAAATAAGTGTATGCAAGTAAAGATGGTCACCAGAAAGACTTCTAGGATTATTGAAGATTATGCTCCTCACAAAAATGGATATAGTAGGTTTTCAGGACAAATAAGTTTTGGTTATATTATGCTTTGATTATAGAGGTAAAAAGCAACAAGCAGAGGGTAAAGGGCATATTCCCATTGTACAGGGAATATACTCCTTTTAGAAGGACAGCAGAAATCCAAAGCATAGGAAACAGCCTCCTAAAGGTAACGATTTTCTCCCTTTCAGCTGACGTGTCCCAATACCTCATGAGCAACCAAGAAGCAGCAGATTCCAGATGCTTTTCTCAGCATAAACTGACTTTGAAAAGCAGGACCCTTGCAGTCTTCAAAGCCAGCACAAGGCAGAGCCAAAGCTCACCAGACACCCAGAAGGTTACCTGTGGATCTCAAAGTCCTGTGAAGAGTCAGCTCTGTTTGCTCCTCATCCTCTGGGGATGCTGCCCCTGTGGGTTTCTTTCATAACTGCTGCCTTTCGAGTACCAACGGGATTGGTACCTCAGAAGTGATGGCAGAGGACAAGTGAGATAAGCACGCCTTGAAAAAGGGAACTGCAGGTTTAACCACAGTGTGGAAGGCTCCATACAAGCCCCAAAATGGGTTTATTTTATTTATTGAGGGTTACTTACATACAAAGGTCTGAGAGTTCTCTAATGACTTTTCAAGGGCAGGAACGTGCTGACTGACTCCAAAGAACCTACAGTCACACTGCTGATATCCCAATTTGTTCTTCCCCTGGAAAATCAAACTCAAACATTGCTGGGAAACTGTGCATGTTTAGTTCGGCTTTTTAGGGCATCTTGTCCAAAGCTCTGGCCTTACAGCCATGCAGACACCAGCAGCATTTTGGGAAGTTACCAGTACCAGAGCAAAACCAGCTTCCTAATGTCGTGCTGAAAGCTCTGAGCTGTGATCCATACAGTCAGATAACTCCTCTATCCCCAGAGAAGCTGTGGATGCTCCATCCCTGGAAGCGTTCAAGGTTGGATGGGGCTTGTGGAAGGTGTCCTTGCCCATGACATGAGGTTGGAACAAGATGATCTTTAAGGTTCCTTCCAGCCCAACCCATTCCATGATTCTGTGATGGTAACACAGGCTCACAAACAGGACAGGCAGCAGAATCCAACCCAAGGGCGCAGGGAAGACCCCACAGAAAGTGGAGCCATATGTGATGGAGTTATGGGAAGGATGAGAAGAAGGCTAATGATTCACCCTCATTAACAACCAGGAATCCAAGTTATTAATGTGCAGGTGACACAGGTTTGGAGTGCTTTAGGGCGAGGGCTAGTATGAACAAAGCTCCTGCCAAATCGGTGAAAATGGGTGTAATTCAATGTGGGCAAGACCTCAACTGCATTTAGACACTATCAACTGTGCATTAAGAGCTGTAAATAATCAATTATCACTGATTAGGTGTCTGCTCCACAGAACAGGATGGGGTTTTGGGCCCCAGACTGAAAAGGGCAGAGGTAGAGGCCCCATCCTGGGGCGATTTAAAGCCGTGTGGCTGTGACCCTTGGGGACAGGGTTTGGTGGTGAGCCTGGCAGCGCTGGGGAGCAGCTGCACGTGACCATGTTCGAGAGCTTTTCCCATAGGAAGACATTGTGATTTTACTCATGCCTTAAATGGGTCCCTAGGAACAGAGAGCAGGCAGGAATAAAGGAATCAAGGAGGGATTGATTGGAAAGGCCTTCAGAGGTACACTCTGGGCTCCAGAGGCTCCTGCCTCAGTGCATCCCAACATGGACAAGGACAGCTCCCGAGTTCTTCCCACTTGGATCTCAGCATCAATTCCCCAAGCAGAAGCCAGGCAAGGATGGAATTTGCCCAAGCTTGCCCCCCTGTCCCCAAGATTGTGGTTTGCAGTTGTTGGGCCTAGGAGGGTCTGGGTGTCCTTGGAGAGCTGGAGAGGCTTTGTTGTGTGTGTGTGAGCATGAGAGAACAGCACTGAACGAGCTCCAGGGAACTGCAGAGTGACACTGGGCAGGGCAGGGCTGGGAACACAGAAAAGTTCAAACCTAAGGCATCACTGCGATTCAAACATTTAAATGCTACCGAGTTTCTTCTCATCGGGGAGAAGGAACTCATCAATTCCATCCCAGTTATTTTGCCATTACCAAACTACGACATCTTTTTTTTTTTTTTTTGTCCCGTTGTAACTCGTTTTCCCGTCATAACTCCTTTTCTCTAAACCCAGACGAAACCACGATGGATCTCTCACAGTTTTTTATTGAATTTTGGTTACGAATCGCGGCGGGCCGAGCGCGGGCGGGGCGGCGGCGCTGAGGCGGAGCGGNGAGGCTGCAGGCGCCGCAGTTCCAGGCGCTCTTCACGCCGGGGCTGCGCAGCGTGGCCGGTGAGTGCGGGCTGGGGAGGCCCGGAGATTGTCCCTGAGCGCCGTCCCGGGGTGGTTCGGGTTGGGAGGGACTTTAAAGCCCATCCAGTGCCACCCCCTGCCGTGGGCAGGGACACCTTGCACTGTCCCGGAGTGCTCCCAGCCCGGCCTTGGGATGGAGCGGCCGCAGCTTCTCTGTGAATTCCGTCCCAGTCCCTCACCACCTTCACAAAGAAGAATTTGTTCCCGATATTTAATATAAACCTACATTCCTTCACCCTAAGGCCATCCCTCTTTGTCCTGTCACTCCATGCCCTGGTGAAAAGTCCCTCCCGAGTGTTTTCCTGCTCCCAGAGCCTTCTGCAGGCCGCACACCCTCACCCTGGCTCCGGGGACATGTCAGAGCTTGTTTTCCCCGTTGTAGGCCGATTCCATGACGCTCTGCTGCTCCTGCAGAAATTTGGGTTCGCGGCTCTCTGTTCTCTGCCATAAATAATCTGAATATTTTTCCCTTGTCAGCCCCTGACTCTTCAAAATGATCCCCAGCCCAGAGTGCCCAGGACCCATTAGCGACCTGCCAATAGTTAGGTTATCAGAAAACCTTCAGAAAAATAAATCAGAATGACAGGGAAAACATCTGTGGGTGCTCAGCTGTGCCATGAATTAGTGCATTTTGCGTGAAGCTGAGAGGTATTTCCTACTCCCTGCATATTTGAGTGTGTATTCCTACGTCCATGAGTTGAATTTTGTGAGAAGGCAGGTTATGGCTGATTGTGCCATGCGTTTACTGCTGCTCGGTTTTCCTTCCCTTCCCAGAACTGTTTGAGAAGAAGAACTATGAGCTGAGAATAGCAGGAGGGGCTGTGAGGGATTTACTGAGCGGGGTGACACCACAAGACATCGATTTTGCCACCACAGCTACACCAGCAGAGATGAAGGAAATGTTCACAGCAGCTGGGGTTCGTCTGATCAATAACAAAGGAGAAAAACACGGGACCATCACTGCCAGGGTTGGTTTGTGATTTGGTTGGATCTTTTCTACCTCTCTGTGGATGTGCAGTGTGTCCAGTAGAAAACTGGTAGCGTGCTCCTTCTTTGTTAAAATATCACAACAGGGGTTTAAATGAGACTTTGCTTTAAAGCATGGAGTGATTTTTTTGATTATTCATTGTAGAGTTCAATTAATTATTGTATTTTAATGCATGTAACCCATTCATGCTGCTGTGTCATCACCAGAAAAGATAATGTAGGCTGCCTGCACACGATCCTAATGTTTCCTGCTTCTGATTTCCTCTCAAATTCTGTTTCTTCTACCTTGCTCTTAGCCCATCTCCTGCAGGAAGATTTCTGCAGGCTCTGTAGGAAATAAATAATGTAAAGATAGATTATTTCCAGAAGTTTGTGTTTCTCGATTGTCAGCTCCACGTGAGAACACTGCACTCATTGCTGGGCATGTGTCCCCTCACTGTCCACGAACACAGGGCTGAAAACATGAGCAGCTCTTGCATTTCCTTTCATGGCTGTGCTGAAGTAATGCTGTCTGTGGGATTTGCAGCTCCATGAACAGAATTTTGAAATTACCACTCTCCGAATAGATGTTGTCACCGATGGACGGCACGCTGAGGTGGAGTTCACCACCGACTGGCACAAGGATGCTGAGAGGAGGGATCTCACTGTCAACTCCATGTTTTTAGGTAAATTTGAACAGTTATGGAGATGAAGCAGTGAATTTTGAGTTTTGCCAGTGAATTCTCTCTCTGTGTCCAAGGTCTGTACAAATACACGAGATGATCTCACAAACCAGGTCAACTCACACAGCTTCTCCTCCAGATTTTCACACAAGAATGTTTAATAGTGCCAACCACATTTGTAAATTCATATTCTTCTGTTTTTTCATTTTTTCTAGGTTTGGATGGGACACTATATGATTTCTTTGAAGGCTATGAAGACTTAAAAAACAAGAAAATCAGATTTGTGGGGAAGGCAGCTGAAAGAATACAAGAAGATTATTTACGAATCCTGAGATATTTCAGGTACCAGATTTTGCCTTTCCTTGATAAGTGAACTGTAGAAGGTTTCAGAAACATGCAAAAAGAGACCAGTGATGTAAATAGAGTTGTAGTTAACATATTTCCTTGCCAACCTAAATAATATTAGCATTGCAAGTGGAGTAGTTGTTCTAATCTCACACCCAGGTGTTTTATTTGGCAGATTTTATGGAAGAATCGCAGAGGAACCTGGAGATCATGAACCTAATACACTGCAAGCAATTAAAGAAAATGCCAAAGGCTTGGCTGGAATATCAGGAGAAAGGATTTGGGTGGAACTAAAAAAAATTCTTCTTGGAAACCATGTCAATCATTTGGTTCAACTCATGTATGAGCTGGATATTGCCCAGTACATAGGTAAAGTTAAATGAAGTTTGATTTCCTACTCCTGTATCTTACACAAACAGAATTTTGTGGCAAAGTGAGATCAAACTTGGGATAAAACAGAGTTAAATTAAATTATTTTCCTGTGTTTGCATCCACTTTTCCTATTAAGGCTTTTTTGCACTTCTTGTGTGTTTTTAGGGCTACCACTTAATGGGAATTTAGAGGAATTTGCCAGAGTCACTAAAAACATCCAAGATCTGTCTCCAAAACCCATGACTGTTCTGACATCCTTGTTCAAGGGGAAGGATGATGTCACAAACCTGGACCTGAGGCTGAAGATCTCCAAGGAAGAAAAAAACCTTGGCCTTTTCTTGGTGAAGCACAGGCAGGAGTTAACCAAAGCCCCGGGGCCAGAACCACTTAGACCATACCAGGACTTCCTGATGGATGTAAGTGTCAGGTTGCTTTATTTGGGGCTTCACCATGAACTGAATTAATTTTAAGTCATTTATAAAATCCAAACCCTACTGTATTTTAGCAGTTCTGAGCACCCTGTGCTCAGTAGCAACTTCTGGACTGATTTAAAAATCAGTCAGGCTGAAAAATGTCACATTCCATCATCAGTTTCTAGTGACCTTACCCAGGGCTGGCAGTTTGCTGTTGCTGTCCTATTGAAATATGAAACAAGAGCTTAGGGGAATTTGGATTTTTTATGTGAAATTCAGCTCTGAATTGTATGGAAAATCAGTTCAGTTCCTGGTGTTCTTCCCGAGGCTCACTGTTCCTTGGGCAACCTGTGATGTTCTTCCACAGCAAAGTTAATTCACATTTCCAGGTGAATTCTGCACTTTCAGAGCAGCACCTGAGACTGAGGGCAAGAACCAGTGCCCATGGCCAGGCTTGTCTCCCTCGGGAAAGGTGATGGATAGGGGTACAGCTATTACATGGAATTCAGGGAGTCTCCAAGGAGCTCCCAGAGCCTCCAGGACTCAGTTAACTCCTGTGAGGTGAGAGATCCTTGCATCCAATAGTTCTTGCTAACAAGGAGTAATGGGAACAGCACAGTGCTTGGAGCTGTTTCATAGTGAACCCTCTCTTTTTCCCTTTTTTCTCCTAGTCTAGGGAAGCTAACACCAATTCCAAGATCTTCGAGCTCCTGAAGTACCAAGGAGAAGAACAGCTTTTGAAAGAGATGCAGGAATGGACTGTGCCCTCCTTCCCTGTCAGTGGCCACGACCTGCGCAAGATGGGAGTGTCCTCGGGCAAGGAGATCGGGACAGCTCTGCAGCAGCTGAGGGATGAGTGGAAGAAGAGTGGCTACCACATGGATAAAGAGGAACTGCTGAGCTGCCTGAAGAAGCTGTAAAGTGAATTAAAGCAGAACTGTTAGTGCCCTGATGGGAGTGGAACTGAGCTCCCAGGAAACTGAGCCTCTCACGAGCCAGTCGAGCATTTGTCCCATTTAACATTTTCATTTCCTAATTCATAACTTCTGCCAGGGGAGGGTCCATTTTTGTACTGATGTAAAACATTGTTTGCCAAATTCTTCATTCTCAACCTCTTTGCTGTATTTAATGATAAATATTTACTACTTTATCATGACTTAGGGCATGAGAGATGATATCAAGATTTTTCTCCTCCTGACTTTCTAAATCCAAGAGAACCCCCCCTTCAAAAATGGTGTTTGCATCCTCTAGATAAAATCATGGAGGGTTTTTTATGTGCCTGGGAGACTGTCTGGAAATAATGGGCTCTACCTTATCTCTTTTTGCACTTAAAGCTGGATAACAGATGGAAATACTCACTCCAGCAGTTCCCAAACGACCTCACCATGGAAAACAAGGCTGTTTTCTAGGACTGCTTTTATTTTCCAGAATTCCTGAATCAGTTTTAAGTTAAAAGGATGACTTGGCTCAGTGAGTATCATGAACTTCCAGTAGTTTTCCAGAACTTAGCACTGAGTAACTAAATCAAGCTGGTGAAGGTTCTACAGTGTATTTTCAGCTTCAGGTGTGAGACAAACTATTAATGTTAATTAATTGTTAATACAAGGGGAGATCCAGCTCCTTGTCTTGGGAATTTGGGGGATTTGGAGCAGTGCTATTCCTGGCTGGTCTTTATGAATGTCTTCCTCTCCCTGGGGTTTTTGGTGTGCTGTTAAAAGTATCTCTGAGAGTAGCTCTTGTGTATGTAAATCTTGCAGGTTTTCCTACAGAACCATGGTAACCAATAAACTCCTTTGGATTTCATTTTCATTGGATATCATTTTGCAACACTAGATGGCAACACCAGAGCAATGCTGGAAAAATCAGCGGTTTGGGCTTTCACACAACTTCCCAGCTGCCTTTGATTTTCCTGGGATGTCTTGTCCTTTAAATAAATGATCCTGGAGGTGCTTGGGAATTTGGGAGACAGCGAGGGAAGGGGGAAGGTGCTGTTTGTCAGTAAGGCAGATCCCACAAGAGCAGGATTGTGCTTAATTTAATGAGGTAATTAAATTGAAGCCTCCTTTGTACAATTTATGGAACTACTGAAACCTTTGGGAGGGAGAGTGAGAGTGACAGAATTCAGGGCTGTGGTAGAGTCCTATAAAGACCATTTCACCAAACTGCAGCTTTAGGGCAAAAGCCCTGGAGGTGGTAAAACAGTAACACTTAACCTTACCTGAAATGGCTGTCAGGGTCCAACTCCCCTTGGAGAGAAAATTTTTAAGGACAAAAGCTTGAAATTTAAAAACTTGGTGTGGACCAAATGGATACTTTGGACAAAGCTTAGCAGGGAGATTCTCCCATGAGTGATGAGCTTCACTTTCCAGCTGTTTCCCAGCCCTGAGAGGGACTGGGTGTGCCTGGTTCCGATGCTGGTCCCAGATTTAATCACTGGTTTATGTCTGCAGAGCTTCTCCAAGAGCAAGAAATGCTGCAGTAGGAAAAAATCCTGCATCAGCAGCACAGTCCATGTGCAAAACAAGTCCCTGGGAATTCCCATGAGGATTCTCCACAGGCTTGAGGGAAGCCTGGAACTCTGGAGGCATTTAGGAGCTTAAATTCTTCCCTCCTGACAACCCACCCTCTCTCCCATGCTATTCCTTACCTTCTCTGTCCTGGGCCAGTCGAGCCAGCACAGACTTGGAAGTGAAACTCTCCTACCTTTTGCAGCCAAACCTGTTTAAAACACATCATAAAACCAAGTGTTTCCTTTTTCCCACCCCAACAATCAGCAAAACCAGGTGAGTTTTGAAACAAATTGAATTTTATTCTTTGCAAATGTTTGCAAGCCACAGGATTTGTCAGAAAAGTTGTCCCAAAAGGCAGAGAGAGGAAGAGTTAAAGCAGAGACTGGGCTACCCCTGGAGCAGTTTACAGAGCAATTAAAGGTGACAAAGAGAGGAACAAATGAACTGCAGCACATCCAAAAAGAGCATTAATAAAAACCAAAGGAGTATCTGAAATGTTTCAGTGTGCAAGTGGCTTGTGTGGTTCTACCTATGCATCAAAATGAAACAAAGAAATGAAAACTTGCAATGTTACAGGCTCTGACTGGGGGTGTTGGTGATGCTGCAATGATGGCTTGAAAATGAGTGAGTGTGCCATAAATCCTGTGATCCCTCAGCCCTGCCCCTGCAGGACACTCCTGTTCCCACAGGATGCCCTCAGTTTGTCCCTCAGCCCCATTCCCACATCTCAGGGATGGTGGTGGGAGAGAGGAGAAAAATGATCCCCTAGGGCAGCAGCCAGCAAGTCCTTCAGATTAATGAATTCCTGCATGAAGCTACACTCAGCCAATGAATGGGGTAAATGCAGTAAATACTCATAAAATCTGATTTCCTTTGATTAGCTCTCATGAGCAGTTGCTGTCCCTGTTTTTCCCTACGGATGTTGCAAATTTTCCATCATTCCCACCAACAGTGGGAATTAGTTCTCTTCAAAACAGAGAAAAGCATGGAAAATATGAACCAGTGTATGGAACCATCCCCAGCTCCACAGCCACCCCGGAGTGCTGGACACTGGGATCCCTCCCAGGGATCCCTGTAAGGACTGGATTCACCACCACAGCACCCATCAGCAACCCTTGCTGTCAGCCTGGAGAGTCATGGCCTTGGGCATGGCAAACACTGCACAGGGTAAGCACATGGAACAGCATCATCGACAATAAAATTGAATCAGTGTTCATTTACTCCTAACTTGCCTCGATTATTTGACTATATACACAAAACACCAAAAATATGCCTGTTCTGGATTCAAACATTGCCATTTTTAGTTGAGAATCCAAAAGACTCAGCGAAAACCCCAAAGAGCTGAACCCTTAAGAAGTTCAGAGACAGCTGAGAAAATCCTTTTGAAATTCCCCTTCCCCACCCCTCAGTGAATGCTCACACCAAGGCAGCAGAAGGTGCTGTGAGCACCCTCCAACTTCTTGCCACCACCAAACCCCACTGAGAGTCACAGGAACAACAGATATGAGGGATTTTGAGGGGAAAAGTAACAAAATAACCCAAATGTGCAGCCCAGATGTGTTGGGTGTGCAGGGTGAGGGAAAGCCAGGCCTGGCTCCAGTGGATTCCCAAACACGGAGCATTCAGAGTCTCCCTCTCACACCAGTGCTTGGCTTTCAAAACTTGTAATGAATGATCAACATCCAGAATGTTTTCTGGGAAGAAAATGAGCCATCATCCACCCTCTATTTGCTCGGAGCCACATCCCAAGTCCTGCTTTTCCCAGTTCACTGCTAAGTCAGGGCACTGCGCACGGAATTGAGCACAGAATCAAAGAGGTCAAAGGAGAACAAAAGCAGCACAGAGGTAGAAACTAAACCTGAGTTACACAATCATTCATTTCTACATACCTGGCATGACAAATACCCAGCAGCATCCTGCAGCAAGTCCATGGCTGGGGGTGTTTTTCCAGCTGCAGGCACCACACTACCATGGGAATCAGCTCCTGGTGTGCCAGGCTTGGCCTTGGCCCTTGCTACACTGCCTGGAGCCCGACAGAGAACAAGCAACCAGTGGCTCATGTCTTAAACTTAGCTAGTTTTGCATCACTGGGAAGAAATAAAGAGTGGATGATAAAAGCTTCACAAGAAAAACAAGTGCTTATGTGCACAAACAGTGAAAAAAAAAATCTCCATTTCCATCACCAAAGTGCATTCTGAGAAGAAAAAAATCAATGTATCAGTGGCAAAAGCTTCCCCAGTTTGGCACCCAATTTGTGGAGCACAGACAGCCCTTCAAACAAAATAAAAACCAAACCAAAAATCTACCAAGAAACAACCTCCCCACAAAAAAGCACTGCCTTTATTTCTGTTATATTTAGAAACTTTTGCTCTTTGTAAGGTGAAAATTTGAAATTTTACTTTATGATCTGAAAGTTAAAACAAAAAATAATTAAATGGATTTTTCCTTCCCCTTGTCACAACAAGTACTACTTAAAAATCACCTCAGTGGGGTGTTTTAGAGTCCTTCCCAAACCCCTGGACATCTACACTGGTAAATTAACCAGGAATAATTTGGGGAAGTAATTGAAGCACACAGAACAGAACATGACAATGCTGTTCACCCTCTGGGACTGACCTGTGCACTTCTTATAAACAGTTTAAAATTTAAGACTTCTGAAGTCAAATGGACTAAACAGATGAGACAACTTGTAAGGAACAGACACTTCCCATGGGTTCCACCTGGAAGGCAGCAGCAGCACTTCCAGCTTTTGCCCATTCCAGCACTGCCTCCAGCAGTCAGGAGCTCTCAGGCTGCTTCTGTCTCTCCCCCGTGGTTATTCAGCAAAGAGCTAAGAAACAGCACAAGCAGCAAACCTGAAGGACTTCACAGAGTTAGAAAGAGGGATTCTCAGCAAACCACTTGTTAAGTGTATTATGGCAAACACTCCACAGCAGGTAACTGCTATCTACCACCCCGGGAATATTGCATAAATCGGACTCTGCTCATTGTGATTTTAGTTTGATTTTAGTTTCCATCCCCCTTCCTTCACTGCAAGTGGGAATTACACAAGGGCTGGACAAAGCCCAGTCTCAAGCGTGTCCACGTGGATCAGAGATTTCCTGGCGTCCCGTGTCCTTCCCGGCGTCTCCCGGCACCTCCTCTCCAGGAACAGCGCGGAGCTCCGCAGGGAGCAGCAGGCGGATTGCAGCGCTCCCGGCCGGCCGAGCCCCGGGAACGTTCCCCGGGGATGTGAGCGAGGTTCCGGGGCTGGGGAAGCGCGGGAGCAGGACGGAGCATGGCCGGGGGAGGCTCACAGACACAGCAGCGGCGAGCGGCCGCGCTCCGAGTCCTCCTCGCCGTCCCCCTCGGGGATGCGCGGCAGCAGCGCCGAGCGCGTCAGCCCCCAGAACTTCGGGGGGGACAGCTCCTTCCTGGTGGCCGTGAACTTCCAGCCCATGTGGCTCCCGCAGATCCGGCACTGCGCGATGGTCCAGGCGTACCTGCCACGGCACAGACACGGCTCGGTGACAACGGGGAAGGGAAAGGCCACTGGGAAATGCTTCCGCGGGTAACCGTCAAAAATTGGGTTTGGGTAAAAAGCCCAAACTGGGTTTGGGCAACAATCCCCAGCTGGGTTTGAGTAACAACCCCTGGATTGGGGTCAGGTAACAATCAAAAATTGGATTTGGGTAACAACCCCAAACTGGGTTTGGGTAAAAATCCCCCAAACTTGTTTCGGATAACAATATTCACCTGGGTTTGGGTAACAACCCCAAAACTGGATTTGGGTAACAATCCCCAAAATTGAGTTTGGGTAACAATGCCCAGATGGATTTGGGTAACAATCCCAGACTGGATTTGGGTAACAATCCCCAAATTGAGTTTGGGTAACAATCCCAGACTGCATTTGGTTAACAATCCCCAAATTGAGTTTGGGTAACAATGCCCAGATGGATTTGGGTAACAATCCCAGACTGGATTTGGGTAACAATCCCCAAATTGAGTTTGGGTAACAATCCCAGACTGCATTTGGTTAACAATCCCCAAATTGAGTTTGGGTAACAATGCCCAGATGGATTTGGGTAACAATCCCAGACTGGATTTGGGTAACAATCCCCANAACTTCCCACAGTAAGTGATTTAATGGGAATAAAAGTGATTTTTGCCCTGCTCCCCAAATAACAGAGACTGCTGCACTTCCCACAGCAGCAGAGCTTTTCTCTAACACTTTTATAAGGTACAACATGAATATTTCAAAGCCCTCACAGAAGAGCTGAGAAAACACAAAAGGATGAGAAATATTAACTGCAGATATTAAAAGTCCCAAATTTTCTTCAGGGAATGTTAAAATGTCTGACAGAAATGCCAGACATCCTTCAAGTCATTGCTCAGTTCTATGTGATATTACAGGAAAAAAATCCTGGATACAAGACCTGTAATTACTCAGCAAACTTTTCCATCTTAACACTTAATTCTGTCACTGCCTCGGAGAGACAGATTCATTAAAATAAAAAGGATAATCAGATCATTACAAATGTCAGTAATTTTGAATTTCATGGGACATTTCTTCCTTTTTTAAATATAAAAATGTATTTCAGTAGACTAAATGCATTTATATATTCTGGTTTGCTTTTGCACTAAAGCTGTGTGAAAAGAATTATTTCAGCTGTACCTTTAACAAAACTATACACAAAGAAACTCCCTTAAACAGTTGTTTAAACAGTTTAGACTATGTTTTAAAATCTTAGTATTTCCCCATTTAAAAAAATTAAAGATAAATGTTTCGATATTTTATGTGATTTGTCCATTTTATTCCGTATTTTGAATAAGCCTAAATTAACTTATTTTTCACACGAGCGAAATGATGGCGTGTGCCTAAAAAATTCAATATTTGCTATTCCACCCTTCCAGAAATACCCAATTTGGGTAATTTTTGAATAAAATGCTGCTGCTCTTACCCAGGGAACCAGCTGTGCTCTGTCGAGGGCCGACCACTGAGGCTCAGGTTGCAGGCTTTATATACAGTGAGGGTTTCATGGATGTATCCATGGGGATTCACATAAGCTGCCATGGGCCCACACAAGGATAAGCTACAACACACAGGAAACTTTGTCAGAGTGCAAGGAAAAGTCAAAAAAATCCTCAAAGGGTGGAAAATGTAAAGAGGAAAAAATGCCAGCCAGGCTTAAAATATTTCTCCAGAGTAAAAAAAAAAAAAAAACCCACTTTTTGTAGAGGAAAGAAAAGTACCTGGAATTATATTATTAAAAATTGAAAGAAAATAGATGCTAATTTAAAGTACCATTGGTCAAATTTTCTTAGAATTTCAGGGAAGTACACAATAGACTCATCCTGTGTATTATTTTAAATAGCAAGGAAAAGTTATTTCCAAGAAAAGGCAGGGAAATATAACTTTAAAAGGAAGGGAAAACGTTCATTTATTGCAGCAACTTCTCAGCACCTTCTGTTAAAAGTTCATCATATTGACACAGCAGGAATTGTGGTGTCTGCAATCCATTATTTGATCAGAAGATAAGAAATGGCTTTTAATTACCACATCAGTTCCTTATCACACTGATAAAGAAAAACCGTGGGGAGTCTTTGTTAACCCAAACTGTCTTTTAACCTTCCCATTATCAGAGGGGATGGGCTGACAGGAGTTAATCAAGATTAAAAACAGTGACAAGGCTGACACAAGCAGCAATTATTTGGGAAATGTAATCATTATTAAGCATGGGAGACATTGTACAGGGCAAGCAGAGAATGGGGCCAGCCTGAAGTTATCAGGAATTAAATTCTTACAAGAAAAAAGGGATCACAACATTTAATGACATGAAGAAGAACCTTCCCTGCATGCCAGCATCCTGGGAGCCTGTTTATATCCCCTAATGAGTGCATTTTAATTGCTGTTTAGGCCCATTCACACATAAATGAAGGGCTGGGAAATAAAACTTGGGCTCTCACAAACTTTATTCAGAAATACCAGGATGAAAAAGCCTTTATGTGACACATCTATAATTCAAATTGTTCAGTGCAAGGTGCTGGGGGTGTGGCACAACACCAACTTCTGTTACAATACACCTGGGAAATGCTGAGATTTCCTAACTTTTTATTAAAAAAGCTCAAATATAAACTCCCTCTACATATTTACTATAATTTTATTAGAGCTGTGGCAAACACAGCAGTTTTAAGACATATCTTAATCTGCTTTGCTGTGCCCATGTTTCTGACCAAGGACCTGCCCAAGATGAAGAGTAATAAACTCACCTGAATATTTCATTCTTGGTAGTTATTTCTGTGTCTTGGCATTGCTTACAACAGAGAGATGTGCACTGGGAAAGAGAAACACAGAGGATAATTTCATTAATTTCCAGATGCTTGTCAGCAGTGGAAAATAATAAAAACATCTCTCCCTTTCCCTCAGAACAGACTTTGGACCAACTGTTTCATTTATCTGAGCAACACTTATGTAGGATATTTTTCTGTGCATTTTAGTTATTTAAAAACATTAATTATTCTCTAAAAGACATAACAATTTTCATATACTCTCCTCCCAAAAAGATCCACACACAGAGAATTGGATCTGACTCCACAAAGATAATAAATGAGCCAACCTTTTAAGGTCTCTAAAGGCTAATTTAGAAAAAACAACCTTTGCTCTTCTGCAATACAGCACAGAAAAGGCAGATGAGACAAATGCAATCATTAAGTCTTTCTTAAATTTGAGGGTACTGTAGATCAATGGGTTTAATTTCCTCACAAAAATAGGTAAAACACATTGATCTCTCTCCTGGAGATTATAACAGATTAATCCATCTTCTACAATTTCTACAGAGTAGAACTGAACAATTCATCACTGACACTGCCCAGAAAAGCAGCATTTAAATCAGCTCAGCAGAGCACTCCCATTAATTTTCAGGAGGTGCATTACCTGTACTTCTTTTTAAGGGTAATGCCTATGGAATCACCCCCAAAATGATCCACTGTGCTTTGGAATGAAATGCTGCAGGCAGGGACAGGATCCTCACTGTGCTGTTACAAGTTAGTGTTTCTGAGCCCTCCCAAGCTGTGACTCCTACACTCAGTGACACTGTTGCCTTTCCCTGGTCTTAAAATTGAAACCAAAACACGTTTTATGGGGAAAAGGGGTTTTTACTTTGGTATTTATTTCAGCATTTTTGGATACAGCACTTTGTCCAGGTGGAATGCTTCAAAAATGCATCTTCCATCACACTGAAACACACACAACTATAGGCTTTGAAAAATTAGCATATTTATCAAAGATCTCTTAATGAGAGGCTCGAGTGAACTTTCTGTTCTGAGAAACTTTTTCTTTCGATGGGCTTATCTTAGTTTATAAAAATATGTTTTGGAGAGGACCTTGGTGTCTGGGGCTCCCAGACTGTTTGGTCTCTTGGTTTAACAGTACAGTGGGTCTCAGTTAAGTTCTCAGCCTTGGGAAGTTACAAGTGTGGGGGCTAAAAGCACTGAGAATACATCAAACTGTATAAAAGAGTGTGTAAGAGGGGTATAAAAGAAAAAGCAAAAAATCATCCTGGCATCAACACCAAGCACTCAAATCACTCTTTCCTCTCCCTTGCTCCCCTCAGAGGTTGTTGTTGGCTCTCAGCTCCCCCAGCTCCTTTCTCAGAGGTGCCTCTGGTCCTGCCCCAGTCTCTGCTCACTGGAGATGAGGAAGGACAAGTGCTCCACACCACATGGATATTCTTTATCCCCTCTGGAATCTCCCCTGGCCTCTCTCTCCTGCCAGGCACCTTCCCCACCCCTTTTACACCACCTCCACTCACTCAGATTGCAACCCAGTGCTCACACAGCTCTCAGAGTCCAATTCAGCCACGACTTAATGCCATGGCTCCACTTCCAAACCTATCTAATGCCTGCAATTAGCACTCCCAAGTGGAATTCTCAGAGTGCTACACCCGGGATTCAGGCACATCCCCTACAATGAGCACAGGCAAAGGTAACTGGGTCAACAGCAGGGAAAGCTCTTAAAAGTACAATAGAATTTCCTGGTGTCAGAGACAAGGGAAAATGGAGCAGCTCTCATGATCAGTTCTAGCACTGGAAATGACATCCTGAGCAAGCCAGGGCATCCTAAAGAACTCTGGCTAAAAAAAAGACTGGATTGGACCAAAATATTGCTAAAAAAAGTATAAAAAGCCATAATGCATTCACCATTCTGACACTAATGCAGAACAGTTAAACACATTTACAGACCAAAACATCACGTCGATGAAAAAAGCACCTTTGGGTATAACCTAAAAAACAACTTTAACTTGCATTTATGAGGGAAAGTTTTGTAAAAAGTCTCATTGGACTTTATAGAAAATATATAATTACAGAACAGTTCTCAGCAGCACTTGAGTACCAGGGTATTTTCAGAGTTTCAGCTCAGGAAAGACAAGTGAAATTTAGTCTGATTACAGCCCCAGGAAAAAATGCCCATTTTTTCTCAGAATCTGGAAAAGATGTCTCCTGTCTCCTTTCTTTAAATTCCTGGTGAAGAGGAACACTGTAAAAATGACATTCTGGTTCTCTTTTCCCCAGAAACAGGAGAGAATTTAGTGACTTCTTAGGGAAACAAGCAAAATTCCCACTGCTTGTATCCATTAGACAAACGCAGCACTGTTATTTAGTAAAGATAAACTATTATAAAGAACTGCACTATACAAAAATAGAACACTTAGAACATTACAAGGCCATGGCAATGGAAAGAAAGCATGGGAAACAAGTTTTTGAATATCTTAACAAGGAATTGCCTAACAAGTCTTATAAAAAACCCTTTTTTTAGTCCAATCTTTAAATCTGTGCTTAGTACTACAAAGATTTTGCTCCAAGTCTCCATGGCAAAAAGATATTTTGGCTGTCAGTACAGGGCTGTGATGGTTGTTAGCAACACTGGACTTGTAGCACCATCTCTTGGCTAAAGAAGGGCTGTGTCACACTGAAACACTTCTAACAAAGGCAAATATTGTTCTATATTATATTATTATACATATTCCATGTTTCTTGCTTGCTGCCAAACACAATCCAGCACTGAGACATCATTTTCCTTTCGAGCAAACTTTGGAAGAAATAACAGAACACCCAAATTCAACCTGGATTAGCTGGAAATTCCATACATTTCTGCACAAAACTGTAACAGTCACTCCTGCATTTTTTTTTTTCTTGATAATTTGATGGCAAATAAAGCAGAACTACTCACTTTGTTCATGATATCTAACTCACACCGGAGCCTCTGCACAGCACTGCCTATTTTGAGCAACTGGATACGTAAAGCATCATCAATGGGCAGGCAGGCAGCAACTCTGTAAGAAAAATCTAGAAATGAGAAAGCAGCAGGTCTGTTAGAATTAACAGAGAAATAAAATGAAACCGACTGCTTCTACTTACTGTGCAACAGGTAACTATCTGAGCTGGGTTTTCTTAGGAAATTTTAAGAAAATAATTTAAAAAGGTGAGTTTATAAAACCTCGTACCTACTGGGTTTGATGGAAGAGATTCATCTTTAAGGTTTTCATCCCACTCGTGGAGCTGCCTCTTGACTCTTTCCATCAAGGTTTCCTTTTGTTAGAAGAAAAGCCTAATTTAAATACATAAGTATTGCTGTTTTCTTGGGAAAAAAACAAAAGGAAGCAAAATGTAGAGTAAGCTCTTTTCCCTAAGTGGACAGTAGCTTTTAATTAAAGAATAATTAAAGAAGCACTTTGTACCTAAATATTTTAACAGTTTTTACTCTGAGACATCACAGAAGGAACCAGAATCTCTGCCATCCCTCCCAGACACCTGCTCTAGGGACAAGGGAATGACCACACAAAGGGGGAATCCCTTCCTGATCTTATCACACTGAATATGCACTGAATATAAAATGCTTTAAAATGGAAATTATGAGCCAACAAAATTAAAGCTTTGATATTATCCAATACTTAGATATTAGAACTAAAAAACTCACTGCAGGATATTTTATTTAAGGGTGAACTTACAGCATCATAGAGAGAGTAGAGCCAGGGGGGCCAAGATGTCAAACTTGCACAATGGAACTTCCTCTGAAACCAAACCCACAAATATTTATTCTTTAACATCAGCAGGTTTTAGGGAGGGTTTGTTTGGGTTTTTTTTAAACAAATCAAACAGGGGAGACAGACCTGAATATCTAAAGATACAAGAAATTATCCCCATCAGGAACAGCACTTCACTGTGAAGCTTCCAAACTCATTTTGAGATGCTCTGGGAGCTAAGCCTTCTGAACAGGACAGTACATGGATTTTGTCACAATTCCTGTCCCTGCATTAGAGGTATTTCTGATGTTCAGTAATAAAAAATTATGTCTTTCAAAAGGGTATCTATCTGAAATGAAGACAGTTCAAAATTTAAGTGCTATTAACAGTGCATCTGTTCCTATGTCTCCACCAGCTGTCCCTGGAACCACCAAATTTCCACCAGGGTAATGTCATTTGCTTAATTAACCAATTCTCTCCAGTAATTTCTGAATACAGAAGTTTAGAGCTTTAGTTAATAAAAGTCTAAAACACAGCACACAACCTAACTGCATTGCTTTTCAAAGGAGCATCTCATATTGCACTGTAAATATGTACAAATTCAATTTTAATCTCCCCCTTGAGGGCAACTCTCTTCATTTACAAATTACATCAACAGAGAGATGGAGGTCAACAGGACAGTGACCCTGCTCTGGATCTGCATCCCATATTCATCCCAAAGTGGCTTCATTTCACTTCAGCTTCACCTGACAGAATCAGCCTAGGAAAGGGAATCCCAGCCCCACAGCCCAGCGTTTCTGGGCTCATTAACTCACATGAACTTGGTCAGGAACTCTGAGAATCGAGAGCTCTTTTGTTACCAACAGATTTATTTTCATGGGGTTTGTTTTGGCTTGGGTTTTTTGTTTGGTTGGATTTGGTTCTTTGTTTTCAAGGGTACAAGAGTTCAAAAACCATTGAAGAAAAAAGCAAATCCAGACATGAGGAAAGTTACCAGGATTCTGTCTTAATTTCTGGAGGTAGTTCCAAAGACCTCTACAGGGACAGAAGATTTCAAGACATCTTCTCTGTGCCAATGACCAAAACAGTGGAATAAATAATAAACACAGATATAAACTGGCACAGGCTTCCCAGAGAGGTTGTGGACTCCCCATCCCTGGAAGTGCCCCAGGCGAGGCTGGACAGGGCTTGGAGCAACCTGGGACAGTGGAAGGTGTCCCTGCCCATGGAATGGGTGGACTTTAAGGACCTTCCCAACCCAATCCCACGAAAAGCAGGAGGTTGGAATCTGCCTTCCCAGTTGTGCCTCCTCCTCTACAGATGGAATTTGATACTGGTTTTCTCAAGATGGCATCACAGAAATTAAAACAAAAAATACAAAACCAAAAGAAGCAAACCCACAGAGGAACCTCTGACCTTTTGGTACTTCTGCCACCACTGGCGGATGGCTCTGTCCTGCCAGGAGGTGGGTTTGGAAGAGGGAATCACATGGCACCTGCTGAGAGACTGCAGCTGCACTGCTGACATGGTGGGAGGCAGCACTCGCTCAGGGAGGATTTGTACTTTAGCCTGCTGGATTCTGAGAAAGGAAACAAAAACATGAGGTGTTCACATATTTCTAGATTTTTTTTTTTTTTTAAATACATGCATTTTAAAAAAATTGATTTTACTGCTTATGGAAACACAGGCTGGTGCAATGAATTAATCACTCCACAGTGCTAGAGAATTTAAACAACACCTCATTCCATCAGAACTTCTTTTTATTTTAGAGCACCCCAGATCTGTTGGGATTGTGGTGGACAGAAATACAGACAGATTGGCAGTGGCAACACAGCAGAATGTTCCACAGTCTCAGCACTATAGATTTAGATTTTTGTCTCCTCAAGTTACTTTTGGTATAAATAGTCAGCTCTTCCATCTCAGTGCCTCAGTTTAGCTGAAATGCAGTTTGCTATCTTCAAAAGCTTCTGTGCTCAGTTAGAGGTCAGAATCAGCAGAAATAGGATACAGACTCTGATCAGATTTTAATGTCCTAGCATCAACGAGGTCACCTCTTCCACAAAGACCTCACCATATGTTATATGGCTACCACGAATGCTGTCCAGCAGGAAAGACTTCACATTTTATCAGGATTATGCAGCAGAAATACTAAAATATTCAGGTGTGTGTCACTACAAATTTCCAGTTTTCTTACAGGGACAGCACTGAACTGATCACTTTAATAATTATAAAATGATGCTGCACCACAAGCACTTAGAAACACCAAGAATTATGGAAATGTTCTTCTTGCTAAGGAGCTCTGGACACTGAATTCTCAGTAACAAAGCTGCTGTTCCTGCAGTTGTCCAAGTACTGCCACCGTGTGTCCAAGCAGGGATTTTCCTAAGCTGTAACATTTGGAGTCTGTTATCTGTGACCAAAGATTAGAAAGCAAACAGCACAGGGATTCTTCATTTCCTCAGCTGCAGGTGATAAAACCACAGAAATGCTGCTCCCAGGCCTCTTTCTAAAGCAATGCCACCATGCTGAAGTGCAGGATCCAGGTGAGTAGCTCTAGATTTACAGATTTGGCATAAAACTTCAGAAAAGATTACAGAACCTCTAGCAATTGTGCTAAGAACTGTCACATGCTCCCAGACCAGTGCTGGAGGCTGACCTCTGGCCAGTGACACTGCCATGGTGCAGGACATGATGCCAAGAACTCGAAAATGAGGGAAGACTCAGCATATTCTTACTGGATGTTATTATATTCTTACTGGATGTTCAGGATCATGATTGCTTTAAGAAATGGAAAAGGCATTAATTACACAATATGTTAAAACCAGTCAGAACAGCCTCTAAATATCACAGCTATCACACTGGAATATGGAAAAAAAAAACCCTGGAAAATAAGAAAATACTCCTTATCAAAGTAGATTTGAGTATAGAATGAACTGCAACATTTTCTTACCCATCTGACTGCGTTCGTATTTCAAGCACCTTGAACCTCTGTCTTCCTATTGCTTTCACTTTCACTGTTTCCACTCCATATTCCTGCTCTTCTCTGTAGGCATAGATTTCTGCTGTTGTTCCAAACTGTGCTTCCCTCTCATGTGCATTACTGAAAGCAGAAGAATTAAAGATAAATTAAATTAATTACTCGCCATCCCAACAGCACTGCTCATTTAGACTCCAGTCTGTCTGCACTGAGCGTGACTAGTCTGATCAAAAAATCAATTTTTGGTAAAATACCTTCAACTAATCACAAAAATTATTTTTCCATTATAAAGCAACTTCTATTGTTTTGTTTGGTTGGGGTTTTTTGTCAGTTTATTTGGTTTTATTTTAGGGTCTAGAGGTGATGTTCTGGGAGCAGAGGGATCACCAGTGTGTCAGCATTTCCAATGCAGACACTGGAAGTAACAACATTCTCTAGATTGACTTTGTAACAGGAACTGTTCCCACCTCCCACACAATTAATCCACAGTAAATTGAGGGGGGAAGAGGGAGGAACATTCCCAACTTCTTCTGGCACTCATCAGCCTTTCTCTTCTCCACGTTTCTGTCACCTCCTCTCTCCCAGCTCTACTGTGAAACATTTGCCAGTGCTTGTTATTCACACACAAAACAAGCAACAATACAGCTCTCAAAACAAGAATGTGACTTTTACATTTCAGGTCAAGGCTTATTCTTTAACAAGACAGAACAAACAGTTACTGAAATGAAGAGGATGCTCAAACAGGGAAGCAGATCAGCACCTGCTGTTTCTCCACACAAACACACGATGCTGTCAGGCACCTACACTGCCACTACATATTGGAAGACAATAGCTGTTAAACAACTTCAACTTGTTACTGAGCACAGAACTGATGCAACCATCTGCTTTTACTTTTGTATCCACAGTGATGCCTTTCTCTGGTCTTAAAATTAAAATCAAAACATGGTTTATGGGGAAAAGGGGTTTTTACCTCAGGATTTATTTCAGGATCTTTGGGTGCAGCACTTGGTCCAGGTGCAAAAATCCCTGCACCCACCTCACACCTAAATATACACAATTACAGACCTTGCAAAATTAACCTATTTATCAGAGATCCCCCAGGGAGAGGCTGGAGTGAAGCCCTCGTTGTGAGGAACCTTCCCCCTGGCTGGGCCTGGCTGAGGTTCCCAAATGTGTTCTGGAGAGGCCCTTGGTGTCTGGGGCTCCCAGGATGTTTGCTCTCCTGGTTTAACGGTGCCGTGGGGCTGAGCTGAGTTCTCAGCCTTGGGGAGGTACAAGTGTGGGGCTAAAAGCACTGAGAGTACATAAAACTATTAAGAGTATGTAAGAGGGGTATAAAAGAAAGAGCAAAAAAAATCATTCTGGCATCAACAGAAATGGCACTAAAAACATGCTGCATAAAAAACATCTGCCCATGGATTTTACCTGTATGCAAGGACAGCAAAGGTTCTGTCTTTCTGAATTAAATTCCGCACCATGCTAACCTCTTGGGGGCGGAAGAGCTGCAGCGGCAGCGTCTGGCCGGGGATCAGCATCACCATCACCCGGGGCAGCACGGGGATCACCTGGCAGCTGTCGTCATCGTGCACTGTTCTCCCGTGGAACTCCTCCATGTCCGAGCCCAGGTACTGCCAACAGCAAGGGAGGGACGGTCAGGGAAGAGGCTGGGGGGTCAGGAAGGACAGGGACGCCACGGGGATCAGAGGGATGGAGCTGCTCTGCTGGGAGGAAAGGCTGGGAGAGCTGGGATTGTTCAGCCTGGAGAAGGAAGGCTCTGGGGTGATCTGTGACCTGAAGGAGCTACAGGAGAGAAGGACAGAGAGTATTCCCAAGGGAGGGAGGGCCAGGACACAGGGAATGGCTTCCCACTGCCAGGGGGCAGGGTTAGATGGGATATTGGGAAGGAATTCTTCCCAATGAGGAGTGAGGGTGGGCAGGCCCTGGCACAAGGTGCCCAGAGCAGCTGTGGCTGCCCATGGATCCCTGGCAGTGTCCAAGGCCAGGCTGGGGCACCCTGGAATAATAAAAGGTGTCCCTGCCCAGGGGTGCAACCAGATGTCCTTTAAGGTTTTTCCAACACAAACCACTCTATGTGCTTATGATGCTGTGAAAATAAAATTAAGTTTGTGACTTATAAGAAAATGACAATAAAACTATACAAAGCCCATTAAAATCCATTCAAGATATATTTAATGGACAATATATAAAAAACATACCATATGTGATGTGGGCAAACTGGTATCAAAATTAATGATGTTTGGCTTCTCCGCTTCTTTACTATCTTGGTCTTCCACTTCCATTTCATTTTCATCCTCCTCCTCGCTCTCCACTGATAAGCACATAGAGAATATTGTGTAGAAATCAATCAACAAAGACTGAGATACTGAGAAAAACCCGAGAATCAGGGAAATGCATTCAATATTCCCAGGCTACAGCCTTGCACAGGGAAATAAACCCGAGGAAAAGAATTTTCTTGCTGTTACAGCAAAATCATCATCCTACAGAAAGGGTCAGAAGCTGGCAATTTATTTCTGAAAGGCTAAAGAACAACTTTCCTTGGAAGAAATAACAAACAAAGGCTGTCAGTTCAGGTTTTTGCTGCAATGGTGCTTCCTTATCTCAGCTCTAAAGGTTTTCTGTCTGCACACCAGGATCCCAGATAACTCCAATCCTTGTAGGATGCTGAGTGAAGTGTCTGGAGCAACACAAACCCCAACAATCAAACTGCAAGTGAGTAAGAAGCAACGGGAAACTCTGTATTCATGCAGAGACTCTTGCTGGTATTTCAGACAATTTAATTGCTGTCAGCCTCTGCTGTGTGTACACCAAACACAAACCCAGCAAAGGCAGCTCCTAAGGAAGCAAATTACAAGGCTCCAAGGGATTTCAGATATAAAATAGTATTTAAAAACTACTGCTTGCTTCCCATTTCTCAGTCAATCCTAAAGTAATTTTCAGGCAAGAGGACAATTAAATTATCAGTCACTGCATTACTTGACCCTATTTCTTTGAACACAATTTATACACCATGTTATGTCCAAACTAGATGTTATCATAAAACAATCTGCAGGATTCTTACACCAAGAGCTGCTGGGTAATGGGTAATCCCAGTGGTGCTGAAAAACACCATTTAGACCTTCAAAGCTACTACAAGATGGAAAAAAAATATTTTTACAATAGTCTGTCTAGTCGCCTGCCTTTGCAATCAGTGTCTTCTTTAAAAATAATCCAGAGATGGAAATTTAAAAGGTGGAAGAATTCTCTCATCCTGAAGGGTTCTGTAGGGAAATCTCAGAAAGATGCTGCAGAAGCAAAGAATTTTCCCTCAGAAATGGGAGCACCACTAATTTTACTATTTCTGAGAGTGGGAGGACAAGAGAACAGTGAAGAAGACATTAAAAGCTGATTTTGGAGAACCTTTTTTTCCCTCTTTGGCCTCCACATTTGTTAAAAGCTCTCGCAAAATGTTTAGTCACTGGTCTTATTTCTGCTTCACCTCACTTATGTTTTTTTAAATACTGCACAGTTCACAGAACCTGCTCTTACAGAGCCATCCTATATTGCATTTATCTCAGCAAGAAATGATCCAGCACGACAGAAAAGGAGGTTACAGACTCTCTTTGGTATTGTACCTAATTACAGTCCCTTCAGCAACGAGCCACCATCTGCCTAACGACTGTTAAAAATACTCCTCATCTATATGAAATTTCTTCTATTCAATTAGCAACCCTAACCACCAACGACTACAAAATGTTTAATATGTACAATGCAGCCACAGTTTTGCTCAGTTTGATGGAGAGCAGGAGCAGGAAATTTTTTTTTGGTTCTGGGGCATCACTGCAGGATGGGGGAGGGAAAAACAAAAACAAAAAAATTCAGTTTTTTCCACGTGCTCCCATCCGGCTGCACCCATCATTAGCAGTTTTAAGGGGGAGAGGCTGTCCCACTTGTTTTTCTGAACGCAGAAGGAATTAGCAGCAGTTGACTGGAAAGAACTGTGCCCTGCAAACTTTTGCTGGCTGTTGCCAAAAGAGCACAGTGGCTGCTGTGTGGTGCTGGTGGCCGAGGGACGATGACTCATTTCACTGCAGCAGCACCAGCGAGCCCGGAACAGACAAAACCCCAGCGCCTTCCCTCTCTTCCTCCCTCTCAGCTGGCAAAACAAGCTGAAGATTTTACACCCCCGAGTATTGGGGTTGATTTATTTTTTTTTAATTCCAGGATTAGGAGCGCCTCCAGCACACAGGAACGAGGGAAAGGCGAGCGCTTAAGGCTTCCCTGCGTGACAAAAATCACATTTCCCTCACGCTGGTTCACTAACACAACCCAATCTACCCTCAATGCCTTTGTGCAGAAATGAGGAGATATGAACCTCTTTTAAGGAACAGGAACAAGATTATATATAGATCATATTAAGGTTATATTAAGGCTGTATTTCCTAAAGTATTCAGGAAATAGCTTACTGAGGTGATATTAAGGCAGTATTTCCTCAAATAATGCAGAAAATAGCTTATATTAGAGTTATATTAAGGCTGTATTTCCTAAAGGATTGAGGAAATATTTTCTTATTATTTAAAACATACAGGCCACAAAATTTCCTGCCATGGGAAATGGCACTCATTCCCGGAAGCATTTCCTGCTCCCTTCTCCCCTGCATGCTTATTCTGAAATAATGCTTCATTCCAATTAAGCACAAGCTGCTTCCCAAACCATTCGATCCCCTGTCAGTGTGGAGGCACCACATGCAGAAAACCACGTTATTATGCAATAATTACATGTAATTCCCCGGGCGAGGAATTGCACTGGTGTGTGTGTGTGACAGATAAGGCTGGCAGCACATGGGATCCAGCACCGCTCCGCAGCCCCGAGCACCTCTGCTCCCCTGCTTATTTTCACTGGAGAGCATTTAAATAGAGCAAAGACTTCCTGGAACAACACAGGTTTTCGGTTTCACAGCTGTCTCAATGTATAGGGAAGCGCCTGCTCTGCCCACTCTGTTGGTAACCCCAGGGCGCGTTTCGCCCCCTCGGCTGCCCCCAACACCCGTGACCGCGCGTCCCTTCCCGCACCGCACATTCACGGCCTCGGCGGAACATCTACGGCCTCCATGGATTTGCAGGAGCCCAGGAGCAGAGGCCGCAGGAGCCCACGGGCCGAGGCTCGTCCTCCGCCGCCTTGCCCCGGCCGGGAGCGCCCACAGCCCGGCACCGCCAGCCCTCCGCGCTCCCCGCACTGCCCGCGGGCTCGCCTCCCCTCCCTTCGCTTCCCTTCTCTTTCCTCTTCTCCTCTCCGCCTCCGCTTCCTTCCTTCCTTTCCTTTCCTTCCTTTCCTTCCCTTCCTTTCCTTCCCTTCTCTTCTCTTCCCCTCTTCCCTTCCCCGTCCCGCCCGCCGAGCGCCGAGCCCCTTCCCGGCGTCTCCCCCGCGGGCGCCCCCGGCCCGGCCCTCACCGGGCACCAGCTGGAGGTGGTTCCCCATGTTATCTCGG